>CM062820.1:238343882-238943882 GCA_031772625.1 Pinus tabuliformis
TCGCATAGTAATTCCGTGAAAACCAGGGATTTCTTTGATTTGGATTTTATGAATTCCAGATCAAACTCTTAAAGAATTGCTATCCATTTTGAATATTTGCCCCCCAGCAACTGTCGCGACAATATATAAGTCATGGGGTTGCAACCTGACAAAATGGTAGTTTTTCGAAAGAGGACATAGTGTCGAAATCTCTGTATCGCTTGAACAGTTGCGAGAGCCAGCTTTTCAACATCGGAATACTTGCTTTCTGTATCATTTTAAGTTTCTACTCAAATAATATATAGGATGTTCAATTCCGTTGTCTTCTTGAACTAAAACCATTGCGATGGTTGTATCCGCTGCAGCCAGATACAGGTTAAAGTCTTTTTGATAATCAGGAGCGTAGATTAATGATGCTTTAATTAGGGATTCTTTTAAATCATCAAAGGAAGCTTGCGCGACCGGATCCCAGACGAAGGGTACTTCATTTTTCAATAGATGTGAATAACCTTTAGCATGTTCGGCATAATTTGGAATGAACCTCCTCAGAAAGTTTGCTTTCCCTTGGAGTTTCTGAATCTGAAGCAAATGTGAAGGTGGAGGCAAATTTATGATTGCCTGAACCTTACATGGGTTGAGACGAATCCCGTCCTTTGAGACTACAAAGCCAAGCAAACGACCAGAACTGACACAGAACACACATTTGTGTGGATTGAGTCGTATCTTGTAGTGTCGGCAACATAGAAATATCACTCTCAAATGCTGCGGATGATCGGTCTGCATTCGCGAATGAGCCGGAAGGTCGTCGAGATATGGTTGAATGATGTTTTTGATGTCATGGAAGGCATAGTTCATCGCCCTCTGAAATGTTGCCCCTGCGTTCTTTAAACCAAAGGGTAATTTGCGATATGCAAATGTGCCCCACGGACAAATAAATGCAGTCTTTGACTGGTCCTATGGGTGGATATTTATTTGATTATACCCGGAGAATCCATCCATAAATGAAAATATTTCGCATCTGATGCATTCATCAATTATCTGGTCAATAAAGGGTGTAGGGTAGTTGTCTTTTGGACAAGCTTGATTTACATCCCTATAATCGACGCACACTCTAATCGTTCCTTGCTTTTTCATCACAAGAACAATATTTGATACCCAATCGGTTAGAGGAACCGGGTAAATGAAACCAGCATGGAGAAGTTTTTCAACTTTTGCCTTGATGGCAGCGGCTTTTTTGGGGTGCACCTGCCGTAGCCGTTGTCGTACCGGTTTGACATCTGGATACATCTTGATTTCGTGTTCAACTATACTCGAGTCAATGCCTGGCATTTCATCATATGACCAAGCAAAGACATCTCTGAACTCGTGAAAAAGAGCGTTATATATTTCTAGTTCTGAAGGAGAACAACATTTGCCAACATAAATATTCTCTACAACATTTGTTTTGGTCGAGATATTTATGGCTATAGTCTCTTCAATGTTGGACAAGTTCCACTCGGAATCCACCGTGTTTACAGTATTTGATATGAAATCAAAAACTGAAGGATGATGAAGGTCATCAGGAGTATCTTCTTGACAATCCAGAAGATGGGAACGATGGTGGTAATCTTGCCATGGCGCCCCTTCAATTATCATTGATTGAATAATTCCTTCGTCGGTGTAATGCACTTGCGACCAAGGATCTGAAGGGGTGCCATATTCCTTAGACCTATCTATCCAAACGCTTGATGAGCATTGATTCGGGTCTGCCTCCCATGCCGAAAACATTGATTGCTACAATATTTCTATTGGGCTTGGAGGCAATACCTGCAGATGATCCATGTTAATATCATCTTCTGAGATCTTTTGAATCGAAGATATCATATTGCAAGTTCCTACCATCACCACTTCCGCCAGATTGATTGGAGGCAGGAGGGAAAAAGTCCCCATTAATATAGGGTCTTTTAGTAGGCCTACTCCAATATTTTGAAGCGAATGGGGGCTTCCATGGATCATCGGAATGCTTCCCGTAACTTGGGAACTATTGGGGAGAAATGTTTGTTGGTTGATGATTATAATTCCTCCTTGGAAAGGAAATGAAATCTTCCTAAAGTATGTCGACACGACTGCGGCCATATCATATATCCATGGTCTTCCCAGTAGGATGTTGTAATCAAGGTTTCCGTCGATTACTTCGACATCTATTTCTACTGTTTTCCCCCCTAGTTCAACTTGCAAGTTACTTAGAATACCATATGGGGTATATGTTCGTCCATCAAATGCTTTTAATGTCGTCGAAGATCGTGACAAGGTTGGAGATCCTAAAGTTTTCCAGCAACTCATCGACATAATACATGTAGATGCTCCTTCATCAATAATCATTCGATGAATGGTTTTGTTGAGGGCTTTCCCCTAAATGAGGAAAGCTAGTTGAGCTGGTAATTGAGGATCATATCCTTTGTGATTAAAGGACACAAGATTAGAATCCTTTGGGTCTATCCCACCTATAGCTGATAATAAAGCCTACTTTTAGGATGGGCAATTTTGTAGTACCTCAAGTGTTGACATAGCGGATGGCGATTGGGCCAGATCTTCCACTATATTATAATGTTGTGTTGCTCTGGCACGCGAATTAAATGTTGACTTGTGTACTACTCCCATTGGCGGTTTTATTGCTAGCTTTGGAATGATGGGCGACATAACTTCTGTCGAAGTTGTTGTCGAACTACTAGGTTGATCTTTATCCTTGTTGTTCGACAGCTGTGGATTCCCGTAATCTTTATTCCTTTTCAATATCAAAGCATCATTTTGTTGTTTCGAAACTGACAACATCAGCACTTGGGACAAGGAAGCATTTTCACTAGCAACCAGATTTGTTCCTAGATTTGGAAATAGACCAGTCAATACCGCCGAGGTTTTCAAATTTTTGAAGAATTTTCTAAGCTCAACTTTATATGGACAATCTCTTGTCCAGTGATCCTCATCACATATAAGACATGGATGATTTGGTTTCTTATCTCCAAAAGGGTTTGCAGAAGATTTTTCAGGTGATGACTCCTCCTGTTTCTTCTTCTTCCCTTTGTTTTTCTTCTTGCCTCCTGGTTGCTTGGTTTCTTTGCCTTTATCCGTTGAGATGGCATTTACTTCCGAGGCGAGAAGTTCTTCTTTTGCATTTTGACTAGAAATCTTACGGGCCTTTTTAGATGTAGCCTTTGTTGATTTTGTGTCTGTCTTTCCAATCACGCCATCGCTGGCATGAGAGTCATTGTTCGATTTAGGGGGAGGATGAACGGAAAATTCCAGTCTAGGAGCGTTAAGGATTTTATCGTAGAGCGTGCCAGACTGAGTATAAATCAAGTCTAAATATTGCACATGAGCAATAACTTGCTCTTCAGTGACGACTCCTCCCTTTGCCACATCTTCTGTAATGGAAGGTAATAATGACTTAATAAACCATTCAGCTAAAAGCTGATCAGGAACATACATTTTTACCATTCTACGACGACTTCGCCACTCATGAATATGATCGGATATGTGAGTGGCCGTCGTTTGTTTGAAATTGGTAAGGAGTTCTATTCCTGTTTCGTACCTTATAGGTAACTGAAAATGGGTTAAAAAGGTTGTGGCTAGGGTACTGAAGTTGTCAAACGAAGCTCTAGGTAATTCGATATACCATTTTGCTACCGGACTAGTTAACGTCCTCTGAGAAAGGCGAAGCCTAATCGAATCATCATTTAGGGTGTTTGATGAACACCACAGATGAAAGGTCATCACATGATTCGACGGGTCTTCACCCAGATTTCCATTAAATTTAGGAATATCTGACGGAAGTTTATGCGGAATCGCTTGCCACCAAGGGGCATAAGCAATTGGATCGTTCGTTAGCCGATTTAGATCCGGTAACTCTAAAGTCACCATGAAGGGTAACTGTTGATTCAGGTTTGGCGAAGCATACCCAGGATAAGACGGAATTTCTTGAGCAGTTGGTCTTTGCATACCAGCATAATGCATTTGATGCTGGTAACTTTGGTAAGGTTGATGGGTGTAACCATTGTAGAATGGTTGATTTTGACCGTTTTGAATATACGACTGCCCATTATTTGCAAAGATTTGTTGCTCAGATCCTTGGTATACTTGTTGGAATTGCGGTTGTTGGTATTGCACCAGCCATGGTTGTGAAGCCATGTGCTGTTGTCCAATACTGGCCGTTTGACCAAGATGAGGGGTAATTGTACCCGTTTGGGCCTGTGTCATTCCACTAGTTGGCGATTGTGGTTGAGTCGCAGGGACAAGAGGCTGTTGCATTACAACCTGAGAAACCTGAGGTTGGCATACAACAGGCAATGCTTGTACTTGCGACACCGTCACAATAGCTGGCGTAGTTGGTATATTAGACATAGGTAAACATTGTTGCATCGAATATACAACTCTTGGTTGTTGAGGCAGTATTGGCACCCAACCACTAGATGTAATTCCAGCATGACCTGAATTTTGTTGTGAACTCTCATATGGTTGTCCTCCCAGAGGAGACAATGAAAGGGTATATTGCCCCCCATACAGCGGCAATTCGGTACTTAAAGGAATGGTTTGTCCTTGAGGACCGGACTGCCAAAATTGACACTGTGAAGGATCAATTTGCTGAGTCTCAACATAAGAGTTCCCAGATATTATTCCAGATGAACAAACAGGAACGGACCATACTGTCGAAATAGCCCCTGAGTGGGCCCCTTCTAGCGATTGAGAGCTAGTTGGGACAGATGGTATGCCGGCGAACATTGTTGGAGTGACAACAGGAAGTTCCATTGTTGCTGTGTCGGATGACACAGTCCTAGATGTTGACAGTTGTTTAGACATCTCTAGTCTATCCAAAAGATTTCCTAGTGATTCTATAGGAGCTTCCGATAACAGTAGACTAATTTCTGATGAAGAAGGATATAGTGTGATCCCGACTCCAAATTGCGATGGAGTACTAGATGGAGGATTCTCCACAATCTCTTCAATAGCAATCAAACCAGGTGGAAGAGGTAGACCGTCAGGTCTGTAGAATATTTCTGGTGCCAAAGAAGGTATAAAATCTGCAACGACAGATGTTTGGGGAATAACACCCCCCGAATCAGTTGTAGATGGAGCTGGTTCAGTAATACAAGTGTTTACCTTCACACTAGGATCAGTTCTACTGTCCTTTGGTGGCTGTGGAACTTCTTCTGTAAAGGCAGGGATACCAGAAATGTTTGGAGTAACCGGAGTCTCCGATGGTGTCGGAACACTTGTTCTAACGTTACCAAGGGATTTAGAACCAATCAAACGAGTTCACTTTGTCCGTACTAGTTTTGATTCTGGAGACAAAGACAGTTGACTCGTAAGTCTCCGTGAACGATGGGGTTTCAATTGACTTTCTTCCACGATTGCAGATTACTCGATCAACTAAAAATCAAAGGGGAAATATGTTTCCGAATTAAATGAATTTTAGACGCTTTGACACAACTTGTTTTTTCAATTTTTAAGAGTCGAGAAAAAACAAAAGATGACTCTAGTCGCCTTCGATTTTTAATGAGCTTGAAGTGACAAGTGCTTAGATGGACCTTTTCCTTTAAGGAGTCTGAAAAGGAACGAAAGAGACTACTTTGGAAATCTAGACAGAGGGATTACCAAACCAATCGCAAAACTGCAGAATACTTTTTATGGTATGGCAGTCAATCTTCCCGAATGCTGTGTTCAGTGCATTGCGATCGGTAGGGCGGCAGATACGGCTTCCTATGGATAAAGGATAAAGCCTATTGTGGTCTCCCAATATATACTCGACGGTACGTGGGAGCACAAGTCCGTACTGGAACTTATCGTCTCAAAGTGGAGGAATCACCCAACCAGCAATGAAAACAACAGTTACCAGGCTTTACGATCCTAGAATACGTCTCTAGCCTAGACTTCTAAATGTTGTGCGTTAGGTTCCAAAGCATTGTTAGATTCATTAAATTTATTTTACAGTTGATCTTGCTTAAGAAATTTTCCTTTCAGGTTCACCACATGATGTAGATGTACAATTCCTAAAATGCAATCTAAGATGATGAACACTCGTTTAATCTTCTTTTTGCAATGAAAATCCTAGCTACTAAGGAAAGAGAGATGATATTCTTTCAACATAGAGCAGAGAGCACACACTATATGCACTGTCCTAAATCAAACCAACAAACAGTCTAAATGCAAATGCACATGCATGTATTTGTTTTCAGCATTCTTAATGTGTGAATGGTAAAACGAAAGCTAAGCACAAATCTGAATTAGTTTTCAAAGCGACATTACTCACAAGTTTGTTTTCAAGAAAAAATGAAGACAATGACGACACTTTACGATTTGGAATTGAAAACTTGCTTTCGACACTTGAAAAACTACTAATTCAAATCAAATACAAGAGTAACAGTGTAATCGACTATCAAGAACAATCGGATTCTCATCTATGACTGAAAACGACACTTGCGACACTTTCAAATCAAGAAACGACAGTTCAATTACGCTACTTCTTTGTAAAAGAGAACTGAAAATGGCTCAAAATACATAAAACATTTACAGTTCTTTGCACAATAGAGGTAGAATAATGGCAAGGAAGGGGGTTTCAATAGAGGTATACTGACTACAAACAACAAAACACCTGAATAGAGCTGAAAAGAGTGAACACAGAAACCAAAACTAAGAGCAGGAGAGGCCTTGTCTGATCAACGCACCTGTAACACAGGGAAAGTGAGATGCAGCACACCTACCACACTTGGGAAGTGCGATGCA
The DNA here is from genome assembly GCA_031772625.1 of Pinus tabuliformis. Taxonomy (NCBI): domain Eukaryota; kingdom Viridiplantae; phylum Streptophyta; class Pinopsida; order Pinales; family Pinaceae; genus Pinus; species Pinus tabuliformis. Next base: position 238,350,618 of record CM062820.1, read on the forward strand.
TCCAGATTCTAGAGAAGAGATAGTGTGATGATCCAGGGATGAGACTTCAACTGGGTTTTGGGTCACAGTTTACAGCTCAGTTCAGGGATTTAGGCCGAGCAAGTGGTAATCAGTAAATCAATCATAGGGGTAGATCTAAGGAGGTTACTAGAGCCACCACAAGGGAAATTAGAGAGCTTGTAAATCAATTGTTCAGTTTATAAACAAAACCCAGAGATAGACTGAAGCAGCGTTGATCTACTTTGCACTTGCATAGCAAATGCAGTTCGAAGGCTAGTTGGCTTGACTTCAAGCTCCGTCTGTAAGTTTATAAAGAAAACAAATGTAGACAAACAAACAATCTATTTGCTCCCCAGCGGAGTCACCATTTTGTTATCGGGAAATCTAGTGTCTATGTAGAGCTACTAGTCCCACTAAGGCTGGTAACTACCTTAGAAACAAACAAACTAAAACCACTTTCGTTTTCCTTTATGAGAAGTAGATAAGAGGGGAAAGAAGGAGACCAACCTCTATCCTGCACTTGGTTCCTTGCTTGATTCCTCTCCCTTCTGATGGATCTTTGCCACTTGCTTCCTCATCTGTACCCAACTTCAAAGAGCACCTGTAGAATCAAAGCAGCATAACACTATCCAAGAACAAAGATCTACTATCATAAACAATATAGGACCAGATATATATTGACCACAAAAATGCATATATCATCAAGCATACAAGAATGTGGAGGAAAACTTGAATGATTTATTAATAATAAAGAAAAGCAAAGAGGATTACAACCAATTGTTTTGACCCAGCGTCATCCTCCCAGCAAGAGAGCCCTTCTTCACCTCATGAAAAGCTTAGATCACCCAAAACTATGATGTTACACCAAGAAACCAGCAGCACTTCCTTACAAGATACAAAATTCCAGCCTCTGGATCTCTGGGATGAGGGATCCATATATAGATGTTTGCAAGGGGGGTGAGTCAGCTTTTGAGATTTGATTAGTGTCCTCTCTCTGATAGTTCTTGATTCCACTTGGAGATTGATGATCTCTTACTCATCCCTGGGCGAATGCAGAGAGGCAAGTGTCACAGGAGAAGTTTCTGGAAGATTCCATGATCCTCCACCTTGCAGATTGACCCTGTCATTTGTCCACTCTCGCCCATCACACCCCATAGAAGGGCTTTTCAAGATGCATCGCACCTCCTGTGTGTATTTAGGTGGGATGCAGCGCACTTTGACCATGGAGCAAGTGATATGGTCCAGTTTTGACCAGTTCTGAGTAGTTTTTCATGGAGAACTTCTGGGAGAAGATGTAATCAGTTGACCTTGTTCTTTTAGGGGTTGGAACAACACTTTTAGGGACTTAAGAGCCCTTGGTTTATGGACATTTATGATTGGGGTTGTAGTGCCCAAAAATGTCTATAACATCTACACTTGTTAGTAGGAGGGTATATCTACCAGTTACCCTATGAGGATATCAATATTGTCTTTAGAAACCATTCTAGGGTAGCTAGGAAAAAGGGTAGGGGTAGTCAACCTATGATCAGTCCATCCTCTTCCAATTCATCCAACAAGGGTGAAATTGGAAATATGTTGGAGGATTTCAAGAGTGAGATGTTTCAAACCCTTGCCCTGTAGATGGACAATATGCACATTAAGAGAAAGCAGGAGGAAGCAGAGAGAGCCTTGGCCATATTTTGTCCTAGATGCACTAGGAGGCACCCTAGGAATGAATTTCCATTGAATTCTATTGAAATATGCTCAGTCTGTGAAGAAAACCACTCCACAGACAAGTTTTCTTCTCTACCTGGACTAAAAGTTGTATATCAAGGAGTTGAGGGGCTCACTGAGCAGCTCTGCTACATAAACCAAAGGATACCTCATGGTCCTAGGCCATACCAGTAGAGCTTGCAAGGGTCAGCCCATGCATATTTCAACCCCAACCAGATCGCATCCATACCTTCTTAGGGCCCCCCTGCTCGTTTTTCCTGGTCTACACCTTGTCCTTGGTCCTTTGCGCCTTAGTATCATTCCCAGCAAGCTAGCTAGTCATTTCAACCATATGATCCACCACAATCTCACTGGAATGCACTGCCTGAGGGGTGGAGGCCTCCATGCAACAATGTTCTAGCTTTATTGCCTTCACCACCTACCCAACCACAGCTTTTACACTATGCTCCACCTAAACAACCCCAGATGCTTTCCCAGTGAAATTCGAACCCAAACAATAGACAAGCATAACAAATATATAGTGGAGAGACATCCTATCCAGCTTATGTTGTGGAAATTCAGGAAATCAACCTGAGATCTAGGAGAGTACTTCTGGACAACCAACCTCTACCTCCACCTAGGGAGGTTGAGGAAGAAAGAGAGGAAAGCATGCTTAAAGTAAATCCACCACCCTTTCCTGAGAGATTAACCCAACCACTCTAGCCTACCCCAGAAGAGACTGAACTTCTGGGAGAATTGAAAAACCTATGTGTTAAAATTCCACTTCTCTAAGATATTAAATATGTACCTGTTTACAAAAAAATGATTAAGGAGAAGTGCTCCAAGCATCCAGGGAGGCAAAGAAGAGATGCCCCTACCATTAATGTCATTGTAAAGTTGTCCGAATTAATGTTGGGGAAGGTAATCTGTCCAAAGTATTTGGACCCTAGAAACCCTGTAGTAGATGTAGACATCAATGGCACCATCATCCCACACACTTTGATAGATCTTGGGGCTACCATTTGTTATGCCCCTATACCAATAGGTGTCATATATCATGATTGACTTGGTTTAACTTTGTAATATGTTCATACCTTTACTTGTTGCAAATTTTTTCCATATTTGTAAAAAATCAAAAAATTTAAAAAATGTAAAGAGGGTATACCCTAAAAGAAAAATCAAAGGGTGAAAAGAAATAAAAAGAGGTCAAAAAATGAAAGAAAATGAACCCCACCAAAAAATAAAAGACCAGGAAAGTGTGCAAGTCTAAATGCCACTACTTTTTACTTTTTTACAATAAAACGATTGTGTGCAGCTTGTCACTTATGCCACAATTCATGAATAGTCAAACAGTTTAAGCTTGGCTAGTTCATATTTTCAATTTCATGTTGTAGAAATAGAGAATAAGATCTGACCAAACAGTTTAATCTTGGTAGATAAGTAGATAGGTAGAGTGAAAAAAGGATCTCAATAGTTTAATCTGAGCCCTTGGGTGTAATAAGTGTAGACTTAGATAGGCATCACCATGTAAGAGAAAAGAAAGTTTGATAAGGGTTTGCCAATCTAAGTGCACCCTAATAAAGAGGTAAAAATGCTAGGTTAAGTAGGTACGGTAAGTAGATGATGGTTTCAAAATAATATGTGGTGAATGATAAGTCCAAATGTGTAAATATTTCACTTTCATCACAAGGCAAAGGCATATATCACATGGAAAGCACACCAAGCAAGCAAAGTCAAAAAATAATTAACTTCCCTTCTCATTTTCCCTAAATTTTCACTAATTTCCCCTAAGTGCCAAGGTATCTATCAAATTAGAGGGGCTCAGAGAAGTTCTTTGACTTTTGGAGGGACCAGACCCTCGGCCCAATAATTTATAATGCCTAAGTACTTAAACCCCTTCATCAATATTAACCCCCCTTCATAAGTTATTCATTTCCCTAATAAATCTTTTCCTAAGTAAAATCCTATTTTACTTAGGAAAAATAAAACATTCTCCATAAAAACCCTCATATATCATTAGCCTAAGGTATAAGTGTTGTATGATGAAATATATTTTCAGAAAACATTAGACTTAGCACTTTTTCCATTCATTTGGTCATATTAACTACTAATTTATGTTAATATATAGTTCCCCTATAAATGTTACCCACTCCCGTATTATTATAACTATGTAAAAACCCGAAATTCTTATATATCCCGCCCCTCGGTTAAATATAACCATAATAGAGTTAATAAATGGGATTAATTAGTTAAACCGTAACTAATTAAGAACCCTGATCCCCACCAAGTTAATAAGAGGATTAACTAGTCACCAGGATTAATTAATAACTCAATAACCAATCACATCACCCCCAATGTAATTAAAAACCCTTGATTATGTTGGGCCCGCCCTCCATTAAACTTCCGCACCTCATCTCCCCAATAGCCGTCCGATCGGACCCCACGAATCCGACAGTTGTTGTGCATATTGCATGGGTGTCCGCAGTAAAACTTTAGCATGCGATGGCGAGCGGTTTTTTGAACAGTGCCATCACCACGTGTCTCTCATTGTATGGAATCACGCGGTCATGCCCAAATACCGCCTCCCCTCCATTAGTGGTGCGATGAAAACCAGTTACCGCCTCTTGCTACCAACAAAACATTAATCTTTTGCCCGCTGACACCACCTGTCCAAATTCTGAACCCGCCAAAACTTGACTTTGCATAAAAAACAAAGATAATCAGTTTGTCATCTTAATCTGCGAACACATGCATGCAGCAACCTAAACGTTGAAAATCAACCAGCTCGTGCACCCGACCATTAGCCACCCTCAAACTTCCAGTCGATGGCGCTTCAAGTCCACCATTCACACCCAGTGAACCTGCGTTCCATTGCCTATCATTAAAAACCAGGTATTTACCAGCTTTCATCCAAAAACCCTGTGAATACTTGCTTTCCTCTGCAATTAATTGGAAAAAAACCAAATTTCACCATAATTCCGTTACTACATTTAGAATTCAAGTTCCCCAGACCCTCTGTTTTCACCAATTTCACATAAAAGCCCCAATTTCCTATCTGAATCCACAAGAACCAGAATGGAAGCCCCCGCGGCCCTAAATGTAGCACCTATTACTACCCCTCATCATGATTTGGACTATCTTCCCCTGGAAGATAAAGATTTTCAAATAAAAGACCTGGATATTGACAAATACCACCTGAAAGTATTTTGCCAATGCAGGGATAATTTCATGAATGGCTACGATGCCATAGGACTTTAGGAATCCTAGATCAGTTATTTTTTGGACTTCTATCTTTCACCATACATTCGGTTGTCCTTATTCATATAATGAAATCATTGACCAGTTTGTCCACCCAGTGACAACCATGCTAGCAGGAAATCCTCCTCCTAGGATTAGTGATGAAATCAAAAGAATCCTTCAGCTATCCAAACAGTACAAGGTAGGTGACTAGTACTTGTACCATAATCACACAGAGATCAGGATATATGGATGTGAACTTCCTCCATTAAAACTACCAAAATATATTCCTATGAGGTTGTTTGCATTGGAGTATTATAGACAAATGAAAAACTCAGATCAGATTCACTTTACCAAGGCCAAAAAGAAAGCACAGTTGAGAATTAAGGATCACATAGGCCCATTTGTCTGCAACAATAGAGAAGCAGGCAAAGCAGCAGAAGAAATCCTAGAACACATGAAATTAAATAAAAGTTTTGGTTGGAGATATGACCCACATAGTTTCATTTGTGATAGGAGAATGAAAAATAGGTTATCACCATATTTTCATCACATAATCCCTGAAATTGAGCAATATGACAATATGGATGAATGGAGGGAAGGAACTCTTGTTGAAATGGATAATGATCAGATCAATGTAGAAAATGTAATGAAATACCAAGAAAAGAGACTTGACTTGGACTCTTTTGAACAGGTACCAATTGGGACTTCTCAGAAGCCAACACCAGGAACTAGTGCCTCTATAGCTGATACTTCTCAAAGGTACTCATAGGAAACTAGTGCACCCCTTGCAGAACCATCACAGGGAAAAGAACAAGGAACCAGTACTCTAGCATCAGAGCAATCAAACATATCAAAGCAGCCTGAAATCTCTGAAGAACAGACACAACCACAGACCAATCCAGCTCAAGTTAATATGGGAGATCCCCCAGTTTTGAAAACTCCTCTGAATGAGGAAAAGAGCTTAAAAAGAGATAGGTAAGTAGCTACCCCTGCCAGTGTTCCTTCAGACCAGCCTAGTGCTAAGAGGCATAGGCTAAATCCACATTGAGAAGAAGAATTTTTTGAAGAAACAACAGGGAGTTTGAGGAAAGAAAGTGGAGACAGTCTGCATACATTCCCAGTAGGTGGAACACCTTCTAGCTCACAAAGACAGGAGCTTGAAAGACAAAAAAGCACTGAAGTTTCATCTTTTAGGTCTTCATCTAACAAGACCTTAGACATCAAAGAAAAATTCAAGGAAATAAAGGCAAAAAATGAACAGCTAAAGGCCCAAACTTACACTCAATATATGAAGATAGCTCCTTTAAATCAAACTAGGTTGATGTCAACTTATGACATCAAGGAAGGAAAAATGCAGATGAGCTTTTTAAAGCCTAAAGTACAGCAGCCCCAAACCCTTGCAGACTACCTCAAAACTGATTTTGAGGTCTTAGCCAAAGACATTCACCCCATAGATCAAATAGAATTGCATAAGCAGACAGGGGAAATGGTTTATTCAACATTGACAAGCAAGGCCATGATGGCACACAGATTAGAGAATTCATTGAACAATACCACAGCTCAATTACAGTTAGCAAGAGCCTCCTCATAGGGAAAGGACAACATAATTAAATCACTGGAGGAATTGATTATTGGATTGGGTCATAACCCCAAGGATGTTAAAGCTATAGAGGCCCTGATAAAGAAGAAAAATGAAGACATAGCTACCTTGAGAAAGCAATTAAAGTTGCCACCACTTATGCATCCACAAACTGCAAAGTAGTTGAAAAGAAGAATGAAGAAGAGCTTATGGACTTAGTCCTCAAGCTAAATGAACAATTAAGGGAGATAGAGTAGGAACTAGAGAAAACACTACAAAGCTGGTAGAGTGAGTCGACCTCTTAGCCTCAAAATGTAGTACCAGTGGTTTCCACGATAGTCCCTTCTACACTTGAAACAACTCTTGCACCAAATGTCCCTCTGGCTATAGCTGAGACTATTCAAGCAACAGGTACAGATACAGGTACAGCACAGGTAGGAACCTCAAGTCTGAGCACTGAAGAATTGATCAAGTCTATGGAGGAAATGAAACTCCAAGTTTCTGAATTGCAGAAGGTAAAGGAGAAATTCGTTATCTTGGAACAAAAGTGTGATGTGTCTAAAATCAATTTTGCTGAATAAGTGAGGAAAAACAAAGGCTTGGCTCAACAAGTAAAAACACTGGAAAAGGATCTATCCTTTGAAAAGCCTTTAACAGATATCAGAAAAATTCTATGGACCAACATCACTCAATCCATCAATGATGTTTGGTCATCAATTCAAATAATTTTTGAACAAATTGACTTAGTCAAAGTTGCTCTTCAAGAAATTCAAAAAACCAAGGAAGAGCTAGGAGGAAAGCCTGAAGAAGCTATCAGGTTGATAAATTTTCTAAATAGCATAAATAGGCACCAATTGGAACAGCTGAATATTGAGGACAGAACTGGAACCATCCTAGAAATCAAGAAAGTCTTAAGCAAAAGGACTCTAATGCAGAACCTAGAAAGAAAATGTCAAAATATAAGACATAGATGAATTTATGGAAAAGTTTGGCATTTTACAGAGTAAAGGACTTCCAAGTCCTTTAGTTATTAATGATAAGTTAATGAGGCATGAGGATTATATCGACAAATTGGATCAGTATGCAAATAACCAAGCCAGTTCCTCTACTAGTTCGTCTGCACCCAAAGCATTACCTACAGGCAGAGTTCTCTATGATAGTTTGGAGAACCTTTTCTATGTTGAGCATGGATTGAAACACTTGTTTCCTGTACAGCCCAATTTTGTAAAATACACAGAGGCTAATGAAATCTTCAGGAAGCTACAAAGGACCAGGATACCAAGGGATGATTGGTGGATAGATATGTCAGACATTTTATGATTTATCTTGGTAAATAATAAAATTTAAGTATTTACCATAGTCATTTTTGGTAAAAGCAGGTAAAGAGTATCAGAACAGGTAAAAGAGTATTAGTAAAAAGATGAAAAATAATCAGCCAGCACAGAATTATGAGTAGGGCAGCAAGATGCTCAATCATAGGGCCTGCCTCCAGCTCATTCAACAAAAACAGGGACAGCAAGCCAGCAGCTCACTTTTAGTTTCTATCTTCGAGACCATCTGTCTCTACTTTTATGTAAAATATATTTAGCTTTCCTAAAATATATCTCTCTCAGTTAGGAGATATTTTATTGTAAATTTTGTATAAGTACTTCCCCATTCAAAGTACTTAGGGTGGATTCTTAGACATTTCTATAGACTCTTTATTTTGGAATAAAGTGTTGTTGAACAACTTTTGTATGGCTGGCTGGACAAAGTAATAAAGCAAAGGACTTTTACAGGATTCATGTGTCAAACGATAAACAAATAAGTATTCTATATCTTATGTTATTATAGTTCTTTTGTTTAAATATTTCACGTGTTTCATATTTGAATGATAAACAAAAAAGTACATTTCAAAATGTGCTTTACTGCATTCTGTCTTTAAAATCGTTTTTATTCTCAATGTTTTCTTCTAAGCTATCATAGGTAGGGAATTCTTAGCTGCTCTCTACTTTTTAGTTTAATCATTGTGGCCATTTAACAAAGAATTCTTAATTGTTTTTTGTTAATGATCACCCATTTTTGCTCTTCTTGAACTTTTTTGAAGGATTTTTAACTGCCCTTCATCCCTTTCAAGACCATTTCATCCTTTGAAGTTATCATCGATGTATTGTTTAGCTATCTTGCCCTGTGAAGCCCTCCTTTGTTGAATCATTCTGATCCAGTTAAGCCATCTTCAGTTGACTCCATAGCCCAATGGCATGAAATACCTTGTTTTACCCATCTACTCCTGAATTCCACCCCCAAACAAAATCAAAACCCCCCAATCTTTCATAACTAGCCTAATATCCCATAAACAATGCTAAATCATAAAGAGAGATCCCTCTCTGAGTACAAATTGGCTAAATTCTATACTTAAAAGTTGGTTTGTGGTTACCTCGGACCCCTTTCCTTCTTCTGACAACTTCAAGGAAAATCTGAGTGATAACATAGTGGTGACTCCACTGGGGAAGACAATTCCTCAGTTAAAACAAATCTTTAAGAAAATTTAAACCCTAAATCTAAAAGCATCTTAAAGAAATCATAGAAGTTGTTTGTTTGATATCAGTTTAGAAAATAAAAAACATAATCCAAAAACCAGGCTTCAAAAATGACTCGTTACACTAGAGCTAATCATGATCCCAATCCACCACAAGTGTTTGAGAACCCCAATCTGATCCCCAGAATTCTTAGGAGACAAGAAAGTTCAGTTAGTCCTCGACCCACCTTTAGATCTTCATCCTGTCTTGTTAGGTGGATTTACCTCGAATACCAACCCTTTGACGAATACTTTGAGACCTCTTTATTTAGGACTTCATCTAACTCTGAATTAGTAGACCTAGTCTAGTACCCAGTCTTCATCCAAGAATTAGAGCTCCAAGCTGCCAATTTGTCAATTGATAGATATTTGCAGAACTCACCACAATCTGATCTTACCACTGAAGGAACACCTAATCCCTCTGTAATCACTACTGTTTTTGAAAATTCATCATTATTTCCTCATACATTTCAACCTCAAACCACTACACATCAGACCATCCCCTCTATCTCTCCATCCACAACTCAAACATCCACTGTTATCCCAACCCTAGCTTTTTTCACCATTACCTACAGCAATGGAAAATAGATACGCCCCTTAGTACTACCAGCAAACTTAGGTGCCATGCCCCAGGATTACCAAAGTAAAATCACTACTTTTGATGGCACTAGTAACTATACAGCCCAACAACACATCAAAAAGATGACTGATTATTTTGAAATTTATGAAATAGATAATGATGATGTGCAAATGAGAATATTCATTCAGATTTTATCTAGGGAAGTTAGAACCTGGTTCAGAGGTTTAGCAACTAATAGTATAGATAGCCTAGAAACTCTCTATTGACAATTCCTGAACCAATGGGAGAAAAAGAAAGACCCTCTTCAAATTCTATCTGATTACGAAAACCTAAAGAGAGGAACACAAGAAACTGTGCAAGATTATTGCACTAGAATCAACAGTGTGTATAATGCCATCCCATTGGATCTTAGACCCCCACCTGGTCTAGCCTTAATCAAATTCCCAGATGGATTTGATTCTGATATGGCTTTCCAACTGAGAGAACGAGCTCTCCCTACTTTGGAAGATATGCAAAGCATAGCAGTCAGTGTTGAAGCCAACATGATATCTAAAAGAGCCAAGGCTAGGAGTGAGAGGAGGCTACCATTAAAGGAAGAAATCTCACCCTTTGAACAAAAGCTAGATGCCATAATTAAGGGGATGGATAGACTAGGAGACGGAGTGGGAACAATTGAAAGGAAAGCTCCTTGGAATGGTCAGCAAACCAACATAGGGAGAAATCCTAATTTTAGAAAAAAACAAAACCCCAACACTGGAAAGAATGGTCCTGACCAAAACATTAGACCCCCTTTCCAGGAGAACTATGCAGAAGCTTCCAACTCTGAAGGTCTAGAAGAAGATACCCAAATTAGTTTGATGGGAATTGGTAATGAAGGAGAAGTTTTCTTGACCCAAGAGGATCAAGAGGCTCACATACTTAAACAGTTTCAAACCCAATCAGGTGAATCATTCGACTTTAGGGAAGGATATGACACAGCCATCTTTGAGGTGGACAAGCAATACAATCTAAGAAATAGGAGAATTGATGTCCCTAAAACAAATAAGCAAAAGGTTCTAAATCAGCCCAAAAAAGGTAAGACAGTAACCACACCTATACATATTCTTTCTAGATCAAATAATAATCCTTCTAACCCCATAATCAAGGATAATTTTAGGGGCGAATGTTCGCCCTTTGGCAAAATTAAGGGGTTTTAAATTTTTAGTGGGCGAATATTTTGTATCATAGTACATTTTTACAAATCACCTCAAATAGCCCACCTTATTTTAAGGGAGAGGGTAAAAAAAGTAAATTTAGCCCTTAAAATTAGGACTTACAACCTTCCATTCGCCCATTTTCAAGAATAGGTTTTATTTAAGTGAATCCTATGGGCCAAATACCATATTTATAAAAGAGGTATCGTAAATTAATAAAAATATAAATAAATGAGAGGTATGGTAAATAAATAAAACATTTTTTATATTTACTCCATAAGTCACCCTATATACATGTAACGGTGTAAACAAATAAAAATATAAGTAAAGTGGAGGTATGGTAAATAAATAAAACGTCTTTTTATACTTGCTCAAACCGTATGGTAAATAAATAAAAATATAAATAAACTAGACATATCGTAAATAAATAAAACCTCTTTTTATATTTAGTCCATAACCCTCATTCTATTTATGAAGGCTCAAGAAAGAGGTTTTATTTAAGTGAATCCTATGGGCCAAATACCATATTTGTAAAAGAGGTATGGTAAATTAATAAAAATATAAATAAACGAGAGGTATGGTAAACAAATAAAACATTTTTTTATATTTACTCTATAAGTCACCTTATATTTACGAACACTCAAAAAATGGGTTATATTTAGGTGAAACCTATGGCCAAAATACTATGGGACAAATACCATGGACTAGATTGTTATTAATACCATGCAAAAAACCATTATTAACCCTAATATTAGAATTAATAAAAATAAAAATGGCACATGGTATTGACCCATGGTATTCACCAAAATGGCACATGGTATTGACCCATGGTATTCACCTGGAATGTAGCCTATTTAAATGGGGGAATTAAACGAGCATGTAGCCTATGCTAAGATTCACTAGGAATTTACAAAGTTTATTATTTAGTGAAAGATTCGCCAAGATCTTACAAGATTTTATAATTGAGTAAAATATTCGCCATGCTTGGTGAGAGATTTGCCAAAAAATTGTATATACATATTATATTATTGATAAAATCGCCTTCCATTTTTCCTATATACCATGGAGATTCGCCCATTTATTATATTTATAAATTTAGGGGGGGTTCTTAAAATTTTCCCTGCCCATAATTGAATATTTCTCTGATAATCAACCAAACAACAAACAGCCCTCCACTTCCCTTCCTTCTAAGGGAACTGTGGAGGAACCTCCAGAGGTTGATTTAGGAGAATCAGCAAATCATGATTCTGCTCCTGAAAAGGAGAAAAACATAGAAAACAGAGAGAATACTGCTGCTTGAAATCCAAAAGCCCAAATAGAAAAACCCTTTAATCTAGAAACAGAAGTAGGCAAGCTGAAAATTGTTGTCCCATTATCTGAATTAGCTAAACATGATGCCTACTGAACTCAAATCAATAGATCACTGAAAATTACTGGAACTGAAGACTCAGTTAATCTTTTTGATGACCAGCCCGAATTAATCTTTGGCCTAGAAGTGAATGGAAAACCATTGGAAGGAGGAATTCCTCCCTTTTATGTGAGTTTAAACATACATGATAAGATTCTGCACAATGCCATGTTTGACTTTGGGGCATCTCATAATCTCATGCCCAAGTCTGTAATGGAAAAGCTAGACCTAGACATCACTAGACCATACAAAGATTTGTTTTCTTTTGATTCTAGTTAGGTGAGATGTTTAGGATTGATAAAAGACTTGTGTGTGTCATTGGTTCAATACCCCGCAAAGACAATTTTAATGGATATAGTGGTAGCAGATATACCACCTAAATATGGCATGTTATTATCCAGGTCCTGGGGTGCTAAATTTCAGGGATCTCTTCAGTTGGATATGGCATATGCTACTATATTGGTTTTTGCACAACCAAAGAAACTATACAGAGAAACATTGATGAAATATGTATTAAGTAGTCAAGAAAGACCCCAAAATTTTCCCATCTACTCAGTACACTCTGATATGGACTCATTCATCCTTTACAATGCAGAAACCAGTCCTTCCAATACTTTAGAAGTTTTAGCAGTAGAACCAAAATAAATTAAAAAAGAGAAATCAAGTGTTCATATTCAGGAAATATCAGATAACAAAGAAAAATCAGATGAGCACGAAAGACCAGATCTCACAATTAAACAAATTCCTACTACCCCAGACACTAATTATGAGCATGAAATCCTTTGGAATTAGAATTTGATGGCTTAGTCAATAAACTAGGGGCAGGAGCAAGAGTTTGGGTGTACAATTTAGAAAATGATCATGTTGAAGGCCATGCCTACAGATTAAAGTTTAAGTGCACCAATAATATGGAAAAATATGAGGCTGTCTTGTTGGGCCTTAAACTTGTCAAAAGATTAGGAGCAATCAGGGTGTCTGTGATTGGAGATTCGGAATTAATAATCAAACAGATTAAAGGAAATTACTTAACTAGAGATCCTAGACTAGGATATTATAGAGGAACAATCATAGAAATTCTCAATACCCTTTTGGAAACTCAACTTGCAACTATTCCTAGAAAACACAACATGCAAGCCCACAACCTGGCCATGTTTGCCAGCACCTACAGATTACCTTTTCAACCTAATCATTAGTATACTGCCGAGATTAGGCACAAACCATCCATCCCTGACAATATGAAGAACTGGAAAGTTTTTGATAGTGATGAGAAGATCAATAACTGTTTAACTTTAGATGAAGATTTTTCTAACAGTAACATAGATGATGATATAGTTATTAGTTCTAATCAAATAGATGAGGTAGAAAACAACATTTTAGAGGAAAGTTCAATAAATATGCTTCATCCCACAAAATTCACACAAAAATAAATCCAAGACCTGGAACAAATGAACCTAGATGAAATAATTGAAGACGAAACAGCGGTTATAAACCTAAAGGACAATCATTTACCCAAATGATTGACTCCTCTAGAAAATTTGTTTGACTCCAATGACATTCCCAAGAAACCTAAAATGGAGCCATTAAAAGCAGATATTGAAGAATACAACTTAGGAACACAGGACAATCCAAAAATGATAAAATTGTCAAAATATTTATCCCCTGATCAGAAGCTAAAGTATGTTGAACTTATGAGGGAATTCCAGCATGTATTTGCCTAGAGTTACAAAGATTTAAAGTCCTATGACACCTCTATTATTCAGCACACTATACCTCTGAAAGAAAATCAAGATCCCTTCAAGCAAAAACTCAAAAGAATTAACCCTATGTTATTACCATTAATTGAAAAAGAAATTAAACACATGTATGAAGCAGGGATTATTGCCCCTATTAGATTTTCAGAGTGGGTGTCTAACTTGGTACCTACTAGGAAGAAAACTAGGGAAATAAGGTTATGTGTTGATCTGAGAAATGTAAATAAGATCTCTCTTAAAGATAATTATCCTTTGCCCAAAATGGATCATATTTTGCAAAGGGTAGTGGGTTCATCTAGAATTTCACTTTTAGATGGGTTTTCAGGATATAACCAAATCTTGGTTCATCCTGATGACCAAGAGAAAATTGCTTTTACAACACCATGGGGCACTTTCATGTACATCAAATTCCATTTGGACTAAAAAACGCAGGAGCAACCTTCCAAAGGGAAATGGACATTGCCTTTGCCAAAGAAATTCATGATTTTATTGTTATATATTTGGATGATCTAACTATTTTCTAAATCATATCAACAGTAGTTGGACCATCTCAAACAAGTTTTCTTAAAATGCAGAAAATATGGTATTTCTTTGAATCCAAAGAAGTCCTTGTTCGGTCTGGAGGAGGGTAAACTTTTAAGTCACATCATTTCCAAAGATGGCATTCAAATTGACCCTTCTAAGATAGAAGCTATTCTACAGATACCTCATCCAAGAAGTATTAAAGAACTTCAAGCTTTCCTAGGGAAGATAAAATTTTTAAGAAGATTCATTTCTAACTTAGCTGAACTCATTATATTACTAAATAACATGCTAAAAAAGGATTCAAGTATTAAATGGACAGTAGAGGCCAAGAAATCATTTGAAGAAATTAAAATGGCCTTAACCAGAACACTGGTCCTCACCAGTCCACAATTTGATAGAGACTTCATCATTTTTTCTTTTGCATCAGAACACACAATAGCTGCATTTTTATTACAAAAGGATGATCAAGGATGTGAAAAACCTATAGCCTTTTTTAGTAAAGCACTCAGAGATGCATCATTAAAATACAAAATAATGGAGAAACAAGCTTTTGCACTGGTAAAAGCCATTAAGGATTTCAGAGTCTACATATTATACTCTCATGTGATAGCTTATGTTCCAAATGCAGTTGTCAAAGACATCCTAACTCAGGATGGAATTGAGGGTAAACGAGGAAAATGGATTGCTACCATCATAGAGTATGATATAGAGATAAAACCTACCAAGCTAATAAAAGGTCAAGGATTGGCCAAACTCATGGTAGAAACTAATTGTCAAGCCCTAGACATAAATGAACTAGATAATGTGTAGGAGATGGTGACTCCATAAATCAGCCAGTCCTTTACAAAATCACCTTGGTATGCTGATGTAATTTATTTTTTACAAAACCTGCAGACTCCTCTAGGGTTATCCAGAACCAAGAATAGGTTTTTAAAAATGAAAGCTTTAAATTTTTGTATCTTAGTTAATACTCTTTTTTGGAAAAGTCATGAAGGAATTTTATTAAATTGTTTATTAAAAGATGAAGCTGACAAGGCTCTACAAGAATTTCATGCAAGAGACTATGGTGGACATCTCTATTGGAAGTCAACTACAGCAAAATCCTAAGGGTTGGATTATATTGGCCAACCTTGTTTGCAGATGTGAATAAATTTGTAACTTCTTGCCATAAATGTCAAATATTTGAAGGCAAGAGAAAGTTGTTACCTTTACCCCTAAAACCCATTTCCACCGAGAAACCTTTTCAACAATGGGGTCTTGACTTCATTGGATAAATCCATCCTCCCTCTTTAGGCCAACACAAATGGATACTCACTGCCATAGACTATTTTACTAAATGGATAGAGGCCATTCCCTCCAAACAGGCCAATGACACAGTGATCATAGGTTTCCTAGAAACCAATATATTGTCCAGGTTTGGTTGCCCCTCTAAAATAATTACTAATAATGCTATAGCCTTCAAGTCAAAGAGAATGATTAGTTTCTGTAACAAGTATCACATTAGATTGGGCCATTCCATTGCCTACTACCCTCAAGGGAATGGATTGGCAGAATCTTCCAACAAAATTCTAGTCAATATCATCAAAAAATTGTTGGAAGAAAATAAGAAAACTTGGAACAAAAAATTGATCAATGCTCTGTGGGTAGACAGGCTTACAACCAAAAAATCCATTGGAACCCGTCCTTATGAATTAATATATGGCATGGATACATTGTTTTTCCTTCATCACTAGGAGTTCCTGTCATGAAAATACTCCAAGAAGCTCAAGTGGAACCTAATGATATTCAAAGAAGGATAAACTAGACTATCAATTTGCAGTAGACCAGGGAGGAGGTGTACCAAAGATCCCAAGTGTTGCTGGAGAAACTTAAGAAGATATTTGATAGAAGAACCAAGGCAGAAGATTTTTACCTTGGAGATAAAGTGTTAAGATGGGATTCCAAAAGACAGGACAAGGGGAAACATGGGAAGTTTGACTTCCTATGGAAAGGACCATACATCATCCACGCTTTCAAAGGAAACAATGCATATTTTCCTAAAGAGTTATATGGTACAGAAGTAGAAGAAGGACCAGTCAATGGTCGGATGTTAAAGCATTACTTTGATCCTACTTACTAATGTTACCATGTTCCTCACAAATACATATTATATCTTTTGTAATGTCATACTGTTGATTGGACAGTAATATTTTGGAGTTGAAGCCTGAAGAGAAGGCCCTAAGCCTCAAAAGTATCACTGTCATACATACAATAAAGTAGCAAGCAAAAGAAGATTGCAGAGCACAGTAAAAGTCATTCAAAGGGCTCTGATCTACTGTTCTTGACTTTCCACTAGGGAAAGCCATCCCCAAGTGGAGCCACTGTTATGCCCCTACACCAATAGGTGTCATATATCATGATTGACTTGGTTTAACTTTGTAATATGTTCATACCTTTACTTGTTGCAAAGGTTTTCCATATTTGTAAAAAATCAAAAAATTTAAAAAATGTAAAGAGGGTATACCCTAAAAGAAAAATCAAAGGGTGGAAAGAAACAAAAAAGAGGTCAAAAAATGAAAGAAAATGAACCCCACCAAAAAATAAAAGACCAGGAAAGTGTGCAAGTCTAAATGCCACTACTTTTTACTTTTGTACAATAAAATGATTGTGTACAGCTTGTCACTTATGCCACAATTCATGAATAGTCAAACAGTTTAAGCTTGGCTAGTTCATATTTTCAATTTCATGTTGTAGAAATAGAAAATAAGATCTGACCAAACAGTTTAATCTTGGCAGATAAGTAGATAGGTAGAGTGAAAAAAGGAGCTCAATAGTTTAATCTGAGCCCTTGGATGTGATAAGTGTAGACTTAGATAGGCATCACCATGAAAAAGAAAAGAAAGTTTGATAAGGTTTTTCCAATCTAAATGCACCCTAATAAAGAAGTAAAAATGCTAGGTTAAGTAGGGAGGGTAAGTAGATGATGGTTGCAGAATAATATGTGGTGAATGATAAGTCCAAATGTGTAAATCTTTTACTTTCATCACAAGGCAAAGGCATGTATCACATGGAAAGCACATCAAGCAAGCAAAGTCAAAAAATAATTAAATTCCCTACTCATTTTCCCTAAATTTTCACTAATTTCCCCTAAGTGCCAAGGTATCTATCAAATTAAAGGGGTTCAATGCATTTCTCTGACTTTTGGAGGGACCAAACCCTTGGCCCAATAATTTATAATGCCTAAGTACTTAAACCCCTTCATCAATAGTCACCCCCCTTCATAAATTATTCATTTCCATAATAAATCTTTTCCTAAGTAAAATCCTATTTTACTTAGGAAAAATAAAACATTCTCCATAAAAACCCTCATATATCATTAGCCTAAGGTATAAGTGTTGTATGATGAAATATATTTTTGGAAAACATTAGACTTAGCGCTTTTTCCATTCATTTGGTCATATTAACTACTAATTTATGTTAATATATAGTTCCCCTATAAAGGTTACCCACTCCCGTATTATTATAACTATGTAAAAACCCCAAATTCTTATATATCCCACCCCTCGGTTAAATATAACCATAAAAGAGTTAATAAATGGGATTAATTAGTTAAACCTAACTAATTAAGAACCTCGATCCCCGCCATGTTAATAAGATGATTAATTAGTCACCAGGATTAATTAATAACTCAGTAACCAATCACATCGCCCCCGATGTAATTAAAAACCCTTAATTATGTTGGGCCCACCCTCCATTAAACTTCCACCACCTCACCTCCCCGATAGCCGTCTGATCGGACCCCACAGATCCGACGGTTGTCGTGCATATCGCACAGGCCTCCACGGCTGAACTTTAGCGCGCGATGGCGAGCAGTTTTCTGAACAGTGCCATCGCCACATGTCGCTCATCATATGGAATCGTGTGGTCGCACCCAAATACTGCCTCCCCTCCATTAGTGGTGCGATGAAAGCCACTTACCGCTACTCACTACCGACAAAACATTAAATCTTTTGCCCGCTGATGCCACTTGTCCAAATTCTGAACCCACCAAAAGTTGACTTTGCATAAAAAACAAAGATAATCAGTTTGTCATCCTAATCTATGAACGCATGCATGTAGCAACCTGAATGTTGAAAATAAACCAGCTCGTGCACCCGACCGTCAGCCACCCTCAAACTTGCAGTCGACGCTGCTCCAAGTCCACCATTCACACCTAGTGAAC
This sequence comes from Pinus tabuliformis, assembly GCA_031772625.1. Classification (NCBI taxonomy): domain Eukaryota; kingdom Viridiplantae; phylum Streptophyta; class Pinopsida; order Pinales; family Pinaceae; genus Pinus; species Pinus tabuliformis. The sequence goes on from CM062820.1 coordinate 238,369,344, forward strand.
CTGTGTTCCATTGCCCATCATTAAAAAATAGGTATTTACCAGCTTCCATCCAGAAACCCTGTGAATACTTGCTTTCCTCCACAATTAATTTCAAAAATCCAAAATTTCACCATAATTGTGTTACTACATTTAGAATTCAAGTTCCCCAGACCCTCTGTTTTCACCAATTTCACATAAAAGCCCTAGTTTCCTATCTGGATCCACAAGAACCAGAATGGAAACCCCCGTGGCCCTAAATGTAGCACCTATTAATACCCCTCACCATGATTTGGACTATCGTCCCCTCACAGATAAATATTTTCAAATAAAAGACCTGGATATTGACAAAGACCACCTGAAAGTATTTTGCCAATGCCGGGATAATTTGATGAATGGCTACGATGCCATAGGACTCTGGGAATCCAATCTCCAAATGTATTTTCTCCCCTCTATGTGCTTTTTTCTTGACATTATCCATCAGTGTGATGCCAACTATGATCCCAACCTTAGCGCAGTAATGTCCCCAAATAAAACTGTCCTCTTCACAATTACTACAGACTCAATCAATGAGATGCTTCAGTTTCAACCCAGCCAAGCCTTCACCCCCATTTCCCTTGGAGATTTGCTAGAGAAATCATCAAAATTTTCCCAGTCTAAACTCAGTCACCTTTGCCAGACCTTCATAGATAAACAACATCAACCCAAAAATCCCCCTCCTTATTTGTCAGTTTTCTTCACAGAGATAGGAAAAACTATAGTTGATATGATAGCTGCAGTCATGGGATTTAATACCAATGAATATGTGGATGAATTGACCCTAGTCTTGATGTTTGTCTTTACCCCTAGTCAGCGTCCTACTGTCAAGTACAACTATGCTGCATTTATTGCTGCGAAAATCCATGACCAGTTCATGAGGCTGGAAAATGAAAAAGTGTTCAAGTACTCCACATTCATATATCACCTTATCCTTTACTATCAGTGTGACAAGTTCCCATTTTCTGTAAATAAACTTGATACAAAGGGTAATCCTAGATCAGTCATTTTTTGGACTTCTATCTTTCACCATTCATTTGCTTGTCCTTATTCATATAATGAATTCATTGACCAGTTTGTCCACCTAGTGACCACCATGCTGACAGGAAATCCTCCTCCTAGGATTAGTGATGAAATCAAAAGAATCCTTCAGCTATCCAAATAGTACAAGGTAGGTGACTGGTACTTGTACCAGAATCACACAGAGATCAGGATATATGGCTGTGAACTTCCTCCATTCAAACTACCAAAATATGTTCCTATGAGGTTGTTTGCATTGGAGTATTATAGACAAATGATAAACTCAGATCAGATTCACTTTACCAAGGCCAAGAAGAAAGCACAGTTGAGAATTAAGGATCACCTAGGCCCATTTGTCTACAACAATAGAGAAGCAGGCAAAGCAGCAGAAGAAATCCTAGAACACATGAAATTAAATAAAAGTTTTGGTTGGAGATATGACCCACACAGTTTCATTTGTGATAGGAGAATGAAAAATAGGTTATCACCATATTTTCATCACAGAATCCCTGAAATTGAGCAATATGCCAATATGGATGAAAGGAGGGAAGGAACTCTTGTTGAAATGGATAGTGATCAAGTCAATGTAGAAAATGTAATGAAAGACCAAGAAAAGAGACTTGACTTACACTCTTTTGAACAGGTACCAGTTGGGACTTCTCAGAAGCCAACACCAGGAACTAGTGCCTCTACAGCTGATACTTCTCAAAGGTACTCAGAGGAAACTAGTGTACCCCTTGCAAAACCATCACAAGGAAAATAACAAGGAACTAGTACTCAAGCATCAGAGCAATCAGACATGTCAAAGTGGCCTGAAATATCTGAAGAACAGATACAACCACAAACCAATCCAACTCAAGTTAATATGGGAGATCCCCCAGTTTTTCAAACTCCTCTGAATGAGGAAAAGAGCTTAAAAAGAGATAGGGAAGTAGCTACCCCTGCCAGTGGTCCTTCAAACCAGCCTGGTGCTAAGAGGAACAGGCTAAATCCACATTCAGAAGAAGAATTTTTTGAAGAAACAACAGGGAGTTTGAGGAAAGAAGGTGGAGACCGTCTGCATACATTCCCAGTAGGTGGGACACCTTCTAGCTCACAAAGACAGGAACTTGAAAGACAACAAAGTGCTGAAGTTTCATCTTTTAGATCTTCATCTAACAAGACCTTAGACATCAAACAAAAATTCAAGGAAATAAAGGCCAAAAATGAATAGCTAAAGGCCCAAACTTACACTCAATATATGAAGATAGCTCCTACCAATAAAACTAGGTTGATGTCAGCTTATGACATCAAGGAAGGCAAAATGCAGATGAGCTTTTTAAAGCCTAAAGTACAGCAGCCCCAAACCCTTGCAGACTACCTCAAAACTGATTTTGAGGTCTTAGCCAAAGACATTCACCCCATAGATCAAATAGAATTGCATAAGCAGACAGGGGAAATGGTTTATTCAACATTGACAAGCAAGGCCATGATGGCACACAGATTGGAGAATTCACTGAACAATACCACGGCTCAAACACAGTTAGAAAGAGCCTCCTCACAGGAAAAGGACAACAAAATTAAATCACTGGAGGATTTGATTATTAGATTGGGTCATAACCCAAAGGATGTTAAAGCTGCAGAGGCCCTGATAAAGAAGAAAAATGAAGACATAGCTACCTTGAGAAAGCAGTTAAAGTCACCACCACTTATGCATCCATAGACTGTAGAAGTAGTTGAAAAGAAGAATGAAGAAGAGCTTATGGACTTAGTCCTCAAGCTAAATGAGCAATTAAGGGAGACAGAGCAGGAACTAGAGAAAACACTACAAAGCAGGAAAAGTGAGTCGACCTCTTAGCCTCAAAATGCAGTACCAGTGGTTTCCACGGCAGTCCCTTCTACACTTGCAACAGCTCTTGCACCAAATGTCCCTCTGGCTACAATTGAGACTATTGAAGCAATAGGTACAGATACAGGTATAGCATAGGTAGGAACCTCAAGTCTGAGCACTGAAGAATTGATCAAGTCTATGGAGGAAATGAAACTCCAAGTTTCTGAATTGCAGAAGGTAAAGGAGAAATTCGTTACCTTGGAACAAAAGTATGATGTGTCTAAAGTCAATTTTTTTGAATAAGTGAGGAAAAGAAAAGGCTTGGCTCAACAAGTAAAAACACTAGAAAAGGATCTCACCTTTGAAAATCCTTTAACAGATATCAGAAAAATTCTATGGACCAACATCACTCAATCCATCAATGATGTTTGGTCATCAATTCAAATAATTTTTTAACAGATTGACTTAGTCAAAGTTAATCTTCAAGAAATTCAAAAAACCAAGGAAGAGCTAGGAGGAAAGCCTGAAGAAGCTATCAGGTTGATAAATTTTCTAAATAGAAAAATAGGCACCAATTGGAACAGCTGAATATTGAGGACAGAACTAGAACCATCCTAGAAATCAAGAAAGTCTTAACAAAAAGGACTCTAATGCAAAACCTAGAAAGAAAATGTCAAAATATGCAAGAAGACATAGATGAATTTATGGAAAAGTTTGGCATTTTACAGAGTAAAGGACTTCCAAGTCCTTTAGTTATCAATGACAAGTTAATGAGGCATGAGGATTATATCGACAAATTGGATCAGTATGCAAATAACCAAGCCAATTCCTCTGCCAGTTCCTCTGCACCCAAAGCATTACCTATAGGCAGAGTTCTCTATGATAGTTTGGAGTACCTTTTCTATGTTGAGCATGAATTGAAACACTTGTTTCCTGTACAGCCCAATTTTGTAAAATACACAGAGGCTGATGAAATCTTTAGGAAGCTACAAAGGACCAGGATACCAAGGGATGATTGGTGGATAGATATGATAGACATTTTATGATTTATCTTGGTAAATCATAAAATTGAAGTATTTACCATAGTCAATTTTGGTAAAAGCAAGTAAAGAGTATCAGAACAGGTAAAAGAGTATTAGTAAAAAGATGAAAAGCAATCAGCCAGCACAGAATTACGAGCAAGACAGCAAGATGCTCAATCATAGGGCCTGCCTCCAGCTCATTCAACAAAAACAGGGACAGCAAGCCAGCAGTTCACTTTCAGTTTCTATCTTCGAGACCATCTGTCTCTACTTTTATGTAAAATATATTTAGTTTTCCTAGAATATATCTCTCTCAGTTAGGAAATATTTTATTGTAAATTTTGTATAAGTACTTCCCCATTCAAAGTACTTAGGGTGGATTCTTAGACATTTCTGTAGACTCTTTATTTTGGAATAAAGTGCTATTGAACAAATTTTGTATGGCTGGCTGGACAAAGTAATAAAGTAAAGGACTTTTACAGGATTCATGCGTCAAACGAGAAACAAATAAGTATTCTATATCTTATGTTATTATAGTTCTTTTGTTTAAATATTTCACATGTGTTTCATATCTGAATGATAAATAAAAAAATATATTTCAGAAAGTGCTTTACTGCATTCTGTCTTTAAAATCGTTTGTATTCTCAATGTTTTCTTCTGAGCTATCATAGGTAGGGAATTCTTAATTGCTCCCTGCTTTTTAGTTTAATCATTGCAGCCATTTAACAAAGAACTCTTAATTGCTTTTTGTTAATGATCACCCATTTTCCCTCTTCTTGAACTTTGTTCAAGGATTCTTAACTTCCCTTCATCCCTTTCAAGACCATTTCATCCTTCGAAGTTATCATTTGTATCTTGTTTAGCTATCTTTCCCTGTGAATCCCTCATTTGTTGAATCATTCTAATCCAGTTAAGCCATCTTTAGTTGACTCCATAGCCCAATGGCCTAAAATACCTTATTTTACCCATCTGCTCCTGAATTCCACCACCAAACCAAATCAAAATCCCCCAAGCTTTCATAACTAGCCTAATATCCCATAAAAAAAGCTAAATCATAAAGAGAGAGCCCTCTCTGAGTACAGATTGGCTAGATTATGTACTTAAAAGTTGGTTTGTGGTTACCTTAGACCCCTTTCCTTCTTCTGACAACTTCAAGGAAAATCTGAGTGATAACACCATTAATGTGATGACCAAGGACACCATGCTCAAGCTCAACCTCCAAGGTTCATTGAGAAAGACTGCAATAGTTCTACAACTTGCAAACCGCTCCACAGTGGCCCCTGAGGAGATTGTGGAGGATGTGATGGTCTCCATTGATTCTTGGGAATACCCTGTAGATTTCATAGTTCTCTAACCTAAGGCTAAGCTTACTGGTTACACTCTCATCCTTTGGAGGCCCTGATTAGCCACTGTCGAAGCTTAGATTAGCTACAAAGCTGGAAATATGACCATAAAAAATGGGCATATGCCCAAGAAGTTAGTCATATACCCTCTTGCTCAGCCATCTCTAGAACACTACTTACCTTTGTGGCTGGAAGAGGAGGAGGAAGATGAAGTTTATTCTTCCCAACTATATACTTTAGAAACAACCATGGGAGGGGGACAGCGTGATGAAGATGATTTGATCGAACACATACTCCAAAGTCCAACTCCCAGTACATTGTCCTTAGAAGAAGTATTAAAGGAAACTTAGAACAACCATCAAATTGATCTATGCTTAGCCGATTCCAATCCTCTCCGTGTCAAAACCATAGAATTCGGCCCCGAGAGAGATTTGAAAATCAATTCATCTCTTTCTGTTCTCCAAGAAGAAAAATTGTGCAACATGCTAAAGGAACATCTGGATGCTTTTGCTTGGAGTTACAAATAAATGAAGGGAGTGCACCCCTCAGTGTGTACTCACCATATTTATATCAAGGAAGGTTGCAATCTAGTCTAGAAACCCCAAAGGAGGATGAATCCAGCTCTTAAAGATATAGTCAAAGAAGAACTACAAAATATTCTAGATGCAGGATTCATTTACCCTATGTTAGATAGTGAGTGGGTCTCTCCTTTGGTGTTGGTTTCAAAGAAAAATGGTAAGTGGAGGATTTGTGTTGATTACAAGGAGTTAAACAAAGCCATAAAGAAGGACCATTTCCCTCTACCTTTCATCAACCAAGTGCTAGATGGCCTGGCAGGGAAAAAAAATTCTCTTTCCTAGATGGATTCAGCATGTACAATCAAATCCAGATCAACCCAGAAGACCAGGACAAAACCAACTTCACTTGTCCTTGGGGTACTTTTACCTATAGCGTCCTTCCTTTTGGCTTATGCAATGCTCCTACCACTTTTCAGAGAGCAGTCCTGAGTATATTTGTCGAGTTAGTTCATGATGCAGTATATGGATGATTTTAAACCTTATGGAGGTGATTTCGAGGAGGCTTTGTCCAACTTAGGTAAGGTTCTGCACAAATGCATTAAAATGAACCTGTCTCTCAGTCCCGAAAAATGTGAATTCTTAAGGATTGCAGGGACCATGCTAGATCATTCAATATCTCAGCAAGCACTGTAGGTGGACCCAAACAAAATAGCTAGCATCCAAAGGGTCCCACCTCCACAAAGGTAGAGAGATGTCAGAATTTTCCTAGGGTTAGCGCGATACTACGAAGGTTTATAAAATATTTCAGCAAGTTGGCTTCTCCTTTATCTGGGTTTTTGGCCAAAGACTCTGAGTTTGCATGGTCAAAATGTTTTCAAGAGGCCCTAGACACTCTGAAGGACAAGTTAACCACTGCACCGATTCATGTTGATGCCTCACACAAAGCCATAGGAGCATCCTTAGGCTAGATATATGAAAAGTTGCCTTATGCCATTTACTTTATCAGTAAGAATCTTTCAAAGGTTGAACTGAACTACACAGTGACCGAAAAGGATCTCCTGGCTTTTGTGCATTCATTGAACAAATTTAGGCATTATATTATAGGCTATCAAACATTTGTACATACTGACCATGCTGCAATCAAATATTTCACCAGTAAACATGATGTGAATGCTCGAATAATTAGATGGTTACTTTTACTTTCAGCTAAAGAGCCAACATATCCGACTAGCTAAATGACCTACCTTCATTTTCCAACTGATCCAACAAAGCCACCTCATTCTACGGAAAGGTCTTCATGCTCTCTTGACTGTACAAGCAGTGTGCAAAGATGATCAAGGGTTGTTAGACCTTTCTAAGTGACTTAGTCTTGTAGACCTGATTGGGTGTTGACTTGAACTTTGATGGCTCTTTTACCGAACGCTTCATGATGTCTCTAGTGTTCACATTGAGATTGGGGGTATAGAAGAGTGCATCCATGTTGTTCATCGACTGTGGTAAGTGATACATCTAACGATATTTCCTTGTCTCGAAGGTAGCAAGTTATGATCTAATTGCACTCCTTAATGTCATCGTCTCGGGATCTGTATGTAAGACAATACAATGAATGATGTCTGCACATAGGAAGGTGAGGTACCTACATGCAACCTTGTACAAGTCTGACTTTTGGATGTTGGCATAGACCTATCAATCTTTCAAATTTTCCTTGAAGCTTCCTACAAATATGTCCTTAATTTCCTACCATGTTATCTTCATGTCCTTCTCTATGAATAGTTGTGTGTCTGCATAGACTGACAAGTTCACTGACACATGTTACTCTACATCTCTAATGTTTCTCTCTACAGTATCCTTTGATCCATCTCTCTTGGAAGCCATTTTAACTATACTACTGAGAAGTTGCTCAAAAACTGATGTACCTAGACACAAAGAGGACACTCATGGCATGAAAATGTTATATTGAAATTGAAAATCACCTCAAGGGTAGATCATGCAACGAACTGGGCAACTCTTGGTGAAGATTGTACAATTATGTGTTTCAAAGGTGAGGGACTATCAGCTAGATTTGCGCATTGCAGAGTCTTAGCTGCCAGTGAGAGGTGATGATGACTAGAACTATGTAATGTGTAGTCCAGTGTGGCTTTCTGATGACTAGAATAGTGCAATGTGTAATTTAGTTTAGCTTTGATGCTAGCTAGGACTGCACATTGCACAATCCCATTAGGGAAGACTCCAGGAGTAGGTCTTGGAATTGCATAATGCATATTTGGAGCTAGTCACTGGAAGTATTTGCACAATTCCTGGAGCCAAGGAAGAGCCTTGAGATCCAAAAATGCGTAGTGCATGCCAAGAACAGCTAGATTCGGGCCAAGGAAGCCTAGATCTACCCAAGGGCAACATGAAAATGAGCATATTTGAATGTTTAAGTGAAGGTTGGTGCAGATATAAGTGAATAGTGATGCATGAAATCAAAACAAATGCACAAATAAGCTAAACAGAAGAACAATGAAGCTTGTGGGGAGAGTTGCTGCAATGACGACCGTTAGTGAAAAAACTAGGTTATGCATGAGACAGTTAGGAAAGGCAACGAAAAACTTAAAACAACACTTCTACAAGCTAAAAAAAATTAAAATTCCAATGATCGTTCAATAAAAAGGGTAAAACAACACTCTCACAAGCCAAGGAAACAAAAGCTAAAGAAAAAGTAGCAAAAGACAAGAAAAGCAAGACTTACCCAGAAAAGTTCCGTCGACTGTGTCAAAGGTTCCTAGATGCCTCGGGAATGCCAAAAATCCAAGACTGAATGTGAAAATGAACTCTGGAAGCTTCCATTTAATAGATTTGATCGATTAGCATTTATGACACGAAGTTAAAAATTCTAGGAAAAAGCAACACATGGTGACAGTTTCCAAAAATAACTCAAGTGTAACTCCAACTGCTAAAATAGATCCCTATTTTTTAGGGATGCCTTTTTTCTTTTTTTCTTTTTCTGGAAAGGTTTCCATGCATGCACGGAGAAATTACGCAGTTTTGGGAGAACCTGACAACTCACTGACACAAGCATTGAGCAATTGTTGAGGGAATGCTTCTGTGCAATTCTGGGGCCGAGTGGCTCTAGCTGCCTCTCATGCTCTATGCAGTTTCCAAACTGAAGACAAGCTACCATCTAGTTCTACAAAATTCTAGAGCCAAAGCTCACTACTGGGTTGAGTTGCGCATTTCTTGAGAGCAAGGTTGGTTTCCCTCTAGGATTTGACAATGCATCAAGGTAGTGATAAAACTAGATTGAAACCAAGTGAGGAGGTGAGTTTGTGGTTAGAGAACAAAGAAACCAAGCAAACACAAGATGTAAAGCAAAAGATAAAACTAAAATGAAAGCACAAGTACCTGGGTAGTGTAAGACAAGCTGCTGAGATTTTAGTAGGGAGGCTCCAAAACAAAGTGTAGGAAATATTTTGGAGGGTGGTTGTACCTGCTACAACACATATGCAAATTCAAACCAAGTAAGGGAATTCCATGCACCACCCAACCATAGATTGGGCGGAACCAAATCTCTCTTTTAGCCAATCACCCTTGTGCCATATTCCAAGCATGAATGTGGGATATCATGGAATAAACCAAGAAAAACCAAACCAGGGCTTATAGAGGTCAAGCTGCCTTAACCCTCAACCAGTGATTCAACCTCACAGTCAAACATCACCAACACCAACCAGATCGGTCTCTACCCAAGTGTCTAGGGCTCCATGAACTAGTAATTCAACCCACAACCTTCCAGGGCTCCAGAGCGTTTTTCCAACCTAGCTCCAAGACTAGTAACCCAACCCACAAAGGGCTCCAAAGCATCTCTCCAACCTAATCTACAGGACTAGTAACTCAACCCAAGATACTCCAAGGCTTCCAGAGCATTTGTTCCAACCGACAACCATAAGGACTTATGAGCACCAGCAAGCAAAAAATTAAATGGAAAAACCCACTACACCATGTTTATCTAGGAAATGGCAAGGCAAGGCTAAAAACATTGTCAATCTAGACAATCCTTCATGCCAATGACAACTCATAACCAAATAATCACATGCATATATCATGCATCCATATATCACTAAGGAGATCATACATGCAACCTATTACATTTTCAAGTGGGTGTTCATAATCTCACCATAGATGTAGAAGATATCTACTTCTTCCCTAGGATCTCAAAGAGAGATACCCACATTTCATTAGCTTGTTCAAGATATGGAGGTGAAACAACAGGTGATTTCATTGTTCAATATTTCCCTCCAGGAATGAGGAAGAGTGGCAGAAATATACCAATCAAAAGTGAGAGGGATCTTCCTCTTAAGATTGTGCTCTTTACCATTACTCACATATCAAGGAGTGTAGCTCTGCATTTGGCCACTAAGGTCTAGATGCGATATATGATAGAGTGTATGGAGCCCCGAGTGTTTAAATAGTGTGAAGGAATTTTGGTCAACATGAAGGATCAATTGACCAAATGGAGGACTGGTTAGCTGAAACAGTTTGGCTACGGATCTATATTGGTGTTGTTCTTCCTAGAAAGGGTACCTATTATGCATCCACAGATAATTTTAGATCATCTAGCACCACATGATCCTTGTATGATGAAGTGGGTAGAGTTTATGACATGCCATGGTGGCACTCAAGGTTTCTCATTTGGTCCCACATGGTTTAGGTTGTTGAAGGATCAATTGATTATGATTGAGGATTTCCCTTATACTGGTACAAATTTCCATGGAGATATGGAGCTGCGTATTCCTGCAAGCTTTCAGTGGGATGCCACGGGTAAAAAGGACTTTTGAAAATATTTCAATTTTTATGCATTTTGGTTTTTAAAATACTTATTTTGTTTTGAGAATAATGTCATGTTTATATGCAGATGTTGGATCGGTTGGTCCGATTGGAATGTCACCCATCCATTGATGATTGTAGTGAGCTAGATTTGGATACCATGACCAAGAGGTGGTAGAAGAGCTTTTAGAGATAGTGCAAAAACTTTATATCTTAACTCAAGGAATTATAAATATGTGTCTCCAAGAGGTTCCTTGATGCTATCAACATCATACAGTTGAAGCATCCAAGCGGATGGGATAATTGCTTCAACACATACTTAGGGAAATTGTACGTTATCTTGGGCGTCATGGCTAGGGTTTTAACATATCACAGCTGGGATGTTTTGTTTTGATCGACATGTATTTTTTTTGTCAAGTTGTCTGTGATCCTCCAAGATTGACCTATGGCTTGAGGAGTCGTGACCCAGGAAAATCTACGCTGTCAAAGTCACTCGGAGATCACACCCGGCCTGGGCCACACCAGCCCTAAGCTGAATGGAATTTTTAGCATGTCTCCTCCCCCTAGCATAGGGCACAACCACCCCTCGTGAGGTCTGATCCTGGGTCTCCTTGTTGACGATGCCCATTCTCAACTGGTTGTGCTTAGAGGACTTGACAATCGACACGTATTTTGATAAATAAATGCTATAGGAATTATGTTGTCATAACACTTTTTGTAAAAAAATTTAATAAAAGGTGACTTCTATTCAACTACTAGCTAATGAAATGTGTGAATATTTTGGTGTTTTATAAATTGTGAAAATGTTTATCTAGTACATCATTGGCCAGAGTATCTATTAATGTATTTAGATTCCTTAGATTGTGTTGATATTCAAGATAATCAAATTCCCTTTCTAAGAGACGAACCCTTAAGAACAATCATAAAAGAGTAGGAATTCTAACTGGATAAACATTAATTAGTTGTACTATGAGTTCAAAATCAAGTCTAACAACCAAACGACGAATACCAAGAGAAATTATACTGGAAAATGGTTCAATCACTACACTATATTCTGGAATGTTGTTAGTTCTACAACCAAGACATATCCAATGTAAACTTACCAACATCAGTGGGTATATAGATTTACCAAGCGGCAGATGCGAGGTTCTGAGTAATACAACTAGTGCCATCAACAAAGATAACATAAGGTATAAAGGGAACATTGACATCTGCAAACCAAGTATAAATCAAGATAAGCAACAAAGGATAGAAATCGTTTGCAAAAAAAAATTGCAACACATCAAATCTATGGTACAGTAATATACAAGTACCCATGTAGAAAACATTCTAGGCATAATACCTTTCGAGGTAAAGCCCATTCCAATGCTCTCCTAAATGATTTCCATCATAATCTACCACCTCATAGGCACTTTTTTTCCAAAACTCATTTAACGATGTAAGGGCCATGCCACATAGGCCCGAATTTACCATCTCCTAGCTTATCATGCTCTTGGTCATAAAGAAGGACCAAGTCACCTTCAGCAAAAAAACAATGTTTTACACTTTTGTCATAATGGGATTTAATGAGCTTCTTATGAGCCTAGTTATCCAATGTTTCATCACAACAAGTTTCATATAAGTGTTATAGATACAACAAGAATTATTCCTTGGCAGAAGTAGCAAGGAGAAATTCAACTGCTAGTTTCAGAGATAGAATCTGGCATTCAATGGGTAAGATAACTTCCAAGCCATATAACTGATTAAAAGGGTGTGAATCCAATAACTATTTTGGTTGAGTTTTGATATACCCATAATTCCGAAAAAAGAATGAGGTGCCAATTTGTTTTATGAATGTCTATCATCCATTGAAATACCATTGTACGAACTTTATTCACCACTTCTACTTGGACATTGGCCTATAGATAATAGGGAGTTGAGTTATCATGACATAAAACCAACTTGGAAGATAAATAAGACATGATGTAATTTCTAAAATGTGAGCCATGGTCAATGACAATGGCATGAAGTATACAAAATATGTCGATTATGTGATTGAATATGAACAATGTTGCAGTTAACCCATTATCGGTGAATTTAGGCATCATCTCGACCCATTCTATGAAGTAGTCCACAGCAAAAATAATATACCCATGCCCCTCATCTAAGTGAGAGTTACATGTCACAAAGTCGATGCCCCATTTAGAAAAGTTATGAACGGTAACTAGAGAGTGAATAGGACCAGGTGGTGCATGCATCTTATGATTGTAAAGTTGACATAAGTCACATTTTTAGATTGCTAGAATGCAATCTTTGAAGAGAGGGCCAAAATTATCCTGCACGCAATATTTATAGTAATTTTTAAGATTGAAATTAACATTGAATTTAATGTTTGAAATTAAATACAATTTTTTTATTTTTATTTTTAATTTTTGTTTGAATCAAATTGAAGATTAAAATTTTTTGTTTGAATTAAATTGAAGAATTTTTATTTTTATTTTTAATAATTACTATCTAAATTTTGTCAATGATTAATTCAAAGTATTAATGCCTCTGAACTTTAATAACTTCATTATTCATTATTATTAATTAATTAATAAAGTTTTTAGATAAAAATTGGTTGGGATTAAATTGAACTAAAGTTTTAGTTAAACTTAAAATTGATTAAATTAAATCAAATTGAAATTATTAAAATTATTTATTTTTGATTATTGCTTATTATTAAAATTATTTATTATAATAAATTTTAGGGATGGTATACTCTAAGGAAGACCTTGAAAGGCCAAATTTAGTGATAAGAGGGTAGTGAGCAGCTAGCACAAGGTGGAATTAGAGGTTAGAGTGGGAATCCAATTATCACTTATTTTCCAACCATCATCACGGTTAAGGTTGTTAGGGTGTTTTCCTATTTCTATAGCTTCTCTAAATTTCCTATGGTGATAATGATCAATCTTAGCCACAACACACAAGTGTTCAATAAAAATATGATGATTGGTTTTATAGGAGTGCTTGGCCAAAGCTGAGGTTTTGGAATTGTTATGCTTAATGTTAGCGGGATGCTCTTGAATATTAGTTAAGATTGATCAACTAGCCTCACCAATGTAGGTTTTTCCACAAGAACAAGGAACCGAATAAACCCCTTTGTGGCATTTAGGACCAATAGGATCTTTTAGCCATAAAGGGGTTTATCCAGTTCCTTGTTCTTGTCTCAAAACCTACATTGGTGAGACCAGTCGATCAATATTAACTAGGATTCAAGAGCATGTTGCTGACATTAAGCATAACCGTTCCAAAACCTCAGCTTTGGCCGAGCACTTCAGTAAAACCAATCATCATATTTGTATTGAAAACTCGTGTGTTGTGGCCAAGATTGATCATTATCACCATAGGAAATTTAGAGAAGCTATCAAAATAGGAAAACACCCTAACAACCTTAACCATGATGATGGTTGGAAAATAAGTGATAATTGGATTCCTACTCTAACCTCTGATTCCACCTTCTCCTAGCCGCTCCCTACCCTCTTATCACTAAATATGGTCTTTCAAGGTCTTCCTTAGACTATACCATCCCTAAAATTTATTAAAATATTTTAATAATAAGCAATAATTAAAAAAAAAAGTTTTATAATTTCAATTTAATTTAATTTAGATCAATTTTAAGTTTAACTAAAACTTTAGTTCAATTTAATCCCAATCAATTTTAATCTTAAAACTTTATAAATTAATTCATAATAATCAATAATGAAATTATTATAGTTTAGAGACATTAATACTTTGAATTAATCATTGACAAAATTTACATAGTAATTTGAAAAAAAAATGGTCAATTTAATTCAAACAACAAAATTTTAATATTCAATTTGATTCAAACAAAAATTAAAAATAAAAATAAAACTCTGTATTTAATTTCAAACATTAAATTCAATGTTAATTTCAATCTTAAAAACTAATATAAATTAATTAATTATGCAGAGAAGTTAATAAGTTTAGCTTGTAATCATTTACTCATATTAAGTATTAATTATCAATCATTCATTTTAAAACTGAAAACAATTTAAACAACCTATTAAATACAATTGTCAAATTATAAAAATTTATTTATTAATAGATAATTTGTTAATTAACCTGCATAAATTTTTTAATTATTAATAATTCTTTAAAAGTAAAACTAGATATTAAAATTAAAACTATAACTAAAAACATTATCAAAATTAAGAAATTAAAACTAAAACTAAATTAAATCATTATCAATCGATTCACTCTCCTTCCTTTAGAACTTGTCGACTACCATTCATTCCCATCCCAACCCTCACCTTTATTTATAAATGCTATTGAGTTATGACTTATTCACTCATGGACCTATCCTGATCATGAACCACAGAGGATATTTCGAAATGTCGATTCCAGGAATATGAATGCGATGACTCTGGAAGATAACACCACATAAAATATAGATATCAGAAGCCCCAAATCAATAAGGTTTTGAAGTTACTGGTTCAACAATTTCTTCTTTCGAAGTTCCAATTTCAGTTACTTCTGGTTCTAAAGTATTTTATTCAACTGACTCAGTTTCTAAAGTTTCAAAATCAACTGCCTCCAGTTCCAAAGTTTCAACAATTTCAGGTTCTATTACTTCATGTTCTAATGTCTCAGTTTCTGTAATTTCAGGTGTAACTTTTGGTTTTGTAACTTCTGATGATTCATGTGTAATATCAGGGGGTAAAATTTGCATTATACATGAATGACGAACCTTGCCATGGTTAATTTATATCAACAATTAAACATATAGACCCTAAGTTCCAATAAATAAATAAAAAACATGCTAATCAAATCTAAGGAAGAAAACTACACAAACCTTTCATGATGACCATACTAGTTGGTGGTGAAGTCCAACATCACAGGATCAATACGAAAAGTGGCTAAAGATAAAGCAGGTTGAACTAGTTATGCTAATTACCTGCTTAACAGTCCAAGCCCAATGCAAGTACCCTCACTAAAAAGTGGAGCACCCTCCAGGAAGGCCCGAGTGACTTTGACCAACATTTGTTCTAGACATAATAAATACTTTCCCTTTTTCATCACCTTGTGTATTATCCCTAGGATTATGGTCACTAAGGTCACCACCTACAACTCTGGCCTAGGGGGATAGTTGACAGTTGGAAGTACACACAAGGGCGTGGTAATAAACCCAAAATCCCCCTGAGAGGTTCCTTAAAATTAGGGTAGTCCTCCCAAATGATTCCCAAGTGTTTTCCAACATTGTTTGTAATATGTGCAAATCGATGATGCTGGAACAAAGAAAGAAGGCTAGATTACTTTGTTGGGTCCAATGTGACCTCATGATTAACTCCTGTGTAAGAGGATATTCCTAGAAACATGATGCAATAAATGGATTTGACATTCTAACATAATATTCTAGGTTTATTTTGTAGTTTTAGAGAGTTTACACTCACGACCTATTCCAAGGTCCTAAACCTAAGCAAATGTGTGTATGCTACCAGAGAATTATAAAATGTCGAATCGATTTTATTAAGCATTGATTTTAGGTTTTTATTTATCTAATAAGGATATGAAGTGGACAAAAGTGATATTATGACACCACCAAAATATCTAATGTAAGGAAATGATATGAAATTTTTCAGTTCGATGAATGTTAACTACAAGAAGTAGAAAGATTATTCCAATTTTCCCAAATACATGAAGTCCCAAATTCAATCAAATATTTTAAAACCGAAATACTACCTAACTTGCTTCTTTTCAAAATACAAATGTTCTCCTAATATATGCAAGAATTTATCAACTTTTGATTTTTAAAGAAAGAAACAAACACACAAATATGTAGTAAACTTGATAAAAAACAAAAAACAATTCAAATCATATGCATTTTTTTTGTCTTTTTGAAAAACAACTATTTTGGAAAAAGGTGGAAAACCCTTTTTAACAAAACAATACAAAAAGAAACCTGTGAAGTATTTACTAAATTGTAGAATGAAAGAGAGTAAGGTATGAATATTCATATCTATAAATCTTTCAACCTTTCAATCAATAGATCAAAGTAACTAGGTCAAAGTAAAAAGTGAAGATTTCACACAAACTCAAAAATGTTAAAAACACACAAAAAAATGCCTTATCTAAAAGGTTAATATTGTATACTGACAGCAAACAAAACTCACAAGATTTATCAGAAAAATATCCAAGAACGATTCAGTAAAATCCTTCGAAAATTATTAACTTTTCTAAGAATGTCGGAGGTTGTAAATATATTACAATGTGATAGTTACATAGTGTCACAGGTATAACATTTGATAGATGTGACAATTTCACTCTGGTTTTTAAAGGTAAAGTGCATTAGTAGATAAAAATTAAGAAACAATCAAAATATTTTCAAGGTCTAAGAGTAAGATCTGGAAAGCTAGTGACTCATAAAGCATGGAAACTTAAGAAAAGAAGACAAATATAATGAATATGAAGAACAAGATGCTTCCTCGGTATGTTCATCAATTCTGTTTGATGGATAAATCCCCCTTCCAGACTAGGGTGATCTCCCTAGATGTAGCACCTAGATCTAGAACAAAACAAATATTGACAATAAACTTTCCTTAGCTTTATCAAACATCAAATCCACAATGAACATAGAAGTAGGATGAATCCATACCATTTTCTAGATGTTTGTCGTCGTTGGTAGTTTGTAACTCTTCGTCCCATCCTCTATGGTTAGATGCTAAAACCTGCAAGTGACAAAGATAAACAAACCATCAAAGCACTATGATTCAAATATAAATTAATGTAACCTATATAAGAGATCAAGGAAGAAAATAATAAACATTGCTAATGCTTAAAAAATGATTTATGTGAAATAATAGTGTAACTGTATTAAGAATGTAGAAAACATTACAACCTGGCCTTGATTTTCAGAATCTCTTTCTGATTGCCCATCATTCTTATGCCTTTCTTTCAAAAATAGGGTGGTTAAAATATGGGAACTTGAGCATAGTTTCACCAAGCCTCTTGAAATTTTCTAACTAACCATCTCAATGGGAGATGGTTCTATTTGTAGGTTTGGGAGGAGATATGAGGAGTGTCAGAGGTTGTAAATATATTACAATGTGATAGTTACATAATGTCACAGGTATAATAGTTCATAGATGTGATAATCTCACTCTGGTTTTTAAAGGTAAAGTGCATTAGTACATAAAAATTAAGAAAGAATAAAAATATTTTCAAGGTCTAAGAGTAAGAAATGGCAAGCTAGTGACTCATAAAGGATGGAAAATTAAGAAAAGAAGACAAATATAATGAATATGAAGAACAAGATGCTTCCTCAATATGGTCATCAATTATGTTTGATGGATAAATCCCCCTTCCAGACTAGGGTGATCTCCCTAGATGTAGCACCTAGATCTAGAACAAAACAAATATTGACAATAAACTTTCCTTAGCTTTATCAAACATCAAATCCACAATGAACATATAAGTAGGATGAATCCATACCTTTTTCTAGATGTTTGTCCTCATTGGTAGTTTGTAACTCTTCGTCCCATCCTCTATGCTTAGATGCTAAAACCTGCAAGTGACAAAGATAAACAAACCATCAGTGCACTATGATTCAAAGATAAATTGATGTAACCTATATAAGAGATCAAGGAAGAAAATAATAAACATTGCTAATGCTTAAAAAATGGTTTATGTGAAATAATAGTGTGACTATATTAAGAATGCAAAAAACATTACAACCTGGCCTTGATTTTCAGAATCTCTTTATGATTGTCCATCATTCTAATGCATTTCTTTCAAAATTAGGGTGGTTAAAATATGGGAACTTGAGCATAATTTCACCAAGCCTCTTGAAATTTTCTAACTAACCATCTCAATGAGAGATGGTTCTATTTATAGGTTTTGGAGGAGATAGGAGGAGATAAGGGATGGAGTTTCAGATCCAACAAGGTAGGGAGGTCAATCCCGATCAAATAATATGCCATCCATAAGGATTCTAGAATAGAATATTCTCATATTCTTTTTATTTTTACCTTTGTTAAAACAATGTCGCACCGTATAAATAGGAAAAGTGTAACATTGTCGTGGGTTAAGACATAGAAACATTGTGAAAACCTAGTAGTGTCACAAATATTTCGGTTCCCACCTGTGAAACCATTTAAAATTATGGATTTTAAAGTTATTTTGATCAGATTTGTATCTTCCTCAATGAGCTTCTCTTCCAAATTCTTTCACAAAGTGATGGAGATTATGCTTCGAACATGAAGGATAGGGGTACGCCATCATTTTTTATTAGTGTGACAAAATAATGTGTAACAACAGGATTGAAAATAATGGGTGGTGGTATACTTACATACCATAATACCATTTTATTCCCTATCCATGCCTAATTTTTCACCTACTACCACTCCTCCAATTTCGCAACCCTGGTGAAATCATTGAGTTAACCTTGATAGAGTCAATAAAATGTCAATGACTTAACCCTTTTTATCATTATGATGAATAGTGGGTTAACTAATCTTCCTATATTCCCCAATGATTTAGCCAAGACTTGGTGTCTATATTCCATCCTCGCTTCAGCCACTAGTGGTTATAGATAGAGTTGGAAGCGAATTTTGGGAGCCACTCATTATTCATGTTTTTTATATTATACTTATATAATAAGCACCTAACAAGGGTTCTGAAATTAATGTGGGAGAGGCTAAATTATGTGAGGAGGATAGGATAGGGTGTATTTCTTTTAATAGTAAGATTATAAGTTATAAAAAAAAAAGAATTGATCTATCTCTCTCTAAGATTCTTTAGAGGTACTATGTTCCTGGACTTCACTTTCATATAAGATAACAATACTGACAATAATATCAAAAAGGAGATTTTTCTTATCCCACAATCAAAGATCTACTAATTTACACTTCATTTCAAGCCCATAATAATATTCCCACCCTCCATTTATCCTTTTTAAAAAATATAGTTCCAACTTAGCTCATCATAAATATCAATTCTAATATATTTGTATGAATGCAATTCTTCCAAAATATTGTTTTCATATATGAAAGTTTCGTAGGTGATCTTATGGTATTTCATTATCATAACCGCTTTTTATTCCATGTTCACAATCATATCTATACTTGGGAAAATTCCCTTAAGGATTATTATATGTTTATTGAGGTCAAAGGGATTTTGTGCCATAAGAACAATATCTTTATCATAAGGAAGAAGGATGATGATTGTACCTATGAGAGTTGAGTCAGTATAACTATCTTCTTCCAACCAACATTCTAACTTACCAATGTAAATGCCAAAGAGAGTAAGGGAAATAAGATAAACTTGCTTGATTTCTATATTACAATTAATTTCTTTCAACAATTCCTAAATGTTCCTAAATTGTCAATGATAATTTCATATATCCTTACAACAAAAATACTCATATCATAAGGAACTTTTACCTCTTCTAACCTATTTCAAAAGTTAAACTTAGGAAAAATGTCAAAAACTTTTTTAAAATCAACAAAATAAGAAAGGGGATTGGTTTTATTATTGAAACAATATTTCACAATGATCCTCAATTTAATAATATGGTCCATAGTCAATTGATATCTCCTAAATCTAGCTTGGTTTTATTCTCCTTTTCCATATTTTTCAAACTATGTGCTTTTCTTTCAATGTACTTGTTATCACTCCAAGAAACTCTCCTAGGTTGTAGATCGGAGATGCCTAGTAACATGTAATCTTCAATATTGTTCTCTAAACTATTGGAATAAATGATGGTTTTGATCAAGTTAGATAACCATTTCAGCTCTATTCTCACTCAAGACATGCATGAACACCCTCAACAACACAAGGCTTTAGACCACAAATGCTCAATAGTTTGTAGATTTAATGGATAGATGGAGAATACTAGTAGTACGAGTAGATTGCATACATGAACATATAGGAATGGCTAGATACAGGTAGCAAAGAAGCTTGCTAATCTAATATATCAAAGCAGAGATAAGATGACAGTTATTTGGCCTTACACACACAGAAAACCTGAACAAACTATTCAAGTGGCCCTTTACAATGCTCCTGAGCTCTCTAGAAGGCTCGGAGTCTTAACCTTGTTTGATTTGTCCCTTAACCATTTGATTCCCTCAATAGGCAGGCATGGCTCATAGGTTTTTCTCTTTTAGACAGAGGAATAACCGCATTTAGATATTTTGGGTACGCTGGCAGGGAGCTCTCTCTTGATAGAGATGCCCACAATCTCTTCTGTTGATTTCAGCTATGTCGCACTATAGATGCCCATGATATTTCTGTTTCAAGCTAGCTGGGCATGCTTTGTTGTGCTGTAGATTCCTCTCGGCCTCGGTTTCTCTTCAAATTGTTTAATAATGAGTGTTTTCTATTTTACACAGAAACTACTATAATGTTGTAAACTCCTGCCAATGTTTATTCCTTTTGGACTTTAAAAGTCCTCAAAATGATTTGTTTACCCATCGAGACTATCCTTTGGGTCACTGTCACCTATCACAGATGGCCCGGTCCCTTTGTTCTCTTCGTATTTTTGCAATATGGTGAAAACCTTAAAAAACATGAAAAACCCGCCTTTGTGGACCTGAAAACATATATATATTTCACCTCTGAAACACATCGAGTCCGGACTTCATTGCTATCGGTGCTGCCAAGGTTCCTGTGTATTTCATTAAATAACGAAATATATAAAGAATGCATTACAAAATGCTTTGGCGTGGACTTGAAATATTATGGAATATCGTTCACAATGCCGTTGAGTTCGGCCTTATCGCATCGAACATAGGAATATGTAAAGGCCTCGCCCCTTTGGTCAGCACCGATGCAATAATGCGATGCGATTTGATCGCAATCGCATATCGCTATATGTAAAGGCCCCGCCCCTTTGGTCTTCCTGATCGACGATCTGCCGATGTGATTTGGGCCATTGATCCGTGTATGTGATTAACGATCCTCGTTTAATCGCCGATCGCCATCTCCATCACACCATGGTCTACGCTGGTTTGCATCCGCCGATGCGACCCACCAATTAGATCTGGGTTGTTGATCCACGTATGCGATTGATGGTCCTCGTTTAATTGTTGATTGCCATCACCATTGCCCCATGGTCTACGCCGATTTGCCTCCACCGATGCAAACCACCGATTAGAACTAGGCGGTTGATCGGCTAGATCTAACGGCTACTATGCCTTCTCACTTTAAGCCTATGATTTTGGAATTTTAATAGTTTTCAGGCATTTCCTGCCTCCCGATAGTGTATTTCCTCCCCTTTAAGGGCTTTCCTCCTTCGACCATTTTGATTTCAAACTACCCTTAAGAGGATTTCGAAGAATCTTGGAGCACACCTGGATCCTTTGGGATAATTCTTAAGCAAGTTTGGAGACTTTTAGGACATATATGGATCCATTTTTGGGTCGTTTGCCTCCAAGGCTAACATTGGCTCCTTCTGGGGATGAAAACCTCCCTATGAGGTTTCAAGAACTGCAGATCAATGCCTTTCCTGTAAAAACAAAATTTAAATCTTCGTTCTAGTATTCCATTGGGCATGGAGTCTTTTTAGCATAGAAATAGAAACTGGATGAAAAACATATTTACAATACCAAGGCTTTAAGGCCTTAAATGAAATAGAGTTTCAAGAACCGCCCATTTACTGGGCTACCAAATGCATCTTCTCCTTCTAGATTGTGCAGGATGAATGTATTATTGTGCCGAACTTGAGCAATGACAAAAGGACTTGTCCACAAGGAGTCAAACTTGCCATGATTACCTCTCTTTTCTTTAAATGCATCCCATTTAAGCACCCAATCACCAACTTGGAACTTGTCTGCTTTTTCCTTCTTGTCAAAAGTTTCTTTGATTGCCTTCTGATAAGCCTTTGATTTATCAACCAGCTGATCTCTTATCTGATGTAGTTCAACCAGGTTATTCAGTCTTCTCACCATATCATTCTCTTCATCTTGTTCTTCTTGCAAGAAATTAGCCACAAGGAGGATGCGCTGGATGGGGAAAACAACATCAGCACCATAAACCAATTTGAATGGAGAATTACCTATGGACTTTTTGATGGTAACTTGGTCAGCCCATAATGCAAACTTTAGCTTGGAATCCCAACGCTTTTTCTTCTCCTCTAACAGCTTTTTGATTACCCTTACCAGGCTCTTGTTAGATGATTCCGCCACCCCATTGCCTTGAGGATAATATGGGGTAGAATGCACCACTCAAATGCCCATGGATTCAATCATGTCCATCAATTCTTTTGCCTTGAACATTGCTGCATTATCAGTGACTAGTTTGGTTGGGCAACCAAATCTAGTGAAAATATTCTCATTCAAGAACTTTATGACAACTTGATAATTGACATTCGTAGTGGGTATAGCCTTAATCCACTTGGTAAAATAATTAGTGGCTACTAAGATCCATTTGTGTTGGTCACTGGAATGTGGGTTGATCTCACCTATAAAGTCCAAGCCCCACTACAGGAAGGGACCATTGACATGTATTGGCTTTAAGGGCAGAGATTTTAGCTGTTGTCTTCTCACAAACCTTTGACATTTGTCACAAGATTTTACAAAAGAAAATACATCGGAGAACAAAGTAGGCCAATAATATCCAGCCCTCAAGATTTTGTGAGATGTTGTTTTCCAATAATGATGCCCTCCACAGATCCTAGAATCAAACTGGTGTATAACCTCCAAAGATTGTTCTTTATCTAGACACCTCAAGAGGATTCCTGATGGGTATTTCCAATAAAGCAGATGTTTATTAATGTAGAATTTCATTGATCTAAGTTTAATGGCACGAGCTTGACTTGAGTTAAGTCCTAGAAGGACTTCTAGCTTTTGCAAAAAATGAACTATGCTATAATACCATTCACATGTGACTAGATTTTTAGCCAAAGACTGATCCTGCTTTTGCTCTTCTGTTGCTCCCTCTGCTTGCTCATAATCTGAATTTATACCCATGGAATTTATATCTAACAAGCTACAATTTTCTTCAACGATAAGTTTAGCCAAGCCCTGGCCTTTGACAAGCTTAGTGGGCTTCACCTCTATGTTAAACTCTATCAATTTTGCAATCCATTTAGCTCTCTTCCCATCAATATCTAGCTGAGTTAAGACATCCTTTACTGAGGCTGAACGTACATATGCAACTACTTCGGAATGTAGAATATAAATTTTGAATTCCTTTAAAGACTTTATAAGAGCATAAGCTTGTTTTTCGATAAGGTCATACCTTAGTTCAGCGTCCCTTAAACTTTTGCTGAAAAAGGCCACAGGGTGCTCTATGCCTTCATCATTTTTCTGCAACAAAACTACCGCAAGTGTATCATAAGAGGCAAATGAGAAGATACAAAACTCCTTAGTGTAATATGGGTTGATTAGAGTGGGAGCTTCCATGATAGTTTGCTTTATGGCTTTAAAAGAGCTTCTTGAAGCATCTGTCCATTTTATTTTTTCTCCTTTCTTCAGCATGGAAGTGATGTGCTTTACAAGCTCTGCGATGTTTGGAATGAACCTCCTTACGAAGTTAATCTTACCCAAGAAGGATTGAATGTCCCTTTTTGACCTTGGGATGGACAATGTCTGAATGGCTTGAATCCTGGCTGGATCAATCTTCACACCTTCAGCAGAAACAATATGTCCCAGAAGTTTTCCTTCTTCTAGAACAAACTGTGACTTCTTTGGGTTGACTAAAATTCCAAATTGTCTGCACTTTAGGAAGACCTTCTTCAAATGTTGTAAATGGTCTTTGTGGCTACTAGAGAAGACTGTTATGTCATCCAGATAAATAAGGACAAATTTGTCCTTCTCTCCCACGAAGGTTATGTCCATGGCCCTTTGAAAGGTAGTGCCAACATTCATCAGTCCGAAAGGCATCTTGGAGTACATGAAAGTGCCCCAAGGAGTAGTGAAGGCGATCTTTTCCTGATCTTTAGGGTGTACAACAATCTGATTGTAACCTGAAAATCCATCTAAGAAAGACATGACTCTAGCCCCTAAAACTCTTTGCAGCAAGTGTTCCATCTTAGGCAGGGGATAGTTATCTTTTTTAGAGCACTTGTTCAGATTTCTTAAGTCAACACAAAGCCTTATTTCTCCATTTTTATTTCTTACTACCACAAGGTTAGCTATCCATTTTGAATACCTTAGGGCACTATAATTTTGGCATCCAATAGCTTCTTGATCTCTTTCTCAATCAAAGGAAATAAGAGAGGGCTGATAGGTCTTAGCTTCTGCTTAAAAGGGGTGGTATTCTTTTCCAATGGGATCTTATGCTGAATGATGTCTATGTCATAAGTTTTAAAATCGTTGTATTCCTAGGCAAAAATGTCAGTGAATTGCCTCATAAGGGTGCAATACTCGAAATTCTGGGCAGAGGAAAAATGCGTGGACAAATTTATGTTTTTTGGATGGGCTAGGCTCCCTATATTATGTTTATGAATAGTGGATTCATTTTCTATTTTGGTAGGCTTATATGGCACATCGTTTTCATCAAAAAGGTTTTGTAGAGGCACCAATCCTTTTTGTATGTAATTACTGGGCAGCTAGATGATGCTTCCTCGGCCGATCTCACTTTTTAGCTTGGGCTGGCCACATTCTCCCATGGCTTCATTTTCCTGATCAATGTGTGTTTCAGAAAATTCCTCCACGACTTGCAAAAATCTGTTAATTTCCTCATCGTTTTTAAAAACCCTCCAATATTTGACATTTTCAAGCAGAGATGGTCTGTATTTTACCTAAACTTCATATGTCAATTTAGGAGGCAAAAGAGTAATAAACATGCTAGCAGAGACAGTGAGGGAGTTGGTAAGCTGGTTCTTCATTCTTGGAATATAAGAAATGCTGAAATCATTAAAAGAATCCTTGAGCCTCCATACCTCATCTTTGTATGCCTTCAGCCTTGTATGCTTAGCTTGGAATGTTTTATTTACCTGCTAAATAATGAGGTCTGTGTCTCCAAACACTTTCAGGCCTTTGATACCCATTTCTTTAGCAGCGCTTAAGCCCAGAATTAAAGCTTCATATTCTGCAATGTTGTTTGTGACCTGAAAGGTTAATTTGAAAGATAAATGAATGTATTCCTGTGTTGGGGACACAAGGACCACACCTGCTCTTGCAGCTTCTTTAGAGCAAGCCCCATCAAAAACCATATCCCAAATCTGTGGGTTTTCTTCCTTAGCGATCTGGCAAACTGGTTTCCCGAGCTGCGTGGAAGCCAACTAAGATTCTTCAATATGAAGGACACAAGCTCCAAAATCAGTGTCGATAGCATATATGGGATGATTGGTGGGATTATTTTCATCGCTGATTATATAAGCCAACTGCGCCTCTCTGTATAATCTCTTGCTCTCACCTCCGAAAACTGGGACAATAGCATAGGACAGATCATTTTGTAATGATCCACCTAGTCTCTTTATCCAACCTCTGGAAAGTAACATGCCAAACTTGGGAGGTACATCTGCTACCACGATGTCGATCATCATGCTTTTCATAGGCAGCTGAGACAAAGTGATGGCTAGGTCCTTGATTAACCCTAGACATTTCACCTTTCTAGAGTCAAAAGAAAACAGGTCATGATAAGGCGTAGTGATGTCAAGACCCAACTCATCCATGACAGCCTTGGGCATTAGATTATGGCTGGCTCTAGTGTCCAAAAGGCAGTTGTGAAGGATTTTATCATGAATAGTGAGAGAGACATAGAATGATGGGTAGCTGTCTTCACAGTTTTCAATCATTGGGCTGAGGATAAGAGCTAGCTGTCATCTTGCAGGTTTACATAGTCAGTAGAGGCTTGGATGGCTTTAGGTTCAAGGACCTCGAGGATGGATGTTTTGAAGGACTCATTCTTCACTAGTTCAATTAGAGGCATAGGTATTCTTAGCTTCTGAATTTCTAGTTGCAAACTGAAAGGAAAAGGGGACTTGTCAAGGCCTCTTACCTCATGTGTTGGAGCTTTGAGGATGATGGGATCAACTACCAGTTGGTTTTGCCTATTAGCTTGCGGTACTATAGAGACAACAACTCTTTGAACAAGAGTTTCCTTGGCATTATTTATCTTTGACCTTAAATTATATCTTTGCTCATCTACAGCTTGTAGAATAGCTTCACCATCCCATTCCTGGCTGATCTGGTCATTGCATAATGACTTTTCATATGCAGCTGAGGTCAAAAGGGAAGCATTGCCTTTGTCTTTTAGACAATGGATCTCATCATCTTCTTCGAACTACTCTTCTTCCATGACTGCATTCTGAAAAGGCACCTTCACCCTTTGGTCTTCATTTCCATTTTTGTTTCTTTTCAAAATCTGCAACTGCTCATTCGTTCTTCTATATGGATTTGGATTTGGATTTCTTGGGGCAAAGGTATTAGGCATTCTTCCTTTCCCCGGTTGCTACTGAACCTTCAATTTAGAGATTTCAAATGCTAATGGCTCGATCATTTTGGTCACTTTATCTATCTTAGGAACAGAGGATGATGAAGACTCGCCGCTCTGTCTTCTTTTATCAACATTTCCCTTGAGTTTCTCAGTAGCCATGATGTTTGATTCCACTTCCAAGGCTACATCCTTCATGTCAACCAAAGTAGCACATCGCCTCTCTCTCAATAGTAGGCAGAAGTCAGAATCAAAAGCATTGGCATAGGTGAGTTTAGCAGAGGTAGTAGTGGGTTTTACTTCAGCTGGAATCTTGCTATACATATAGTTAAATATTGAAATCAGACAACAACTCACCATTTTCTCTCTTTAAGTTGCCAAACTTAGTGTGGTAGTAGAGGAGGTCCTTTTTATCCCCCCAATGCTTTAGGAATTCATCATCTAAAGCTTCGAGATCTGCCATAGATCTGGGGGTTAGTTCTCTAAACCATTTTCTAGCCTCTCCATCTAAGCTTTGGACAAAGACTCTCATCCACACATCATCTTCACTAATGTCCAGATTATCAGCATAGCTATAGAATGACTCAAGATATTCTTCAGCAGTAACACCTTCAGTCCCAGTGAACTTAGGCCTATATTTCTGATATTCTCTAGTAGGCATGGCATTCAAAGGAGTGGGGAATATTAGAGGTCCATACCTAGCAGCTATGATTCTTTCCATTTTGGTAAGTGCTTGTGGACCTCCCATAGCTATGGTAGCTAAAAGAGTACTGGCAGTCTGAATGATAGAGGGTTGAGGAGTGACTGATAGAACTAAAGGAGTATGATGGATAGGAGGTGAGGTTTCCTTTGGGCTTAAAGCAAAAGGAGAACCTAAAGAATAAGGAGCTTTATGAATCTCTGAGAGTTTTTCTTCACTGCTAGTATTAGATGCTATACTCTCAACATGTATTTGTTCTATTACAAGCCTTTCTTGTAGAGATATAGGAGGTTATTTAGGTTTACCTGAACCTGATGCTTCTTTGTGTAATACCTTTCTCTCTTTGATGATTTTTTTAGGATCAAGTACTAGGTCAGTGTGTAGCTTTTGAGGATTTCTCCGAGTATGCCTCACAAACTGAGCCAGAACTATGAAGTGGAGTCACAAAGAGGTTCGGCCTTCAGTAGAGTCACCAGATAGATGATTCCAACCAAAAATGTGCCCAGACTTTGTCTATCATCAAAGCTGGATCTGTGTCATTTCCCAGGGAAGTTGAGCTTCAGTTTCCTTTCCCCAACAATGTCGCCAACTATGTTATCACTCCAGGAAACTCTTCTAGTTTGTAGATTGAAGATGCCTAGTAACATGTAATCTTCAATCTTGTTCTCTGAACTATTGGAATAAATGATGGTTTTGATCAAGTTAGATAACCATTTTAGCTCTATTCTCACTCAAGACATGCATGAACACCCTCAACAACACAAGGCTTTAGACCACAAATGGATTTAATGGATAGATGGAGAATACTGACAGTACCAGCAGATTGCATACATGAACATATATGAATGGCTAGCTATAGGCAGTAAAGAAGATTGCTAATTTAATATATCAAAGCAGAGATAAAATGACAATTATCTAGCCTTACACACACAGAAAACTTGAACAAACTGTTCAAGTGCAAGCGTAGAACAACATAAAGGGAGTGGACATTGAACATCCAATGGCAAAAGAAGCTTATATTTCTAAGAATGAAGATGAGAAGCTTGAATAAATAGAGGAGGAATAATCTCCAAAAGTTGAACCTCTCCTACATCTAGTTTTCTACCTTTTATAGGCCCTTTACAATGCTCCTGAGCTCTCTATAATGCTCAGAGTATTAACCTTGTCTGATCTGTCCCTTAACTATTTGATTCCCTCAATAGGTAGCCATGGCTCAGAGGTTTTTCTCTTTTTAACAGAGGAATAACCACATTCAGATATTTTGGGTGCACTGGCAGGGAGCTCTCTTTTGACAGAGATGCCCACAATCTCTTCTGTTGATTTCGGCTGTGTCACACTGTAGATGCCCATGATATTTTTGTTTCCGGCTAGTTGGGCATGATTTGTTGCGCTGTAGATGCCTCTCAGCCTCGATTTCTCTTCAAATTGTTTAATAATGAGTGTTTTCTGTTTTACACAGAAACTACTATAATGTTGTAAACTCTTGCCAATGTTTGTTCCTTTCAGACTTTAAAAGTCCTAAAAAATGATTTATATACCCATTGGGTCCGCCCTTTGGGTTGTTGTTCCCTATCTTAGATGGCTTGGTCCCTTTGTTCTCTTAGTATTTTTGCAATATGGCGAAAACCTTAAAAAAACATGAAAAATCGGCCTTTGTGGACCTGAAAACATATATATATATTTCACCTCTGAAACACATCAGGTCCAGACTTCATCGCTATCAACACTGCCAAGATTCCTATGTATTTCGTTAAATAACGAAATATATGAAGAATGCATTACAAAATGCTTGGGCGCGGACTTGAAATATTATGGAATATCATTCACAATGCCGTCGAGTCTGGCCTTATCGCATCACACATAGGAATATGTAAAGGCCCCGCCCCTTTGGTCAGCACCGATGTGATAATATGATGCGATCTGATCACAATCACATATCGTTATATGTAAAGGCATTGCCCCTTTGGTCTTCCCCATCTACGATCTGCCGATGTGATTTGGGCTGTTGATCCGCATATGTGATTGACAGTCCTCGTTTAATTGTCGATTGCCATCACCATGGCCCCATGGTCTGTGCTGATTTGCCTCTGCCGATGTGACCCACCGATTAGATTTGGGTCGTTGATCCACGTATGCAATTGATGGTCTTCGTTTAATCGTTTATTGCCATCCCCATCACCCCATGGTCTGCGTCAATTTGCCTCCGCCAATGCAACCCGCCGATTAGATCTAGGCCGTTGATCGACCAGATCTAACAACTGTTGTGCCTTCTCACTTTAAGCTTGTGATTTTGGAATTTTAATGTTTTCAAGCATTTCCTGCCTCCCAATAGTGTATTTCCTCCCCTTTAAGGGCTTTCCTCCTTCAACCATTTTGATTTTGAACGACCCTTAAGAGGATTTTAAAGAATCTTGGAACACATTTGGATCCTTTGGGATAATTCTTAAGTAAGTTTGGAGACTTTTAGGACATATATGGATCCATTTTTGGGTCGTTTTCCTCCAAGGCTAACAGTACTTTTATAAATCTTGGCTAAGATGGGGATAATTATAATGGTTATATAACTAGATGGATTACTTTTATCTCCACTTTTAAAGACTGGAACAATGAGACTTTGAATCCATGGTTTACAGAAGCCCGACTTGACTATTAAATTGAAGAGCCTCTATATATGAGGAATGAGGATATCCCCTCCAAATTTCAAGATTTTAGCTTGGTAGTCTTCAATGTCCTTATATTTCTCTTTTTCTAGTGTCTTAATCCCAAACTTTATGTCTTCTATAGAGAACACTCCATCCTCTATATGAACATTTGGAATGTTTTTTTCACAAAAGAATGGGATTCATTAGGATTTTTCAAGTAGGAGTTCTATTCCTTTAGGGGAATCATTAAATTTCATTACTTTCACAAGTCAAAATTTGCCTTCAAAATCTCTTATGATTGATTTTTGATAGATGGAGAAGCTTATCTTGTTGTCTATTGATGTAATGCCTTTTTCCTTTCTTCAATTAGGGTTTTGTATCTTTTTATATTATCCAATTTTAAGAACACATTAGAAGCATATATAATGGTATTTCTAGAAAATTTGCACTCATAAGGCATATCAATGATTGGGGGTCTTATTTTTCTTCTTTCCTAACACCTCAACAGAAATTTTTTTAATATCAATAGAGAGGGTTTTTGTAAAATTATAATAGAGGTCATCCTATATTCTTCTTATACGTTAGGAGATTTAATTCCTTTAAGAAACAATATTTATTTTTGTCAAAAAAATAAGCATCTTTGGTTACAAGAAATTTTCTCAAAAAAATTTTGTGTATGATAAATTTTAGTGTTAGGACTAAAGGTCTATGAGTGGATTGAAGCTTATGGTTGTTTAAAAATTCAAGATTTACTATTTAGTTGTATATGAGATATCTAAAATCACATAATCTATGAAACTAGTACTCAACACATGAACACGAGTCACATGGTAAGAATTTGACCATTTCATTAAACCATTGGAAATTAGTAGATCATGAGAATGCCAAATAAATTATTGGTAAGGTATTTTTTATTTTTTTTTGTACCCATTAGTCAAAACAAAGTCCTTGTTTAGCAAAAAAACAATTAGGGTTGGGATCATTATTTCAAAAGAATAGCTTGATTCATGGAAGTTATAACATCAAAGTCTCCTAGCAAGAACATACTACCCTCAATTGTTAGGGTGTAAATATCTTGTTCTCTATTTTTGTAAGGGTGATCCTTATCTAGATCAATTTTCTTATAAAGTTATAATTGATAAGTGAAAAATAGCATATTGTTATATACATCTTGTTACATTAATATAAGAAATATCCGTTCATATGTAGATATTAACAAGGCCTTTCTTATGAAACCAAATGCAAGGAGAAGTGATTGGTTTATTATAACAGATTATGCCTCTAATCTCCTTTGGGGATGATTTCTTGTTCTGTGTCAACAAAAATATAAACCCCTGGATGAAAATGACCTTATTCTTCATGCTCCCAAGTTTCAACCATAAATATAATATCAATTTTACTAGGGATCCAACTTAATATTGCTCCATGGAAAACCATGATAGTTCCATTTGAGGACATGGAATATACAAAATTCCCATTTGTTATTATGTTTTTGGTCTCTAACCCCTATATATATATATATATATATATATATAAGAAAAAAGAAAAAAAAACTATTAATTATTTCACATTTTTCTTCCTTCCTGGCTTTTTTAACCTTTTATGCTTCGTTCCTTAATTTTGCTTGGTTTTCTAAAATGAAGCATTTGTTTATAAATATTCCTAGCCCTTTTATGTTAGGATTTTGTTGAGTATGCTATGTGTTGGGCCACTAAGTTATCATTATTATTACCATTTCTTGACACATATTTCATCGATTTCTACCATTTTTATCACCTCATTTATCATATATTTCCATTTTATAATTATTTATGCTCTTGTGAGTAAATAATATTTATTCTCCTTTATTTTTAATAAATTGAAGATTTCTATGCATGATTTTTCCAATGATGATTTATTAATGAACTTTTTATAACATCACTCATGAGTTTATCCTTCATGATCTCTTCGAGATTGCAAATTTGATCTCCAATTCATAGTCAAATATTCCAATTCAGAAATTCGTTGGGATAAAAAGTGACAGTTTTGCGTTAGATTTTTTGGGCAAATTAAGATGAATCTTGAAAATTCAATAAATGGGTTTTGTGCATAATGGACCAATTTAGCTTCTTGTTGAGTAGCTTTCCAAAATCCGGTTTGGATTGAGAGAAAATCAATGTTCTTTGAAGGTGATTTTATCAGATTTGTTGTTGTGGCCATTTTTCAAATTCTCCCAATTGCAATACCATATTCGACTTGTTCCAGCTAAATCGTGATAGAGAGATATTTTAGATTTGATATTGTTTGTTGATATTTTGTAATCAATCCAAAATTATAAGGGGAAATTATTTTGTAACCAATTTGGTTGTAATTTCCCTTTGCTCTTTGTGTATTTAAATGAAAACAGATATCAAAGAGAGAGGATGGACAATTATTGAATTAGAGGCAGAGCTCAGAGTTGTATTTTAACTATTTCTAATTTTTAATGGAAGGATCTATCACCAGAATTTCATAATTGTCCACTTGTAATCTCATCTGAATTATTTTTCAAGGCAGAACTAGCTCTTGGGCAATTGGATCCACTACCTTGGACAAGGTGTTGCGTTGATCATCTAAAATAGTTTAATTGTGTGCTTGTTTATTTGAATTTCAATTGTTGTTCTCTAAAGTAAATTTCCTTTTTTTAAGTAATTTGTTCGCTGCTGCATTTTCTAGATTTGTTGTTTCCTCCAATTTCTAGATTTATATTGATTTATTGCTCTAGATTAGCATTTGAATATTTTTGGGTGCAATAATTCAACAAGGTGTGGTTTTATTTAGTATTGATTCAAGTCGTATGATTAGCATAATTCATTTTCCTGCCATTTACTTTCTACTTTTTAATAGTGTTATTCGAGTCTCACATTTTATTTCTTATTGAATGAGCTTGATATCATAATTCATTTTCTTGTCATTTACTTTCTGTTTTTTAATATTGTTATTCAAGTCTCACATTTTATTTCTTATTGAATGAGCTTGAAAGTGTAGAACATTGTCATGTAGAACTAGTGTTAGCTGTTGGTACTTGTTTGCACATATTTTACAAAATGCCTTAGACATTCCTTGAATTGATAATTAGTGTTCAAGTGATTAGTTATTTTTTATTAAGTAATTAATTCCCCCAACACTGTGTTTTTGGTCATTAGAGTTTACCTTAATGTGAATCAATCTATTTGTATATTCAATTATTTTTTTCAACCTCTTTGCTTTTATGAAGTAAGTTGATTCATTATTGATTTATTGTTTAGTTCTTTTTTCATTATTGCTAGTGTACCTTCATATTTCTTCTCTTTAATACCAAAAATTATGAAGTTCAAGGGTCTTTTATCATAATCATGGTCTAACTCTATGAGTTTATTCATTTCCTCTTTGATGGGTTTCATATTAGAGTTACATTTCAAAATATTTAGGGTTAGATTGTTTCATGGTTTTTCTTCTAGCTATTTAATTTTGTACCTAAAATTAATATTTTCTTTGACCTCTTTTGTTTGTTTTCTCGATTTTGTTTTTTTACTTCTAGTAATGTAGCTTCTATTTCCTTGAATTGGATCTAGGCTCTTAATATTCTATTGTTTATGTGTGAGCAATATTATTTGTTATGGAATTTAATTTAATATTAAGTGTTACTTTTAAGTATGTTTGAGGCTTCACTTCACTTTTATTTATTGTAACATTTGACCTTGCGCTACCGAGATCATTTCACATTATGTAGAGTTCTTACTGTTGAGATTTTTCTCATTGCACAAAGTTTTGAATATATTCACTAGATTATAAGCCAAATATAAAGTAGTTGGAAGTAGATGACATTAGAGATAGGTATGACTAAATATTTGTTTACCTCAAAAATGTATACCCATAAAAAAAATTCACCACAAAAGAAGAATTTATTCACTATAAAACAAATGTATATATAATTAGTACCTCAAAGATGTATCTCTAGAAAAATATTCATCACAAAATACATATATATCTACTATAAGACAAGTGTGTCCTGCAAGTTTCTACCCATATAAAATAATTAACTTATAATACAACTTTTGAAGTGTTGTTTTTTAACATTGCGAGTCTACCCATCTTGAAAGTTGATTTACAAATAAACATATCTAAACAAAGTTCCTTTCTATAGATTATAATTAACTTATAATACAACTTTTGAAGTGTTGTTTTCTAACATTGCAAGTCTTCCCATCTTGAAAATTGATTTATAAATAGACATATTTAAACAAAATTCTTTTCTATAAATTATAATTAATTTATAACACAACTTTTAAATTGTTGTTTTTTAAGATCGTGAATCTTTCCATTTTGAAAGTTGATTTACAAATAAACCTATTTAAAGAAAGTTATTTTCCAAATTGTAAAATTTTTTGTGGAATTTTAACATATTTGAAAATTTTATAAACGTAACATTCATTCAAAAATCGTGAAATAGTGTTATTAATATTGATGTACTGTTTGAACTATTTCTCTTGTTCTTTGTAAAAAAGAATATACATATGGTTGTTAGAAGTTAAGATATTTGACCATTTTCCTGGCATATGAATCATATTCAAAAGCACCATGTTTTTTCATTTAAAGTTACAGCACTACCATAATCACTTTTATTCGATGCCATCACAATGATGGACAAGTGGCAGCAACTTAGGCTATATGCTTAAAGTTATATTTAAAAGTAGTCTTATATCCTTACTTTATTGACAAAGTAATCATTTTCTTCTTTGATGGGGTGATATTCATGCACAACACAACATAATCACTTATGTTTGATAGGATCACATTCATGCAAGTGTCACAAGTGCGTCTGATAGATGTGTACTGTTAAGGGAGACGAGGCCGTTTGAATCCCTCCCTTCTTTACATTTGCAGGCATCTTGGAGTGTGCAGCTTTCTGCATGCATCGCTACTCTCATCTTTTAGTTTATTTTGATGGACATTTCCCCGTTTCAACCTCTGCTGTGTAGGAAACTGAAAGGATGATTTTACACAAACGCTATCGTGACTTTTGGTTGAGGCATAACATTTCCCCTCAAAGCAAAATCTGCACTGATTAATATCGTTTATAATGTGTTTATATATCAATAATGATGATTACTTTTATATATTATTAACTAAAAATTTTAAATGATCTGTCTACATATCAATACTTTTATGTATTATTAACTAAAAATTTTAAATGATCTGTTTACCTATTATGTTTACATATTATTTTTACAGATGTTTGTGGCTAGAGTGAAATGTTGTCTTCTTACAGATCACTAATAGAGTTGTAAGATCACCAGCAGAGTAATTCCAAGTGATATGTTTTTTTTTAATAACGGTAATCACTAATCAATAAGCCTGCATTCCTTGAAGGAGCCATGATAGTGATCAATAAGCCTGCATTCCTTGAGAGAGCCAGGTTATGCTCACTGCTTCTTGAACAATTAAATTATAGTAAATTATTTTGTTAGCATGATTTTTTTTTTAATAACCGTGATCAATAAGCTTACATTTCTGGATAGAGCTAGATTATCTTCACTGCTAATTTAACAATTAAATTATGTTAAATTTATCACACTGTAAAAAAATATTGTTAAAAAATATTTTTATAATAAAAATCTCAACCATTTCATAAATATCATATAATATTATAATAAAATAATTCTATAAAGTTACTCGTTTAAATGGTACTATCTGCACCTTGAAAACTAACATTTGATATCATATAATACTATAAAAAAATAATTCTATCAAATTACTCGTTTAAATGGTACTATCTGCACATTGAAAACTAACATTTGATAAATATGAGGGGGCTTTGCCCATATGTCACGGGAGCTTTCTGAGTTACAACGTCACGTTAAACCTTGAAACCTTCTCCCGAACAGAAAACTGGGAAATTGGATCCTCTAATGAAAGCTTCTCACAGACAGAAAAGTGGGATATTTTGATCCTCTATATTTTACAGTGTAAACTTGGGTTTTGTCCGTCATGTCACGGGAGCTTACTAAGCTACAAGCCTACAACGTCTCGTTTATCTTGAAACCTACTCCCAAACAGAAAAGTGGGAAATTGTATCCTCTAACGAAATCTTCTCCCAAAATGTGGGATATTCGACCGTCTTTATTTTATTTTACACTGTAAACTTGCCACTATGTTAAGTATGTTGAAAAACCTGGACGATATCTGGCATCTAAAAAGCCCAAACGGATCCAAATATTAAGTTAGAAGATCTCGTTGAATCTTGGAACCCTCTTCCAAACAGAGACGTGGGATCCTGGAGATGTTACCATGTAAACATGCCGCTCGGAAACACCTGAAACATCTTGCATGTAAAAAAACCAAAACTATGCCAAAAGTTATTGACATGAAATAAGATTAATATATTAATATTATGATAAAATAGCAAGAAAATTTATTCACCAAAATAATTTTATTATTAACTAACTCACCAATTTGTTCAGACAGTTGTTTTGCGATGATTGAAAATGGCATGAGCGGAGACCGACAGTAACATACCAAACGTTATTTATTCCTCGGCATACGTCGTATCGTTAGGATTTAAGTTGTGACACCAAACTTTCTTGCAATAACACGGTCACTGTGTTTTCTCTATTTCCAAACATGCATTTTCTTCAGTCTCCCATTATGTATTATTCATTCTCTTTCTTTCATTTTTCCCTCGCTCTCTCATAACACGATATCGGCAACCTCTATTGGCTTTCAAAACCCTCATCGCCACTGAACCTTACTAGTCCATCGCTGATTCTAGTCCGGCCATGTATTTGTGCAACTGGAGTGGCTCTTTAACCACAGAAACCCTCATTCAATGGACAGGAGAGTAGTTGCCCTAAAACCGGCATCTGTGGATCTGCAGGTTTCTCTCTCTCTCAACAAATTGTCATTTCTCCTCTCACTTGACCTTTCACGAAGCGCGCTTTCGTTCAAGATAAGTTGAAAAACATGAATGACTGAAGTCACTCTGAAGGCTACCGCATATCCGGAAAGATCAGCAAGAGCAGGAATTACAAATTGCCAAGAGAAATAGAGAAGCGGCCATGCAGATTCATAGATGGGAACTTGAGCCCAACCACTACGTCCATTGAATGACAGGCACTGTAAATAACGCCACTGAAGTTAGAGTAGGGCACGGACACTAAAAATCAAAAATATCAATGGCGCTGAGGGAACTGAAATCCAACAGCGGTTGATGAACATAGTGATACGAAAGAGGTAGAGACGCGGCAAAGAATAGATGAAAAAGAAGAGGAACACCCTGGGGCCTGCAGTGACGGAGACATGGAAATCTATATAAATAAGATGGCGAGAACCACTTTAGTGGGCACTTGAATTCAAGTCAAGCTGGTGGCCTTTTTTCGCCGTAGTCTAACCGGTAATTTTTGGCCGTCCACGCAAATTTGCCGCGTCAGTAGTATGTCCCTTTTCCGTTTGTTTTTTTAGGGTTTTTGAATTTTTTTTTGGGACCAGATTCCAGTATTTTTGGCGGAACATGCAAATTTGCCGAGTCAGTAGTACGTCTCGGTTACCTTTTCAGAATCGGTCGGATGGCTTTGTTTTTCCTGAACACTTTTTTTTGGTATCAAGCGGGTCGCTTTTCCGAGCAGGTTTCATCTTTTTTATTGCTTTTTCCGAGTCAGTAATACGTCTCGGTTACCTATTCCGAATCAATCGGATGGCTTTGGTTTTCCTGAACACCTTTTTTGGGTATCAAGCGGGTTGCTTTTCCGAGCAAGTTTCATCTTTTTTATTGCTTTTTCGGATGATACAGGGCGTTTTAAAATTGGCCAACAACGAAAAAGTTCTCTGGTAAATTTCTCAATGGGTGAAATTTTAACTTGGTATACAGTTTTATTTTTTCTTTTTTTTGTGTAAGTCAGATAGATATATTATGAAACAAAAATATAGTACAAAAAATCTGCAGTGGCAGATCGAGACCTGATGAAGACACCAGCAAAAGACACGAGACACCAGTCCTGAGACAACCAGAAACTATGATATTTCAAAATGCTAACCGCACACCGCGCAGGGTGGCCTTAGCCATTTATCTCCTACGCATATCTATAACATAGATAATTCTTGAACTGCATCACTGTAACTAGCACACTATCAGGATAAGACAAAATTACAGTTCAAGACACCAGACAGACACCAGACAAAAAGCCATAGAGGCCTACAGAAACAGACAACAGACAAAGCCAGAGAGATGGCACAAACATGACAGCAGACAAGGCCGAAGAGATGGCACCAACAAACCCGATTCACTGCGGGGGCATTCCGAACCTACTTGCAATGTCCAGACCCTGTTCCAGGACATGCCTGTCCACTCTTTCCAGCAGGGATCGGTAGTTGTGAATTTCCTTCGGCGGTGCTTGCTGCTTGCTATCAGAACTCGGGGGATCCGGACTTAAGGTCTGCCGGAGAAGTCTAATAAGCAGAGTTAATTTCTTATTGACAGTTTCCGCCACATCATGCACAGCTGAAATTTTATTGTCCAACGCTCCGCAAATCTCAATCAGACTTTTTAGTTGGGCTTCAGATATATGGTTTTCCCCTTGAGAGTTCTGGTTCCCAGCATCCATGGAATCCAGAGCTTTCGCCAAAAGGGTCTTGATCCGCCAGCTTTCTACTTGTGTGCGCACGAATTGAGTGGCACGCCTGGATGCAGTGCCTGGGTCGATCAACCAATCTACCTCCCTTGCAATTTCCTCCTCATCGCGCGGTTGTTCCTCCTCCTTTACCGCAGCCTCCATCTCAGCAATTCTTCGTTTGTTTCTTGTAGTTGTTCGAGTTTCATATGCGCTCCTTGCAGCCCGGAGCTCCTGGTTTGCATTGATGCTCCGACAATTCCCAGTATCCATATCGTCCCTGTTACCCGTCGCTTGAATAGCAGCTCGGACTCGAGAACAATTGTAACCCAAAGTAATGCCTTTAGAAGGAGTGAATGAAACGTTGCTCCAGCAGTTAGTTAAATAACTCTTCGCCGTGAGGTTTCCCACGCTAAGCCTCACCTCCCGAAACATCGTGGGAGTACTGCTATCATAGTTCCTGTGGGTGGCCGTGAATGCTGCGTGATGTCGCCTGCTATACAAATAAATGTTGCTCATGCCTTGATGAATATATTCGTGCCAAATGTCGATCCTGCTGAGGGGGCAGCTGCAGTAGTCCCTTCGAAATATCAACTTGAAGATGTGATCTTTGTGCACCCTTTGTTGCCATAAATGCATACGCCTAGCTTGTCCTTTCGATCTGTGCCAACCTTCGCCACTCATATCGTCTCCCGAGTATTTCATCATGAGGGACCGATATAGTCTACCGCTTTCCGGTTAAGCCCGGTTTAAATTACCCACGTCCTCTCTTGCCAGCTGTAGGCATCTCTCCTTAAGGTGAGGACAGTCCACTTGCTGCCAACATGTGTCCCATCCCCTGTCTTGGTTGTCAATGCTGTAGTTTGCCAAGTAATCAGCTAGCCCATTTGCCTTACGCCTGACCGATTGAAAGACTAAACCTTTCATTTCGCCGATTAATTTTGCAATGTTCTCCGTCACCTTGGCGAGCCTCCAGTGTCTCGTGGCTTTGCATGCCTGAGTGCCTCCCTGAATTCTCTTTGCGACCGAAATAACCAGGGACGAGTCGCCTTCTACCACTGCATTGCCTGTCGGTAGATTCCTTAGAATTTTCAATCCTTGTTCTAACGCCGCGAACTCCATCTCATTGTTCGTGCCTTCCCCCAACTCTCTGCAGTAAATATGCACAATTTCTCCTTCCTGGTCTCTGATAACACCTCCAATGCCAGCTATCCCGGGGTTGCCTCTAGAGGCACCATCAAAATTCAGCTTCAAACCTCCCGCTGGCGGACAAGTCCATCTATCGGCCTCCGAGTTTGGTTGTTGCTGGTGTCTCGGCGTTGCGATGCTGTGGTTGATTTCCAGTTGAAAGCACTTCAAGATATGTAAGTCTCGATCCGAAGGCTTTTCGTTGGGATCTGTCTTGCACTTTGTCTGAATCAATTGTTTAATATTTGTAAGAATAGTTGATTTTGAATGCTCAAGACTCATGTTTTCATCCTGAAATACCCTCCTGCTGCGCTCTTTCCATATTGTCCATAATACAAAGCCTGGCATGGCTTTCCATATGTTATTGACTCTCTGGTTTTTGGAGAAATTGTTTTGCCAGTTTAAAATCAT
This sequence comes from Pinus tabuliformis, assembly GCA_031772625.1. Lineage (NCBI taxonomy): Eukaryota > Viridiplantae > Streptophyta > Pinopsida > Pinales > Pinaceae > Pinus > Pinus tabuliformis. The sequence continues at coordinate 238,409,772 of CM062820.1, forward strand.
ATTTTGGATGGACTCTCGGTCTCGGTCTGATTTCCGCATAATTCCCTCCATCCAGTTCCATAGATGGTTTGCCCAATCACACGAATTAAATAGGTGATTTATAGTTTCTGCTTCACCTGAACACATCGGACATCTGGAAGGCCCTTCGAACCCTTTCCTTCGTAGATTGTCCCATGTCAGGGTTTTGTTCCGCATTAGTAACCATAAAAAGGTCTTAATTTTCGGCCAAAATAAGTTGTCCCACACTTTATTGCACCAGGGCGTTGCTTCCTCCTGTTCTGCCTTTACTAACAGTTCCCTCGCTTCTTTTAATGAGAAATTCCCATTTCCTGTCATACCCCATCTGAGCTGATCCTCTTCCTCTGTTTTCCTTATTCTTCTCTTACAAATCTGACTATTGAGTTGTTTTATGCTTTCATTTCCCTCAATGTTGTTATCAGCGTTGAGGTGTATCCATTCTCTCCAGTTTGCATCTCTGCTGCTCAAGTCCCAGTAATGGCAGACTCTGCTTCTGCCTTCGAGCTGGCTGAACTATTTGAGATGTGCTAACTCTGGGGTGTCTAATTTGGGGAATTGTTGCCATGCATCTTCCCAAAACAGGGCTAGCCTGCCATTGCGTATTTCCCAAAAGCTATTTTCCTGCACTAGGCTGTGGTTTTGTCTTGCAAGATTCCATATGGGCGAGCCCTCTGGAACCTCCTGCAATCTTATGAGATCCTGATGATTGCAGTTAGGGATGTACTTGTGTTTCCAATGTCTGGCCCATGGCAGATTGGGCTCTTTAATCCATCTCCACCATAGCTTTGCTCCACAGGTTATGTTGATCACCGCCGGATCCACAAGATTTAGTCCCCCCAAATATTTCGGCTTGCATAATTTGTTCCAGGCTACTAACGCCCATTTTCTCTTGTCCCCATTCCCACTCCATAAAAAGGATCTCTGTATCGCTCTGATTTGTTGAAGAATCCCTTTGGGGGCCGGTAGCATGGATAATAAGTACTGCGGTATAGACTGTAACACAACCTTTGTGAGGATTAATCTTCCTGCAAAGTTAAGCGCCCTGTGTGTCCAGTGTTTGCATCTGTTTTCCATATTGGCTATGATCTTTTCCCAGTGCACTTTCTGCCAAGGCCGCAGAGTAAGAGGAGCTCCTAAATATCTCGAAGGTAAACTGCCTATCCGGAAGCCTAGAATTTGGGATAGGTGAGCTTGAATAGCATGATGAGTGTTGAAGAAGAAAATCGTAGATTTGGAGAAGTTGATTTCCATCCCTGAGGCTCTGCTAAAGAGATTTAAGATTTCCTTGAATGCCAAGGCCTCTTTCACTGTGGGGATGCCATGTAACATAGTGTCGTCCACGAACTGTTGATGAGTAGTAGCAGGAATAGTTAGGATTGGTTGAAGACCTTTAAGTGCCCCTTCAGCTTTCTTCTTGGCTATAATTATGCTGAGACCCTCCATGAGGATAACGAATGGGAAAGGGGATAAAGGATCGCCCTGTCTTATTCCTCGCGAAGGTGAGAATGGTTCAGAGGGGGCCCCATTGACTAAGATCGAGAATCTCGTGGATTTGATGAGGGCCAGAACCCAGTTAACCCAATGCCTGTTGAAACCGAAAGCATCCAAAATTGCTTCGAGGTATTTCCAGCTCACCTTGTCATAAGCTTTTGATAAATCCAGTTGCATTAGCATCCCTGCTTTTTTCCTCGTATGGAGAGTGTGGATCATCTCTTGAGCAAGGATAATGTTGTCTAATATCTGCCTTCCCTCTACATAACCCGATTGCTCTTCCGAGATGATCCCCGGGAGAATGGGCTTTAGCCTATTGGCAATAACTTTTGATATTATTTTATAGATAACATTACAGAGAGCAATAGGTCTGAATTTTTCAGGTGTATTAGCTTCCTCTACCTTTGGAATTAGCGCTATGAAGGTCGAATTAATGGATTTGAGAATGGTTCCAGAACGCCTAGAGTCCTCTACAACCTCCCAAATATCCTGCTTCACAATGTTCCAGCATGCCTTGTAGAAATTGATTGTGAACCCGTCCGGCCTAGGGGCTTTATCGTTTGGCATGCTTCTTACAGCTTCCTCTACCTCTTCCAATGTGATTTCCCTATTAAGGGCCCAGTTTTTCTCAGAGGTTACAGCTTTAGGAATGGCTTTTAGAAGTTCCCTAATGGCTTCTCCTCTGTTTGACTGCGGTTCCTGTGCTATGGATCTGAAGTGAGCTGTGAGCAACTCTAATATGTCATGGTGGTTCTTAATTGACTCCCCATTTTCATTTCTCAACTCAAGAATTTTGTTTGAACTTCTGTAATCTAGAGCAGATCTGTGAAAAAATTTAGTATTCTGCTCTCCCTCTTTTAGCCACTGAATCCTTGATTTTTGCCTCCATAAGATTTCTTCCTCCCGACATCGACTGTGCCACTGTTGAGTTAGGGTCTTTTCCTGATCGATGGATTCCTCACTGCTTTGTCCAGCTGTCCATTCTCTATGAATTTGTTCCAACTGATTTTCTATAGAGGTTTTTTCCTTGAAAATGTCCCCAAAAACTGTTCTATTCCACTCTTTTATCTTATCCTTAGTAAGTCTTAATTTCTTCTGCAAATTGAACATTTTAGAGCCTTCACCCTCCATAGGTTCTGACCACCATTTTTCAACCATCTGAAGGAAGCTAGGATGATCCAACCAAAACTTTTCAAATCTAAAGGGTTTATTCCTTGGTGTGCCATGAACATCTGCTATGAGCGATATTGGCCAGTGGTCCGAGCCTCCACTAGGAAGGATATCTGACTCTACAAGGATACCATCCATTATGATGCTCTCGGAAACCAAAAATCTGTCCAAGCCAGAGGCTATCATTCTATTTCCCCCTCTTCTATTGTTCCATGTGAAATTGCCACTCTTGGTGTGAATGTCAACCAATTTAGCATTCTCAATGAAACTAATGAAAGACTCCGCATCCCTATTGAGTTTCCTAAGACCCCCTTTCTTCTCTAGAAGGGTTGTTATCATATTGAAGTCACCCCCCATAATACATTTGGACATTGGGTGCCTGCTAATAAGCCTATTTAAAGAATTCAGGAAACTGATTTTATCCTCTATCTTCTGAGGTCCATATACATTTACACATAAAAAAGATTCAGAATTACCTGTGGGTTGAGCTTCCACAGCAATGAAGTGCTTGTTCGCTTCTGCAGATAGTATTTGAAGTTCTCTTGTGTCCCATAGGGTTGCCAGTCCTCCTTCTCTGCCCTGACTTTCAACTTCTAGAAAATTTATGTGCCTTCCTATCTTCTTGGTTAACCTTGTCATGTTGGATCCATTGCATTTTGTTTCTTGTAAGAACATGATTTCCGGTCTATATTTCTGGAATTTGCGTTTCAGCATTCTGTGCTTTGCTTGGCTGTTTAGCCCTCTTCCATTCCAAGAAATGATCTTCATGATAAACTTAAGGGGTTATTGAAAGGACGGGAAGGCGCTAAGAGCCTTCATTTTCCCTGAGTTGATCATTATCATTCCTAGCTCCTGCAGAGCTTCATTGCTTGTCTTTCGGCCCCTTTTCTTCTTTTGCCGTGAGCTTGATGAGTTCCAAAGAAGACTCTTCGGGTGGAGACTATTACCTCTTGCGATGCCTAGCTTTCTATGTTGTCTTTCTAGAGCTGCTTTCTGCCTTGCTGTAAACAGATCACTGATTTTTTTGATTTCTTCTTCTGGTACCGTTTCTATACCTTGATTTTTCCAATTCTCCACTATGGCAGGTAGATTCATCCCTTCCCGGGCTAAAACTTCCTCCAACTCAATGTCCTCGCTCCCTCCATCACTGGTCAACATGTCTGTGTCCTCCGACTCTTCTGGTTGCTCCCCCATTTGGACTTCGTTGTTGTTGTAGTTCTCTTCCTCCTCTTTCCTGGTTCATTCCTCCTTGTCTCTTGGCTCCTTAACTGTTGCTTTGGTTTTTTGTAACTCCTCTGAGTCTGTCTCCAGATCCAAGAGCTCAAAAGTGTTGTTGTTGTTGTTTTTCTCTATTCCTGTTCTATTTGCCCTTCTTCTGTTGGCTCTCTGCCTTGACTTTGGGGTTATAAAGTTATCTTTGCCTTTGTTTGCTGGTTCTGTTTTAATGTCCTCCTCCTTCTTGTTCATAGGGCATTCCCTTATTAGATGTCCATGTTCATGACATTTCCGGCAGCGAAACGGGATCTGCTCATAGTCTATTGCCTGAAAATAATCCTCATCTCTGTATTCGAGCCATAATCCCTCGTACAGTGCCCCTGATACATCCATTTCCACGCATATTCTTGCGTAGGAAGTGTATTTCTTCTGCAATGTTGCCTCTGAGGCTTTAACAAAAGTCCCCAACTGGTCTCCAATCTGCTTTAGAGCATTCAAACCCCAATAGTCTATCGGGAGAGAAAACAAGCGGATCCACACTGGAACCTGAGTGAAGGATTCCTTCTCCGGAACAAAGTTCGGTTTCCATGGTCGTATGTATAAACCAGCTGAGGCCATGAAATACGGGCCTCCATCGAAAATCCTGTCCTTGTCTTCCAGGTTAGTGAACACAACTGTAAAGAAACCTTTGGCTCCCAAATGCAGTTTGACATCTCCTCTGGGCTTCCAATGCTGTCTGATCCACTGACACAAGGCTCTTTCAGTTGGCCACATTCCCATGAACTTGCAAATGACTGCATGTTCTGTCATGTGCTCTCTATAGGCTTGTATTTCTGGATCCGTTATTACAACTCTAAGACTGTCAGCTTTCCTTGGTTTACAAATATTGTTTGTTGTTGAGTCTTTGTTGGGGTTCGAGCTTGTGTCCCCTTCCTTCTCTTTGTTCTCCCGCCTGCTGTCTGTGGGCTCCCCGTTTGCTCCTTGTTGCTTTTCCTTGTTTCCTGTCAGATTTTGTCCTGAAGCGTTTCTGTCTTCATTATCTTCCAGACCCTCATCTTCTTTGCCATGGTTTATTGTATTGCTGCTTGGTTCTTTGTCTTCCACCTGTGTTTTCTCCTTGTTTTTCCCGCCGCTCTGCTTGAGCCTATCATTCCCGGGGATTCTGACTCCCTCCTTTGCTTGTTGTCTCTGTTTCTGCATGATTATTTGTTTATAGGTGGGGGTCCCAATGGACCCCTCTGCACCCATCTGGACAGTCAGCCTTTGTCCCCTTCTTAACAGTGCTGCTATCCGTGATCTGTTCACTTCCAGCTCTGAAACTGTAGCAGTTACTCAGAAACCCTCGTTCCGCCATCGCCATTGACAACAAAGTGAAAAAACTAAAACTCCAATTTTATTTTTTCATATTTTATTTAAATTTTATAAATTTAAATTAATAAGTTACATATACTAATTATTCTATAAATTTATCTATATGTCCAAGAATACATTTCAATAATTATCCTTGAATGAAAAAAATACAACTTAAAATAATTAAACTCCAACTTAGATGATTAAACTCCACTCATTTTAGCTGGATAAATGCAACAACGGTAACAATGACCTTTATCCACGCTTCAATTTCTTTTGGACAATTTTGTTAATAAGCAGAAAGTTGATACATGGCAAACGGACTGACTACTTTTCAAAGATACCAACAAGAAGGCAGGTTGCGTTACCAGGGCACCATGCAACTTAAAGTTAATATAAAGAATGTTTGGTAAAAGTTAGTGGGTTGCTCTGCCCGAGGATGAACAATATTAATTGGTTCCAAACACCAGCAACATGAAATGTGATTCATGCTAAAAATAATGTCAAAATTTATAATTTATATTTTACATTAGTAATGGTTAGAAAAGTACAAAGAAATGCTAATAAAATATTAAATTGAAAACAAATGTATTTTGGTTTCTATAAACAAGTAAATAGTAATTAATATATGAAATTATATTGTTGTTTACCAAGAACAGTTAAAAAAATATGAATGGAAAAAAGAAACGATTTTCTTTTACAATATATGAGATCCTTGAACTTAGACTAATTTCTAGAATTAACTAATTTATTAAAATATAAAAATAAATAAGAAGAAAATTAGCCTTGCGAAATGAACAATGATATAATCAATAGTTTGTTATAACGGATTCCACAAAGTGGGTCAATGTTCAAAGGCATTTCATGAATAATTAATTTAGTTCAACCTCTTTGACTATATGCTTCTAAAAAATACAATTGTTGGCTTGAAAACCACATGCTCCCATATTAATGACAAAAAGGCAATAAAGTAATGCAAAATTTGCATGAAATAATGAACTTGCATGAAAAGCTATGTAAGATGATCTTTCAACAAACTTTCATTCAATAATATATGCTATATTCAAGAGTTGATGCCAACAAACTCGTGATAGGCTAAAGAAGTCATTTCCCATTCAATGATTACCACGCCTATTGGACAATGAATGATTAAAATCAATGTGTATGGGAATATTCAGTTAAGCTAAATTTACTCATTGTATAACTTCAAAACTTTGTTTGATGTAGCGATTATTGAAGAAAGCATAAGTCCTTAAACTTTGGCTTGCTTTTATATATTCTTTTAAGAAGCTTTTGAAAACTTGTGGGTTACAATGCTAATTTATTCCACTTTTTGGCCATTTAATGCCTTACTGAAATTGACGTATTTTTAGAAGACCTTGAGAGCTAAGAATTTTATGTTAGCATGAGATTTCTAACTTGCTTAGAAAATTTTATTTTAGTGGGCCATTGGAATATTACCTCGGATACATCTGATACAGGGAAATAGGGAATTGATAATGATTGATGATACAAACAAGGTCAGGGTGGTGGAACTCCATCAGCAATAGATGATGAAACCCAAACCACTAATTCGCCCATCTCTTGTTTCATTAGCTCTTGTTTCTGCGAAAGTATCCCTTTTTTTGGTCTTTGACAAGTCCTCATACCACAATGATGATGTGGCAGAAGCCAACAAGGATATGACGAAAGTGGAGGGAAAAGATATTGAATTTTCTGTCACGATTGATATATATATATATATATATATATATATATATATATATATATATATATATATGTATATATGTATGTATGTCTCGGTCGATGTCATGAGACATTTGAGGACCATTTATCTAAACAAAAGCATCATAGATACATCATATTCATCATCCCTTAATAGTGTAGAGTGTACCTAAAGGGATTTGATCCCATGGTGTATGATAGATTTGGATTTAACATGTATTTAGGCTTATTCTTTTATATATATATATATGTGTGTGTGTGTGTCATTTGTCACACTCACAATTTCATGTTGAAGGCTAGGCAATTTTCATGTTGAAAGTTAGGGATACAGATATTGAAATATTTATTTAAAATAATGATTGAAATATTTTTTCCATTTGTATCAACTTCATATTCAATACTAAAGAAATTACCAAACTATAAAAGAACACCACTCATTATAGACATTGCAATTTCCCGGTGCTTTGAAATTCATCAAAATGAATTTCAACAAGTATATATAACCTTTAATAACAAGCATTTCAACGAGTACATTTAACCTTTTTAATAAATGATTTATGTTTGCTCAAAACGTTGTGCCATTCTTTCCACTGCATACACAATATATGTTTCTAACATTAAATATGGTTTACTTTTAAAATCCGTGATTGGGCATTGTATTGTTGTTACTCGTGCACGAGAAGCATTTGCAACCATAAAGGTTATCACCATCAGGTGGTTTCACCCCACAATTAATCAATTTGTAAGTTGCTTACCAGTATGGTAAAGTTTTCCTAAGAACTAAATGAAGACCAATCATGGTTTTCCTTTTAATATAAATGTGGTTTTTGTTTTTGTTATTTCTTCTTAAAAGTATGAAAGGATTCATTTAATCTGTGTGTTGATGCTCTTGGAAAAATATCAAACCTGACATTACTATTGACACAATGTCAAATATAAAGAAGAAACATGAAGTACATGCTGGTAAGATAACACAATTACAGTTTTCGGTACAATATAGATTTGGAAAACTTTTAAGATTATGCACACTATGGGACTGTAATACAGTAGATTATTTTGTGATTTGCCGTAATCATCTTCAAGTTGTATGAAAGCTTCGAACTTGTTGTTTGTAATTAGTAGGATAGGAAAATGTGAAATGTAGACCCTTGTCTTGGTTTTTCTTTATATTTATAATGTTATGGCTTGTAAAGGCTAAATATGTTGGTCATTTCCTTTTGTTTTATGTTAGCCAATTTAAACTTCTAAGAATTACATTGGATTGAAGGGTTGATTTGTTTAAAAAAATGAATGTGATTGAGCAGTAACAAACCCAATAGTGAAGAGTTTGGTTCATTGAAGACTTGCCTCCTTTGGTGATAACGTATTGAAGTGGTAGTTTGATGAGTTGAGATCATTGTAAAAACTCTACAAGTGTGAGAATTGTGTAGACATTGTTTCCCTATTTTTCTGGACCAATTCTTGAGCCTTGTTTATTGAGCATTACATCACCAGTTTAAGAATCCTCTGGTAGGAGAATGCATGTATGTATAAAGCATATTTTTGAGCTGGAGAATATGGATTCTCTATGAGAACCTCTTTCCATATTAAACATTCGTTCAAGCTACTTTGGGAACTCAAAATACCTTGGTACAAATCCCACCAGGATTTATTTCTTTACAATTACAAACAAATGTTTTGTACTAATTTTTGATAATAAGATTAAACAATTTGTGAAATATCATGACTGGCATGATATATCTTGAGTATACCTTTTCCAATGGGTTATCCATAAACTCGTTACTTCCATTAAAATTCATGTTTGATACATCCTATCAAAGATGACTATGATCAAATGGATCATATAATTTATATTGTAGGCCACATTTTGAGTGTGGGGACTATTTTCAAAAGATAAAATACACGTGTTTAGAGTTATATTATCTACTAGGTCTAGATTAGAAATAAGCTCATAAGTAGATTGCATTATACATTTTATCATTGTCATGTTCTTCTCATATTTACTATACATATAATTAAATACTAAAACAAAGGACTGCAAAACCAACATTCAATCTCCATGAACATGGTATTTGTTTAAAAAAATGACTGCAAAACTAACATTTAATTTCCATGAGCATGGTATTTCTTATAGTTGTTTTCCATTCCTTTGAGATGCCTCATAATCATTTTATGGAAAAGATATTTGACCACAACTAATCGTGCCACAATACATCTCTCCAAAACTTAAAGCTTATTGAAGCCCTGTAAAGCTTGTTTTCTCTATGGGGCAATCAACTCAAGATCTTTGTCCTCGCAAGATTGAGCCACAAGTTGACTTGATCTTTTACCTCCTCTCTCCTCCAAACTTCCTATGCCTCAATGTCATGATGATGGAGAAAACCTTAACATACAAGTTGCTCCATTCCAACCATCTCTAACCTTCAAATTTTTGACATATGGAATCTATATATGTATTGAAAACCGCACAGCTAGAATTCATACATAACATGTTGGTCTAGTAAGTCTTATCGTTTTACCTAGAAAATCATGTCAGGTTAATGTGTTTCATACCCAACTATTAGGTTTCATATTATCCATATGCGCTATGATAGGTAGCTCCAATACTTTGGTTATGTGGATGTGATGCAAGTAAAACATGAACCAATCAAGTGCACAATCCAAATGCATTTTAAATTTCAAAAATTGAATCGTGTTAGCCTTCCTAATGTGCCCACTATAATTCTATTCTCACTAGGAAACCCATTGGATATCAATTCACTCTCCAAATACAAATAAATGGAACAATTTGGATATCAACCTAGCAACGTGCTTATACAGAAGCATCACAATTTGATATGATAAAGGAAACATGTTTATGTTATTCACAAAAATATATATAATGTTTATATCATAAAGGCAGTAACTTTATGTTATTCATGAAAATATATATAATGGATATAAATAACTAAAATTGAAGTAGTATCTTTAAATCTGTTGAAATGCCCTCAACAAATCTGGTTTAGTAAAGTCCATGTTTCATCTAATCTTATCAAGAAATTTCCTCATCAATAATGAAACCCTGAAAGAAAAATCCAACTTCAACTACTTAAGAAATTTAACCCCCAACCCTAAAAGCATATTTTTGTTCCAATGAATCATGTTATGTATGGGTCAAGGATTAAATTTACTCAGAAGATGAAGCTCATTGCTAGAGCTAAAAATACCCTTGTCGTGGTCGAGTGGTTCAACGAGTTGTACCAAGGTCCATTTTTTTATCTTTCTTGGTGTTGGTCATGAGCATGTGAAGGCATATCCTTGATTCTTGAGGGAAAATCCCCTCTTACCCATCAATGAGTCGCCACATTTTGAAGCAGGTCCAGTCATACCAACACTTCAACTGTAACAATTTGCGGCTCTAGCATGTTCATTGTTGTGACGTTTTTTATGACATGTTGATTGAGAATGCAAGTAAGCCAACTCTCCATCCTAAAGCATATTTAATTTGATACTGACCTTAAAGGACTTTGGCAAGGTTTAAATAACACTCCAGTTGATTGTTCCAAGCAATCCCATGAAGAGTGACAACCATCAAGGTAGCTTGAGTTGCTACTTCAACCCATGCCAATTTCCAACTCTCCATCGGTTGGCCACGATGAAATTCACCGGTAGTCTCCTCTTTCAAGGGATGCACACATAGTTATCATCATAGCGTAGATCAAATAGAAGAATAAAGAATAAGATGGAGTTCGAATCTTTGCAAAGCGCTCTCCTTGATGCATATTAAGATGAACTTACTTCTACTTCGTAGGGCATTAGTTACAACAAGTATAGAAATATCCTTTGCATTGCCCACGATATCATTACCTCAAGCTTGTTTTATGTAATTACCACAAACTTTCCTCAGACCACAGGACAGATGTCATGATACAAGCAAAAGGAACAAATGTAGAGCTATTGGACAGATGTCTCTGACGTATAAAAAGGGTAGATGAAAATGTTAGGTGTACTTATTCAAAAGGTATGCCTATAGACATAATTATAAAAAAAATTAAACAAATAAAAAATTTAATTAATTATTAATTTTAAGTTAACTTATTATTATTATTACTAAAAGAATAAATATATATACATTTGAAAAAAAATTGTCACAAGATTTTTAATTATGAAGACTCACATTTACTTTATTATAGAAATTCTTAATTTGTGAATAGACTTTGTTATTATATAGCTTATTAATAACACACGCCAAAAAATCATAACTCAAAGTTATATGGCACTTGATATAACATTTTTTTTAATTAATCAATTTAATTAAAAATATAAAATACATAATTACTTTTGAAATAAATCTTAACTTTTAATATAATGCTATTATTAAAAAAAAAAAAAAACATTCACTTAATAATTAAATTAAAAACTTATAAATAATAATAACTATTACGAATAATTAGAAATAACTACATGAAACCAACATTAAAATAAACACAATTCACGTAACATTAAAATAAACACAATTCACGTATTAGTGATAGGATAGAGATAGTTAGCACAACACCGAGCTTGGGTAAATGCACTTTTTTAAATGGGTGCGGGGTTTGATCGATACCCAATGAGCGATTTGGTTTGTTACGCAAATATTAAGCATTATTAGTGATTGGTTTCGCATGATTTATTTTTCACATTTATTGGATAAAGTAATGTGGTATTCAACTCATAAGATGAAAAGCAATTAGTTAACTATTAATTTTTTTACGATATTTTATATTTATTAGTCTAATAATAGATAAAAGAAACAAAGTGAGATTATTATATAATATTATAAGAAGGTCATCTATCTTCTTATAATATTATAAGAAAATTAAGTTATTATAAGAAGGTCATTAATTCCACTTTAGATGATTAAAAGTTTCTTTCTGTTTTAACTAGCTGAAAGAAGAAAATTAATATAGCGAAGATTAAAACGAAATCTCATGAGCTCCATAGTGAAATAGGTAGTTGGGCAGTCCCTAAAACACCATGGATGGAAAGGATCTGCCATCTCTGTGAGAATAGGAACATCGAGGATGAAAACCACTTCCTCTTAGAGTGCCCCACGTACAACCACATTAGATCTCAGTTTCATAATCTTTATTGCAATACTGACCTTCCTAGCCTTTTACAATGTCAAAATTATAGTGAGCTCAGGAGGCTTCTCTCCAAGCTTTTTGAGCATAGGAATAATATCTTAAATTAAGTTAAATAATTTGTTTCTTTAGGTCCGATAGACCAAAGTTTGGTCTCAGTGGACGTTAACCATCATCATCATCATCGTCATCGTCATCATAAATAGAAGTAATCATTTTTTTAAATAAAGGTTAAGATTATGATTATAGTTTTTATTATTGAGTTGTAATATAATATAAAATATTTTAATAATAAATAAAAACAAAATGGCATTATTATTTGTTATATATAGATAGAGTTAATCATTTTTTTTAATAAAAATTAAGATTATGATTATAGTTTTTGTCATTGAATTCTAATATAATATACGAGTTAATTAGTAAAAATGAGTTTTTAACTATTAATTTAAGTTTGATCTTTAATTGATAAAGTTTTTTTTAATTAGAATTCTGAATATTTTTATTAATATTAGTTTTTTTTTTAGATTGTCTTATATTAATAGTTTCAAAAATAGAATTTGTTGGAGATAGAGCTTTTCAAGAACAAAAAAAAAAAAAAACTAATAGGTCTAGAAACATAGTTCCTCCAAAACAAACCCCTAAAATATAAATACATTTAAACTTTATACATGCTACACAAGGGAAGGGGCGGTGTTCATCATTTCCTTATTCTAATTCATCATTGAGGAGAGCATCCAAATCTAGCATGCATTTCATGGCTGAAGAAAACAAATGAGCGGAAGAAAGACCCTCTTGTTGAAGCTAACCTGCCATAAATTGAAGTTAATGCAGTTGACAATAGAGGGTTGTCATTTCATCCTTTAGAATCTGTAATTTGGCATTGTGTTCAATCAATAACTCCATAGAAATTGTGAAATTTGAAGCAATTTGGTTATGATGAAGTTGGAGATGCAATAATTCTTGTTACAATTACTCTATAAACTCTTCCCACTATAGTGGAGGAGATTTCCCAAGGTATAGATTCACCATCTAGATGATAGAAGAAAGGAAAGGATATTGACCAACCAACAAATGGGATAATATTTTATTGTTTGTGCCAACACTTTGCAGAAGCCCATTTAAAAAGACTGCTTTGATAAAAATGCTCTTTCTTAGCACAGGCAAAAGGGACATTGCAGCCCAACACCCTCCAATGAGACTAGCGCCCAAACAGAGATGAACCCCCTATCCCATATAAGGACGATCATTGGGACCAGGGAACTCCTAGCCTCAAGAAAAAAACATTGGCAGAGAACTAGTCATGTCCCCTCACAAACTCAGTGGAGGAGAGAAGAAATCAAACAAAAGGAGACAAATGGTGACGAAGAAAAACCTAATTACCTGAATCACAACTTTAAAAACTATGATGGAAATTACTAAATCAAGATTCAAAGTAGACCAATTCAAAATAGAAACTCCAGCCTTAGGAGGCCAACATTTCAGAAGAACCCCAACGTACTCACATAGTGAATTCACTACAATTCTATCATGTTTCCATAACACAAATGAATCCTTCTTCTTCCTAACTAAAGTTAAAGCATACCAAATTGGACTATCCACGATATAAAAAATATTCACATGGGAATTAGCAAAGACACAATAGGAGGACACCACAATCCCCTCATGCAGCCACTGATTGGAGATATTTGACACCCTCTCAAAATGGAGCTAATTTAAATTGAAAAAATAGGAATGTGAAGGTAAACAAATGCCATAAATAACAACCATCATACCTGGGAGTGAATTAATTGATAACACATTTGATCTAATAGATCCCATGAGGAATTTTGCGATTTTGAATTCTCTTGGGTTTCCAAAAAATTCATCTCCCACCATTTGTCTTGATACACAAACATCACCTCCAAAAGTTGAAGTATGAATTAAATCAATCGAGGCTTAATCAATTTGTGCTAAAGGATGGTGAGGGGTTGTAGAATCATTGCACATAGGAGAAATCCAATCTCTCAACCATGTCCATTTAATATAGCATTAAATATCCCTCCATCGCCCCCATTATAATCATTACCTAGCCCCTCCTCCCGTGGATTATTCTGTAAACAAGGGAGTACCAAACTATAATAAGCTTGCATGGGGGGCACATGGATGGAGGGGATGTCCACTTCCCCAAAACCCATTTTGATGGCATGCAATTCTCCTTTTTAAGCAAACCAATCACCAAATTGACCCTTTACTTATAAGGTTGAAGTCATGGAATGGGATGATAACATACTTGATTATTGATTAATAACTATCAAAACATGGAAACATTGATAACCAAAGAATTAAGAGAGAAGAATCCTTATCTGGATGGAGTTTCAATTAAGGAGAAGGTCCTTAGGGTTGATTCCATTATGAAGGTGGCCTGTAATGATTTTAGTGTCCCCACCTATAAGATGCATTTTAATGTTTCTTTCCTAAGCCAAATCCCTTTAAAGAGCCCATATGATTTAGCTTGATTTTTAGAAGCATTCCCCAAACTCCAAGTGAAACAAGTTTCTATTTTTCCCTTGGGCTTAAAATAACAACCCTCCTCCTTGCACCTACCACCCTTAAATTCCTTTTAGCTGCACCATCAAAACTAAGAATAGAAGAGTGCTAAGAGGTCACCTAATGCTTAAAGTCATCCTAAGAGAGACGTAGAAACCAACTCTCATGATGAAGATCTGCCTTAGGAGATGTGAAGAATAAGCCCAAATTCTTCCACCAAATATCTTCCAGAGTGTTGATCTGTTGTTGAAAATTAAGGGACAATTTCTAGGAGCTATAATGTTTTTCTAGAAGAGAGATAGCTCGAGTTGCAACTATTTAAGGGGAGGTCCATGAGTTCTTAAAAATAGTTACATTTCTAGCGAACCACAATTTCTAATAGATATACTTTGGAAGATCTTTCCATATTATTTTTAAAACCAACTTCTAATGGAACTATGCCAAGCAATTATTTTCTCGAGAAGAGAAGAAGTTGGAGAGGTGTGCGGCCCAGACCATTCTAGGGAAGAGATATTTTAAAATAAACTTCCACGTTTTATGAAAGAGTTAACATTCAAGGCATATGTCAGAGATAAAATCAAACTAAGAGAGGAAAATAGAGCAATGAGAGGGCCTACAAATCCCCTTTTTTCAAATTCTCTGCAGTTAAATTTTTTTTATGAGCCAATGCCCAACATAAAGTATTGATCTGTGGAAGACTATCATTATATTCCATTTATATTTCTACATATTATTTCTTAGAGGGGTGCATGAGGGAAGATGAGGGCAAGATAGCCCTTTTCGGAAAAATAGTCTAAAGATCCCCAACCTTGAACATCATATTCTATTCATCATTTAGAAGCACATCCAAAGATTAGGAGTTTGATTTTCTTGACTATGCCTTAAATATGGCAAGGGATCAAACCAACGTCCCAAGCCTTCCAAACACCTTCTACATTCTAGCTTGATATATCTAAAAGCATGAATTTTTGACAACCCACCAACCAAGCTCTCAATGGGAGTAGGGAGGGGAGAAGGGATAGAGGTGGGTGCCCCATAATTCTATCCTCTCATAGATTAATGCAATATTCATTTCTTGGAATCCAAGAAAGAGAATATTTGATGGGGGTGAGAGATAAAAATAAGCAGTCTAAAAATCGAGGAGCCTCCTTTGAGACTCACTACTTGGTCCAAACAATTTCTCCTCTCCCCACTAGAATATTTTTTCCAAATGACTTGCTTCCACCAATAAGTATTTTTTATGACTAATCTACACAATAGATTTGGTACCATTGCATCATTTACGATGAAGGGATCCTTGATTCCATGCTCGTCGTGTTTTTTAAGAGAATTTACCACTTCACCAGATGTTATTTCTTCGTATTCATCTTCTGGCCTTGCTATAAGGACATGTGGATCTCCTAAGCCATTTGGGATCTCACCCTTGTGGGGTTGAGAATGCTTAAAAATTGGAACAAGAGAAGCACTAAGACGATTTGTTGATGAGAATGACCCTTTGTGCTATATTAAGCTGAATTACTC
The DNA here is from genome assembly GCA_031772625.1 of Pinus tabuliformis. Taxonomy (NCBI): domain Eukaryota; kingdom Viridiplantae; phylum Streptophyta; class Pinopsida; order Pinales; family Pinaceae; genus Pinus; species Pinus tabuliformis. The sequence continues at coordinate 238,425,893 of CM062820.1, forward strand.
CCCATTGCGTAAACCTTAGGTTGCATTTTAAAATCAGAAACTCCCAAGGCAAATGAAAAAATGGTTTGAGAGAAATAGGCATAACCAAATATTTGAATTCATGACAGGCCTCCACAACTGGGAAGCCAATTACTTTGAGAAGTTGGATTTCAAGAAGTTTTCTTGTATTCCAAGTATATTATTGGATTTTTCCAATGATTGTGAATCCTCCAGAGGATGTCACAAACAAGTCCAACACCTTTCTAAATGTTACAACAATTATAATTGAGGCTCCTCCAAATAGTAGGGTATCATCAACAAAATGGCAGTAGTTTATGCTTCTCACTACCCCTGAGAATCTAATTCCAGGTAAATCTCCAATCACGCATTCATGTTCTAGTCTTTGACTTAAGGATTCAGCTACTAGGATAAATAAATAAGGGGAATGACCATGCCTATCAGAGTCCTCGAGATGCTTTGAAAAAACCGACAGTCCTCCCATTAACCAAGGGGCCAATCTAAGGACCTAATATGCATGCTGCAATTGAGATGATAAAATATTCATCAAATCCAAACCTCCTCAAAAACCACAAAAAGGAATTGGTGACTGACACAATTAAACACATTAGTCATGCCCAAATTAATAACCAATCCTCTTTCTTGCCTAGTTTTGCTCACGTTTTGCTTGAATGAATAACATCCTTAACTAAAATGATATTTATCGGCAATTTTGAAATTTCCCATGAAACCACCTTGAATTTCTAAGATGATCTTAGAAAGAATGAGTTTGAGGTGAAAAACACTAATTTTAGAGATAATTTTATATGACACATTACAAGGAGAGATGGGACATAATCGAGAAAAAGAGGAAGGATTAACCTCTTTGGGGATGAGAACAATTAAGGATGAGTTAGTCTGACTTCCCATCTTATGTTGCTTAAAAACATAATCCACCATCTAATATAAATCATAGTTTATAATATGCCAACAAGACGAATAGAAACTTGTTGAGTGCTCAAGTGAGCCCTGGGATTTAATTTCTTCCATTGAGCTAACTTCAATCCAAGCTTCTCCATTTCTAATTGGACTGACAAAAAGGTCATTATCTTCTTTTGAAAACAATAGAGGAATGTGAGTCACGAATTCCTCTCAAGCAGAATAATTTCCCAGTTGACGGTCCTTATATAGATTGGAAAATGATCATGGGAGTCTTCTTTTATTCTTCTATAAGATTCCATTGCCATCCCATCTACCATAATGGTCTTGATATTTTTCTTCCATTACGTCATCTTAGCTTGATGGTGGAAGAATTTAGTGTTTCCATCTCGTACCTTCAACCAAATATTTCTTGATTTTAGATGTCAAAGTTCCTCCTCCTCCTTCAAAGTCTTGTCTAGCTGACTAAACTCCTGAGTTTCTTCTAGCAAGAGATCCCTTGTAACATACTCATTGCCCATTTTGTTTTGTAAAATTTCAAGGCATTGTTGGTGGTGAGAAATTTCCACATTGCAATCCTTGTGTGATTCCTTTACCTAGTTCACTAGTGCCCATTTTTCATTTTTATCTTTTGTTCCCATATGAAGACTAGGCATCCCATGATCCATCTACCATAGGTATGGGAAACTACCTTAAAGACTCCCTTGGGAAATCCTCCAATAGGGACTATAGCAAAAGGGGATAGTGCCATAGTCCTAATGAGGATTAAGTGAGAGCATGATTGGCCTAATGTATGACTCCCCCAAACCAATATATTCAATTAGAAAGAGAAATTGTGATGAAGATATTCACTACTTTAATGAAAAATATGTCCAAAATATTAGCAATACGGCTAAGACTGATTCTCTTCTTTGTCCATGTGTATTTTCCATGGATTCGATGAACATCAATTAATTCATGGATTGTCAAAAGGTATTCAAAGTGCTCCAAAAAGGGACCTCCAACCAAAATCCCTCCTTATTTCTCCCATGGATGGACAATGACATTGAAGTCCCCACTAATTATGCACTTGCTTTTGAACTTAGAAGTCTCATTACTAATCAATGAATTTCAATATTGATTTTTTTTCATGATAGGCAACATGAACATAAACATTAATAATGACACGTACCTCATTGTTGGGGATATGAAGGAAGAGCATAACTAGTTAGTGTTGTATTCATTGTGATGAAAGAAACTTAAACATTACATATGACCAAGGGTACACAATCCTCCCGAGGCCCTACACGACCTAGTCACCACATATTGATATGTTTTACAAATTATTTTATGCTTTTGGAGGGCTTCATTTTCTCCCAATTTTACCTCATGGAGGACAAGAATTAAGTGATTTTGTTGCTTAAACAAACTTCATACTTTTTAATATATTTTTTTTCACCCCCTAACCCTCAATATTTCTAGGAGACTATTCTTATCATTTACTAGTAGGCTTTGGGATCCCCTTTAAGTGGGGAAAGGTCACTGTATTTTCTAGTAATCTTAGGTTGACGTATAAGAAAATTTCGAGAATGGATTACATTTCAAGCTTCTTGTCCTTTTCATTTTTGTTACTATAAATTTCTCTATTTACTTTCCTTCCCACTATTTTTCAGAATTTTACTTACCCTTAACTCATTTACCATTTCCCCATCACATCTTTCATCTATCAAGTCAACAAGAGAAAGGCCTTCGGATTCTTTGGAGATTTTAGGGGAAAGAAAAACATCTTCATCCTCAAATTCCTTTTCCTTTACTTTAGAAGCGAAGGCTTCTTCCTTATGGACCTAATCTTCCACATTATTTTTTTAACTAATTTTCTCCTCCTAAATTTTCCAACACAAAGACCCTATTTTCTAAAAAAAGAATTCCCCTAGGGAGTTGGAGGAGGAAAATGATTGACCTTTTGATGATACTTTGAATAAGCTTGAGCCCTTTTGGGCCTTTAAAATAACTTCTTAAATCAAAATATAATTTATTTACCCACCTCTTAAGGTGTCACTAATTAAAATCCAATCGTTTAATTTCGTTTCACTAGAAACGTGATCCACCACACGCTCGCTGATTCTTTATTATTCTCGTAGATATTATCGAGCATTCTCTAGGTCTTCCATGGGAACTATGATGACAGTCACATCACAACCTCTCAGCCGTCTACGGAATTGGGATTAGGTTGTGAAAATGCCCCAGTTGTATCAAGACACAAAAAAGTATGGGACAACAGCGTAAATGTTTCATCGATATCGGGGAATGTTACATCTGGAGGGCTGTGGTTTCTCTTCCAGAAGCCCTTCAAACTGATTTCAGTCTTTATGCTTGTTGCATTGTCTATAACGCGACTTTTTGAAAGTTTTTTCGGCCTGTTTTTCCGGTCGAAATCCGGCACGAATTTATTGGAATCGCAAGTTTGATAGCTAGTTTCTGCACAATGAAAGCGTCTGAGGGATTTTCCAGGGTGCTGAATCGAAATATGCAGTTAAAAAACCATTTTAACTGCAACAAATCAAAATTTAACCTAAATTTCTTCAGCCGAATTCCGTCACCGGAATCTCCAAAAAATCACATTATAGACAACTCCATATCTGTTTGACCTTCCCCTTAAAAAGTGCCGCTAAAACCCAAGAGGAAAACTATGGGAAGTGGGATGCTATTCAAAGACCATAAAACTCAAATGTGAACCATGCTCAAGGTATTGGGTGTGCCCTCCTAGCTGTGAAACTTAAATTTTATTAATTATAAGACGCTTTCATTAATTATCGAATAAATATTATTTATATAGTTTGAAATAGTTTATTTCAAATTTGTCAAAAATATGTTTGCAATAGTCCATAAAAACGATATGGAGAAGAGTATGTAATTTAAAGTGAAAGTTTTACAGATAAATCAAATTGATTTGCTTGGGTATTTCTGTTCCAGTTAAGTTTAATTTATATTATTTTTTTATTAATATTTTGTTAAATAAAATTTAAATTTTAAATCAATTATATTAATATTCAAAAAAATTAAAACTTATAAATTTATATTAACCACATTTATTGATATAATTACTTAATAAACTATAATATAAAAATTTAATGATTATAAATTTTAATCTAATTTAATTTAGATTTTGTTAATTGTTAATGTAATTCTATAAGGAAGCAATCCATTCCTTAATCACATCACATAAGATGATGTTGCTGACGCTGTTATGCAAAAGGTGAGAATGCTGGATATCGATTCAAGGATCTCTTCAATACATTCAATTTCCCACAAAAGTGGTTGGCATTGGATTTACATGTGCTGTTGTGATTGGCACTGGATTTATATGTGATGTACAAGCGAATTTTGAGGTGGTTTGTTGAGGCTGTTCTGAACGTTTTCTCTGTCAGATATTATTACTCCCATGCAAAGCCATATCCCTCTGCATGATGCCTACACGTTTATAGCTTTGGTTCGATTCATCGCCCATCACGTACCACCGATGGTCCAGGAAGCCTTCACGTTTACACTCTTGAGTTTATTTTGATGGTTGATTTGTTGAATATTTGGTAATCAGACAGACATAGGTGCCTTAGCGACGATATAGGTGCCTTAGCGCCTATGTCTGTCTGATTTTCGAATGTTAATAATGTAGATAAAAATGCCTTATTTACACATTGGTTCAATTCATAATCATCATTGCAATGATGAAATTTGATAGATAAAATATTTTTGATATCAGTCTTTCGGATTAATCACATTGCTAGGATTTGGTCGACGTTTCAAACCAACTAATGTGATTCATCCTTGTCGTGAGGATGAATCACATTAGTTGGTTGAGGTTTCGAATCAACTAATGTGGTCGAACCAACTAATGTGGTTCATCCTTGTCGTGAGGATGAACCACATTAGTTGGTTCACCAAATCCTAACGATGTGATCAACATTATGGATCTCAAAAGTCTTAGATCTAAGGTAAAATATCTGTGTTAAAATGAATCAAAACAGGGACAGAGTCTCAGAAACCGTCCAGTTTGACTGATTTTTTAGGTTTGAAATTCCAATTCTGTGGTGTTAGAGTTAGTTGGATAATTTTGACAACAATTATTTATCTTGCTGTGCCCTAGTTAATAAGCAGCTGATGTATATGCTGATTATTAGATCCCATAATAAATATATTCTTTTAGATCCAAAGAAGCACATATACAGCCCCTGAGCATTAATTATTCTGGACTCTAGGCATTGGTATCAGGGCGATCATGTGGCACACATTTCAAAATTTGCTAAGAAAATTATGGAAATTTCAGTATGATTTTGATAAAGTCTGGTGAAATATTTTGGAAATCTTTCAGTTCTGACTCTGAGTACCATACAAATTTTTGATAGTGCTAAATCTATTTTCACTCTAAAAACAACATATAAACATTCATACTGTCAGATTTTTTTGAAAAAAAAACCAAGATTCCATATGGATTTGGTGGTGCATGCAAAGTTGACGGATTCGAAGACAACGCCGTGAATGAGGCCTGGAAGTTTATGGCGTTTGCGCAATTCTTCGTTGATCCTTGTCACCGGCTGCATGCTGCACAGCTGTCGATTTCTTTTTTTTCAAACAAGTAATTCACGGTATACTTTGGATGGTACATGAGGGGTTCGAGTTTACAGATTTTGCGCCACTTTTCGGATCCATACGATCCCTCGGATCAGCTGGATGCTGCACAGACTTCAAAATAGGTACGAAAACATATTAAATTACTTTTTCAAACTGTAATTCAGGGTACATCTTCCATGTAGATGGTCCCAGAGGCCTCCACGTTTACAGCATTTACGCATTTCTTCGTCGATCCATGTGATCCCAGGAAATTCAAAGGAACCTCGTCTGGATTCGATAATATCATTTCGATAGAGAAGATAAGGCAGAATCTAATAAAAATGTCTCATCAAGTCAAATAAAATGTACATCCTCATGAGAGCAAAATCAATATTTTATTTTTCTTGGCATGAAATATATCGAGAAAGGACCATCAATAAACATCATTGCATATTTTCTTTTTTTTGCAACTGAATATTTGGGAGTTGTCTATAATGCGATTTTTTGGAGATTCCGGTGACGGAATCCGGCGGAAGAAATTGAGGTTAAATCTTGATTTGTTGCAGTTAAAATGGTTTTTTAACTGCATATTTGGATTCAGCACCCTCGAAAACCCCTACGACGCTTTCATTGTGCAGAAACTAGCTATCAAACTTGCGATTCCAATAAATTCCTGCTAGATTTCCACCGGAAAAACCCGCCGGAAAAGCTTTCAAAAGTCGCTTTATAGACAACTGTGAAAATTTGGGTAAGGAGCTCTCCGTACATACTCCTACTCTCATTAGCAGATTATTTAGTTTATTTATTTATTTTTTTTAAATATGTAAAGCTTAAACAACCATCCTATAATATTTTGTTAAAATTATTTAAATTTGTTTTCCATCCTGGCCAGATTTGTTCCCCTCTTTTTTTCTTAAGAATATTGACGAGCTGGACTATAATGATATGATATTTTGTTAAAATTTATTTCAATGATTTTTTAGCTAGACATTAATCAAATATATGATTTAATATTGAGGAACTATACCATATTTATATGATATTTTGTTAAAATATAATTTAATAATCTTTTTTAGCCACACAATAATGAAATATATGATCTATAGTTTTTTAAACGAGTATTTAAAGTGATTAATTTTTTAAATTAAAATTAAGTAGTTAATTTTTTTTTATGATACCTATTAATTTTCTTATATTAAATAATAAAAAAATTAAATTTAAAAATATTGATTTTTATATTTTAATAAATTCAAGTTTAAAATAAATTTATATTAATCTTTTATTTCATAATCATTTTTTTAATCACGTAAATAGGTACTCGTTCAATTAATCATGTAAATATGTATTTACTTGGTTAGCCATTTATCTTTTAATTCAACATTATATAGTATCACCTTTCGTTCATATTCGTTAGGGTGTTTATTTTCCAATAAAGTTATGTAATGTTTTGCAATTGGATCTTGTCCGTTGGAAGAGGATAATGAATATTAATCTATTTTTTTCGATTTAGGTTTAATATCATTTTTTTTCTTATTTGATTTTTTGCAATTTTATATATTTTTCATAATTTGTTGTCTATATTATTGGCATTATAAGTTTTAATGTTTATTTTGCAGTTTTAAAATCTCTTTCTCTATTGCATTTTATATTTCCTTTGACAATATTGTTCATAATTTACTCTCTCTGTTAGTTAGCTATACTACAAGTTGCAAAGTTCTTCCTTTTGCGAGCAAAACACCTCAATTTTAGAAATCTACCTTTTTGGGCTAGAGACATAATCTCACATCTTTCAATTTTAGAAATTGACTTTTTCAAACTATAGATATAACCAAACATGTTTAAAAATAAATAAATATTGTTTAGTGGGTGAAGTGTAATGTAAAAGAATACATATAGGTATTACAAGTGAAGTCCCTTGATTCAACATCCTTGTACACCTATATTGGTAAATGATTAGTAGTACCACATTAGTCATAATTTGAATATGGATTCAATCTTCCACCTCCTCCAAGTATATCAAAAACCCCTTAGGCACACATGGAGCCTCTCTACTATCATGTTGCTATATACATTGTGAACAACTCTTGTGGAGATTTCTCTCATGTTTTAAGGAATTAGGGAGTATATAGCTAAATGTATATCTATCATCCTTAGCTAGTGGAGTGAAAGATTAGTTGAGTACGATTGTTGCAAAACCATCTAGTATATTAGAGTGTTATAGTGGTTGACACTCCTTTTCCCTTAGGGCCATGCAAACCCTAGCCTTTGCAAAATGGGTACTCGAAAAAAATATAATTCCATGGAATATCAAGAGTTTTAGAACTCTACTAATACAATAATACTTAGATATGAGTAATAATCCTAGTATATTTTTAAAAATAAAGTATGCGACCTTCTTATACAATTGTAGGAACCCATCTTAAAAGTTCCTTTCATAAAGTTGATTGTGTTTATATAGCTCTCAAGTAATTTTTTTTCACAAACTCAACGATAAGATTGTGGTAAACCTATTTCAAAAGACTCTTTACATAAGTTTGATCACATTGGTATAATTCTCTTATAAATTGTTTGATGGACTTGAGTGCTCAATGACATGCAATCAAAACATGATCACGGGGAACCAAATCACGATCATGGAAACTAGGTCTCCAATTATAAAAATTCGATCTCTCTAATTATCTCCTTGCACAAACAGGTCACTAAGATCAACTTCTTCAAAATTCATGTTTATTTGATAACCAAGATGTAAGAAAAAATCTCTTATAATCTAGTTACAATCATACCTAAGTAGGCATGTACATTAGTAGGAGCCATAGGTGAAGTTGGATAGTGGTGAATCATCTATAGGAGGAAGGCATCTTATTAAGCCACCTAGTCCAAATTATCCAAATAATATGTAGAATAGATTCAGCCTATAGTAGATTTGAACATGTTTGGTAGTTCTAACATAACATGATGGGTTATCAATATGGAAGTTTAGTTCTCTTTCCATGGTATTACCAATGATTTAAGGAAACCTTGGTTGGGTGTGTTATAAATAGATCGAGAGCATTAGTAATAGTGGTAATAACATAAGAAGACCTATAGCAAGGTATATTACTTGAGCTAGTTTTTGAAAGTCATTTATGTTTGCTTTGAAACCAACATTCATTTTTGGGAAAATTGAACCAGTTGCACCAAACTTGCACATTCAAAATCTTCTCGTGACATCTAAATAATTAGCAATCAACAAAGAGGACATGTTTGATATTACTCAAACAATGTTTATCAATAATCTAAGGGATGAAATTAGGACAACGTCTTAGAGGGCTCAACAACCTACTTTATTGGGATGCTCTCAACAAGATTAAAAATCATGGGTAGTAGTATATTTACAAACCAAACGATCATTTTATTCTCCAGCCATGCGCTCTTTTGCACCTGCTTAAACTTAGTGACTCCATTGAGTTAATCTCGATAAATTTAACAAAATCTCAATTTCTTAACTTATGTTATCACTATAATGAATAATGGGTTAAATGGCATGTCAGGCTAGGCAATAACTCCATAAGGCAAAAATGATTCATGTGTTTTATTCCATCAGGTAGGTCTTCATTATATACATGAGGGAGAGACTGTTCAGTTCATCTCCTGGTGACCGTTCATATTTCTTATTTATCTATTTACATATATTTACCCAATCACAAGGATTAGGTGTCAACATTCCCCCCCTTAATATGAAGGGATGTTGGTGAGTCCAAGCATCATTCTGAATCGTTCAAGCTTTTCTCTTCCAAGTTCTTTGGTGAAGATGTTTGCAATTTGTTCATTTGTGGAACAATGATGGAGATGGATTGTTTTGGCCTCAACATGATGTCGAATTAGATGATATTTAGTATTGATGTGCTTCGTTCGATCATGGAACTTTGGGTTCTTGGCCAACTTTATTGCAGAGGTATTGTCAATCATGAGTGGAGTTGATTGTACTTGTTTTACCTGCAAATCTTCAAGAGTTTTCCTGAGCCACACAATTTCTTTTGTTGCTTCAGCTGCTGCCACGTATTTTGCTTCTGTTGTGGAATCTGTTGGAACTGATTATTTGTGTGATCTCCAAGAGACAGCTCCTAATCCAAGACTCATATCATATCCTGAAGTAGATACCCCAGTTTCTTTGTCTCCATCAAAGTCTGAATCAGAGTATCCAATCAAGGTGAAGTCGTCCACCTATGTATACTTGATTCCAAAGTCTTGAGTTCCCTTCAAGTACCTTAGAACTCTTTTTGCAGCAGACCAATGTCCCTCAAAAGGCTTTTGCATAAACCTGGAGAGGATTTCAACAACAAACGAAATGTCTGGTCTCATAGTAGTTAGGTAGTTGAGACTTCCTACAAGCTGTCTATACTTTGTTACATCCTCAAATTCTTTTCCTTCAATAGATGTGAGCTTTAAGTTTTGTTCCATTGGAGTAGTAAGAGGATTGCACTCTGTCATGCCAAATCTGTTCAACAGATCTCTAATGTATTTCTTTTGAGAAAGAAATATGGACTTTGGATGTTGGGTTACTTCAATGCTAAGATAGTAATGAACATAGCCCAAATCAGTCATTTCAAAACTTTTCCCCAATTCCTTTTTTATGGATGCAATGTAGCTTTCATTGTTCCCTGTCATCAAAAGATCATCTACATATACCACAAGATATACAACTGTTTTTCCAACTTTCTTGACACATAAAGTTGCATCATCAAGATCATAATGTTTGAAATTGAGTTTCAGAAGATGCTCAGTTAGTTTTTCATACCAGGCTTGCGGTGCTTGTTTGAGGCCATACAAGGACTTCACCAGTTTTCATACTTTATGTTCATGTCCTTTCATAGAAAATCCTTCAGGCTGGGACATAAAAACATTCTCTTTTAGATCTCCATTTAAGAAAGCAGTTTTTACATCCATTTCATGGACTTTCCAACCGTTCTGAGTTGCTAGTGCAAAGGGTGTCTGGATGGCAGCCCATTTTGCTATGGGGGCAAAAGTATCCTCAAATCGACCCCTTCCTTCTGTGCAAAACCTTTTGCCACAAACCTAGCTTTGTGCTTGTCAAGTGAGCCATCAACTTTATACTTGTTCTTCTAGACCCACTTGCAGCCAATTGGTTTGGTTCCTAATGGAGGATCAACTAGCTTCCAAGTGTCGTTCTTTATGAGGGCATCATACTCCTTTTGCATTGCTTCTTTCCATTCTTCATGAGACGCAACTTCTTTGAAGGAAGTTGGTTCAAAATCTGTAGACAAGGTCAATTCACAATCATAAGAAACATCCATATCAACAGGTGAATTAGAGTCATCCACATCACCTCCATTTTGCCGATTTGAATTTCTAGTTCCTGTCTTTCCAACCTCATCAGGATGAACACTTTCAAGTGTCTTTGTCAGCCACTTTGGGGGACCTTTCTCAGATGGTCCAGGATGCTCTGTTGATTGAGTTGGGATTGAATCAAGATTGAGTCTCCCAATTCTATCAATCACATCACTTAAAGCATCATCTGTTGTTGGAGTTTCATGCGGGGGAGAGTGTTCTTCAGAAGAAGATTCCACATGTTGATCTAGTATAGGAATCCCCCCTTCAAGATGTGGAATCTGATTATCAAATTCTTGAAATGATTTTGATTTTGCAAATCTATCCAAGCAATCAAGTTGTCGCTCAACAACATTGTCAGTTTTGGATGATTCAAGGAAAATTACATCTATAGATACAACAAACTTCTTATTTACTTCATCATAGAGGCGGTATGCTTTGGAGGTGTTTGAATACCCCAGAAAGATACACTTACGACTTCTAGCACCAATTTTGTTTCTATGTACCTTTGGTATCAAGGCATAACAGGTGGAACCAAAGACCCTGAGATGATTTACCGAAGGAACATGTCCATACCACATTTCATATGGAGTTTTGTTTCTTATAGCATTAGATGGACATCTATTCTTTATATATGCAGCACATAGAACAACATCAGCCCAAAACATTATCTTTACATTTTTGAAGAAGAGCATGGATCATACTATATTTAAGATTGTCCTATTCATTCTTTCAGCTACACCATTCTGTTGGGGATTATAAGGCACAGTTGTTTGATGTTTGATCCCATGTTGGCGAAGATAGTTTTCAAATTCATTTGATGTGTATTCTTTTCCATTATCAGTGCGAATAGACCCAATATGAGATTGTGCATCATTTTCAATCCATTTATGAAAATTCTTTAATGTTTGAAAAGCATCAGATTTGTTCTTCAATAAATAAACCCAACACATTCTGGTGTAGTCATCAATAAATGTCATGATATATTTAATTCCATTTGCAGAAGGAACAAGCATTGGACCGCATAAATCTGAATGAATGAGTTCAAGTTTTCTATGTGCTCTTGAATGTGAATCATGAAAAGACTATTTGCTATGCTTTCCTAGAATGCAAGCATCACATTGCTTAAGTTTCCTAGGAATTGTAGGCAAACCAGCAACACCATTTTTCTTCAACAAGCGGAGACTGTCATAGTTCAAATGTCCAAATCTAGCATGCCATAATAAACTTGATGGAAGTGTGCCTTCTTCATGATGAGAATTGTATGAGAAATGTTGTGCATGAGCAGAGGTTCCTTGCAGCTTGAGAAGCCTTTCTTCTTCTATTCCCCTCATGACAAGTGAGTGGTCAGATGCTTTTCTTACCTCAGGCTTGCCATCAAACATATGAATGGAGTGACCTTGTTGGTGGATGTGGGCCAAGGACAACAAGTTTCTCTTGAGCTATGGGAGATATAGAACATGATGCAGAAGAAAGTCTGGAAGACTAGGCAGTTTAAGCCTGATTGTGCCAAGCCCTGATGGCTTGATTTTTGATTGGTCTGCAAAGTATACTGCTCCATCAACATTATCAGTGAAATCTTCAAAAAAATCTTTTCTATGAGTCATGTGGCAAGTTGCTCCTAAATCAAACAACCAATCATTTTTCCAAGAAGCAAGTGAAGCACTAAATAAATCTTCATTTACTCCAATGTTACATTGTGCCACAACATAGTGAGCAGATTTAGGTGCTTTACCTTTGTCTGTATCATCAGTTTTACCTTTCTGTTGGTTTCTTTTCTGCTCAGTTTTGTCCCATGGTAGCTTGCATGTAGAGACATCATGTGATCCATTTTTTTTGCAGCGAATGTAGTGCAAATCTTCCTTTTCTCCTTGAGAATGTCTGCCCCCCCCCCCGCCTTTGAAATATCTTACTCTTCATCTTTGACCATCTCTTCCTCTTGAATAATCTTGAGCAGGATGCTTTTCTTTATGAGCAAGGCACACAACCTCTTCAGAAGATTCAGGGGCTGTCTTCTTTCCAAAAGCTTTCTCTCTTTCAGCAAACTTTTTCACAAGAGAGTCAAAGCTTATATCTTTGAGATTTCCATTTGCTTGCAATGACTCAAGATAATTGGAGTAAGTAGGATAAAGTGCCTTGAGAAAAGTGATAAGAGGAATATCCAATTCAACCTTAGTGGATTTGATATCATGCATTATAGATTTTACTTCAGATGCAAGAGCAAGAGGATCATTATTTTGCAGTTCAAGAGTGAAGAGTTTAATCATGAGTTGAACAACTTCAAGTGCAGAATGTGAGTCATAGAGTTCTTTAAGCTTTTGTAAGGCTTCAAAGGCAGTTGAATATGACGAAATATGGTGACTCACCTCTTCATTTACAAATGCTACGATTAATGCATAAGCTTTGCTGTTCTTGTTTTCCCAAATGACGAGCTCTTTGTGTGAGGTAGGCTATACTGGTTCATTGTCTCCATCTCTGACACACAGTCCTTTCCACAACTCATTGAAAATGAGGGTGTGTTTTATCATCCGGGACCATTCAGGATAGTTCTCTTTGCCAGTGAGAACTATTCCCACCATGGATATGATTGAATGCATTCTGTAAAAACTTCTGCTGATAGAAAAATAGTGCTACCAATATACAGTAAAATTGTACTTCTGGTGGTAAATTTGTTTTTTTTAAAGCCAAAAATGTAGTAATATTTATTCCAAGGACAAGATAATGGTAGACCACATTCAACAAGTTTTGTCACACTAACTGTTGAAACATTTGGAATGATCAAACCTCACAATTCTTCATAACTTTATGTTGGAGAAGGAAATTTCACTCTGCGATATCTTTGACAATTTGAGTAGAATCAATCGTTTTCTGATGCAATACTTGCTCCCTTGGTGACTTGGAGATGGGAACCCGCATGGGTTCCTTGTTGCATTACAATCTCAACTCTGCCAAATATGCCATGTCTACCTTCGTGGTGGGTGCTGTATGGTCTATCCAGACATACAACCGACGAAATTTGTGGAAATTTATAGGGTGGCTCGCATGGCCGGCCCTCCAAAATCAATGTAAATAAATAATTTATATTCGGAGATCAAGGAAAAATTCCTTACTCTATACACGACCTCAACACTTGACGGCACCTCCACTTCTCAGATCTGGATCAGTCGATTCTGTTACACCTCGGCCCGACTTTAGATTCGAGACTATTCCCGATGGCCTACCTATAGAGCAGGTCTGAACCTCCAAATTACCCGAGATATGTTGGTCCTTGACTGATGACGTCCCTCTGTATTTCGACGGATTGCTATCTTTCTCGCATAAGACTGCCAGGAAGCTTGGAATTCTCAGAGTGGCCTCATGGACGCACAGTGCTTGTGGACACAGAGTGGTCTTCTTGTGTCTCTCAAAGGTATATATATTTATATATCAACTAACCCTACCCTCAGTAGATTAACACAGAACTAACTTTGAATTATGGCCTTGCTTGACAAATGGATACAAGGAAGATAGCTTAGACGACTTAGACAATGGCGATGATTCTAGTTCTGTTGGTTTTATGCACCAGTCCTATGGAAGTTATTTGAATCTAGGCATGGGAGAGCAGATAGGCATGATGCCGAGGGGATATGGAGGGCAATAGTGCGTAGGAGGCTAGTCATTTAATAAAAAGTTCAGGAATATGGCCACAAACAGTGGCATTTGATTTTCAAACTTCAGAATATCTTCATGTACCACGAATCCTGGTAGACTTGGTTTGAATAGCTGACAATTGCGCCTTTAGGCAACGTTGAGGGCCAGCGTTCAGAAATAAAAACGCATATGACAGACAGGGCCAACGTTTAGAAATAAAAATGCATATGACAGATAGGGCCAACGTTCAGAAATAAAAATGCATATGACAGACCAGCGTACAGCACACAGCATCAATAGTGAAGGGGAGAGAGAGCAGTAGGCAGTGGATAGAAAGCAATAGGCAGAAGGGAGTTACAACTATTTTGGGAGCTAGCTCTGATACCATGTCAGGCCAGGCAGTAACTCCATAAGGCAAAAATGATTTGTGTGTTTTATTCCATCAAGTAGGTCTTCATTATATACATGAGGGAGAGATTGTTCAGTGCATCTCCCGATGACTGTTCATATTTCTTATTTATCTATTTACATATATTTACCCAATCACAGGGATTAGGTGTCAACATGGCATAATGTTTAAGTAATGCCGCTAAAAAGTAGGAAACTATAATCGAGACACATAATTGTGATCACAATTGTCATTATTTGTCAAGGAAAATAAACTTGCATTAGGAATCACAATAAGTGATGTGTATGTTATTTTATTTCATTTTTTTACCATTTTGATTTTCTTAGTTTGTTTTCTAATAATTGTTTTGGAATTTTAAAATAAATGGATTTAAATATTAACATGATTTTCGTAAAATTGCATCTAGGTAGACGATTTAGATGTTTAAACCATTGTTTCTCTTTTAAATGCTTAGGAAAAATATTTTTCCTGTCTTATTTGTGTTCAATGAAATAATAAAGTGTTTAACTCGCCACGTGATGTGACACAAAAATTTTCTGCAATTGTCTTTATTTATAAAATTGATTGAAAAATTGACATCCACTCATGAAGCAAAGTGTTGTCCCAAATTCCCCATATTTAAATAGAATCAATGGAAAATATATAGGAGGATTCATGCTAGCTAAGCGCAATATCCCCATCATTCTTTAGCTCACCTTCATAAATGCTAAAATATACCTGCTAAATCCAAGTCATACAACTACAACATAAGTATATAGTTTGCATGTGAATTGCCATACATATCTACATATAGCCAATCCCCCTATTGGCTCCTTTCATATTTGGTCTCTTGTCCTTATTAGTAGTAATACTAGGAAGAGAAGTTATTCTATGTAGTTGAACTATCATCACCATCATATTTTGCTTGTCTCGTTGCATGTCGCAACTGTTAGCCTCCTGCTGCAGCAAGTTGATCATCTTTCATGATCGACAGTTTTACATGCCAAATATGTCGTGCTATGCATGTTGCAATGCTCCATATTTGCTACAGATGGCCAGAAAGTATCCATAAGAGTAGGCTGGTCTAAGGGCCACTGCTGTGTTCCAATTTTGATAAAGCAATCCATTTTTGGTTTGAGGCAGTTTTTTCAGATGGAGGTACTCAGGCTGGAGTTCACTAACATCTCTCTTTTCTCATCACCCTTATTATATAACTCCCTATTAGTTTTTCCCTTCCCCTATTAACATCATGTATATAAATCCCCCTATGTAAGTACCCCTCCCTGGCACTATAGCCATAATTCTACTAAGTCCGGGAAATCTCAGTCCATCTGGGACTGTTTTTAGCCCATCCGCGTCATTGAGGAACTGGTTTGACATCTGGTCAGCTAGTAACCTCTCCCTTAACCCCGAAAACCCCCAAAAAACCCATATTTTCACCTTCCCCCTTGTAAAAATTCACCCCACCACTGTAAAACCCACATTTCGCCCCTAACCCAAAGATCCTGTGCATAAACATTAACCCGCGCCTTTATTTAAACCCATAAACCCATCTTCCTAAAGTTTATAACCCATCCGCCGCGCATATTAATTTTGGAATATTCCTGCGAATATTCCCGCCCGTTAACCCCATATCCCGTCACGTCCGCCGCCAGCCGTCCGATCCACAGCCCCGCAGATCTACGGCTGGCGGGCACCCTTATCTCCGACGCGCCCAGCCTTTAACGTCCGGGAGTTCGGCGGTTTTGCTGCCGTACTCCCGCCACGCGTCAGACGCCGGGCTGTGGCGGAGCCCCTCCCTCCGAAACCACCATCTTCCATAAGCGGTGCGCCACATACCGCTTACCGCCCGGTGACGTCACCAGCCCACGTCACCCCCTGCACAGTCAACAACCCACGTCACCCCCCCTGTACAGTCACCCGCTTGCGTGGCCTCCTGCCACGTCACTGCCACGTGTCCCGCCACCGTACCTGCCACGTCATCGACTGTACGTGATGACGTCATGCTGACATCATCCCGCCACGTCGCCATGCTGACATCATGCTGACGTCACCCGCCGTACAATGCTGACGTCATTAGCCCTTTTTAGATGCAGAGGCGCGAAAATCGCACTTCGGAGCCCCGAAATCAAATTCTGAGGCAGTTTTTGATGAGCGATTTGCGCAAATCGCTCAACGCAGGATTTTTTGGGCCAAAATGGAGAATCTTCAGGGAATCTTTAAGGAATCTTCGCTCCATGCAGCCCCAGGAAGCCCGAAAAGGCGCAGAAATGATCAGTTTCCTTCACAGAGCATACCAGAATGATCAGAAGACAATTCTAGATGATACAGAGGCCGAACAACGGCCATTTACTGGTGATTAGACACGCAGCACAGCAAATCAGCAGCCCAGATTTTGTCAGAGAGTATCAGTGGAAGAAAGGACGCCAGAAAGAATCAGTCATGATTTTTTAGGGGCTCAAGGCACCTGAACATTAATGAAGCCCCCAGAAAATCAAATCGACAAGCATCAGCCCATCCTTGCCTTCAAATCACCGTCAAAACATTTAAGGCACCAGGACAGCAAGGAAAGCAGAGACCCATACCCATTTATTGCAGAAAGCACTGCAGCAAGCCACCGAGGACAGCATCATTCATTCAGTTTTGACACATCGGCCCTGAGCACGGCCCGAGACATTCTTTGCATTTATTTCTAGATAGGATTAGGTCAAGTAGTCATTTTTATGACCTAATTAGGTCAAGATGTAATAAAGGAAACTCTGTAGAGAGTTTTTCCCTATATATACCACCCTCTGTATAGTTTTAAGGGTTGGTCAATTGATAATTTTCACTAGAGACTCGCTGTGTATACCTGAACTTTTCTGTAATCAAAGATTGCTTAAAGCTTGGAGAGCGAACTGTCTGTTGTTGATGAATGTGTTGAAGAGTTGGAGATGGAATTCCTACGCTGCGGCCTGAAGCAATAAGTGCCTCTTATCTCTGTTTATGTGTTTGCCATTATCTAAATAGCAGGAAGAAAGAATAGCCTAGAATTAGTTAATTACTCTCTATGCTCAATTCCTGCTGTTTCTTGATGTTTTCTTCTAAATGAATTGGTTATGAACATTGAATTCCTTCTAGCTCATGTTTAACCCAGTTCGCCTGTGCCGGCCAATTATCTAGGGATTCTTAACTGCTCCTAGGTAGCGCCTTGTTGTTTCCTCTGCTAATCTGTTGGAGAGATTCTTAACTGCCTCTCTTTCTTTAGCATTCTTGCCATCCCTTGAACCTGAAAGTTGCTTCTGCTTCAGTTATCTTTCTCCATTTCCCCCTCACTGTTATTAAGGAAAAACACTAGCAGTTCCCCTCCTCGACTCCACGCCCAATGGTTTGAAACATTCAGACTATACTCAGCCTCTCTATATGAAAGTGTCAGTTTTCCCGCCAAAAACTCGATCAAAACCCCTGTGCATCATAACTAGCCTAAAATCACCCCCTTCAACAAAGCTAAATCATAAAGAGAGAGCCCTCTCTGACTGCAGGCAGGCTAGGGCCTGCAGTCCAAAGTTGGTTTGTGGTTACCTCGGCCGTATCCCTTTAGTAGTCAAAAGGGACAACTTGAGTGATAACATAATGGCGACTCTGCTGGGGAGATGAATCATGTGTTTATTAGTGCAAATCCTCAATTTTGACCAGTTCGCATTGTTTTCTGGAGAAAGTGTTCCTTTTCTTCAGGGTTTTTCATGTTTAGCTCTGATCTGTGACGGTGGACAGAGATCAGACACTTTAAGGTTACATCATCCACCTGGCGACTCCACATCACCCTCATAATAAAGACTCCACTGGAGGAATGAACCCGAAGGAATTATATAAGCAGATCAGGCTCCTGATTTGGATGATCATCCAAGAGACCATGTTCTTTCTCTTGCACCAAATTTTGCTGTGCATATTGTACTTTAAAAGTGATTTTATGTCAGATTTTTGTGTTTTTCCTTTGGAAAATATTGTTGAAAAGCCTCCTTGCACATCAGAGCAGCATCTTTCAAATGCTGTTGAAGAGCATCATACAGTCAAGGAGGAACCAAAAATAGAGTCCAGTCTTCTAGTTCCTGTACATACTCCCGTGCCTCGTAAAGTTCCTGAAAGATATAAGCCGCTCATTTTGCCTCCTGTGCTTGGTCCCCTGCCGGCAAATCATCCTGAATATCTCCCTAGATTTGATGGAGAGAATGGCACTACTGCCCAGAAACATATCCAGGCTTTTGAAGACTATCTTAATACATTCGAAGTGGAAGATGAAGATGTCAGTCTTAGACTATTTGCCCTTTCTTTGCAAAGCGAAGCTAGGACTTGGTTTAAAGCGTTGCCTGAGGCGAGCATCTCTAAGTTTCAGCAGTGTGCTAAGCTTTTCCTTGATAAATGGATGATCAGAGGTAATCTCTTCTTGCTCATCGAAGAATACAATCATTTAGAAAGGCATCCAGATGAATCTGTTCAGCAGTTTTCAGACAGATTCAATCAAGTTTATCAAGCCATGCCTCTAAATATAAGACCTCCCCTTGATTTAGCTCTATTGCAATATCCTAGAGCGTTTGACGCAGAAATGGAATTCTGTTTAAGAGAAAGATGCCCGTCCACTTTGAAACAGATGCAGGACATAGCTGTGGACGTAGAGGCAAATCTAAAAAAAAGGGAGGAACAGCGCAAAGCAGAGCAAGAAGAAAGATTTCATAGCGTGTTACAGAAGACAAAGGAAATGATGCAGATGATCACAATGAAAGTAGAAAGTTCAGAGCACCAGAACAGATCTGTTTCACATCAAGAAAGTAGTGACATTCACGAACAAACCTGCCACAAAACAGATGGCATATTCATCCAGCCATACATGATGGAGCAGTCTCCTGATATGCTGTGTGAATATAATAGCTTCTCTTCTTTCAACTGTCTCCCAAGTACGATCTGTATGATGATGATTATGAGCCTAACAACCAAATCAGCCTTGCAGAGGAATCAGATCCTATTTTGGCAGGAAGCAGTGTTCAGGTTCAGCAACCTAAACCCAATGATCAGCGTGCCCATCTCAGTTATGAAGAAAAGGAGGAAAACGCAGAGTGTGCCGATTTCAGTAAAGGAACTTTACCGTTTTGTTTTGAATCTTTTCAATTTATCAAGGATAACTATCATACTATATATGATCAAGTGCCACCACCTGTTGCTATTGACCACCTGGAGGTTAATCAAGATACTGTTCCAAAGGTATCGCCTCTAGTTTTGCAGCCCGCACAGGTCAGTCCGGCCCTATTCGAGCCAGATGGTAATAAATTACAAGCACCTCTGCAAGTACTGAATGACCTATCCGCTGGCAGGCAGAATAATGAAAGAAATCAGTGCACATCGCCATCAGCAGGCTGCAAGGCTCAGTATCAAGTTGTCAATGATCTCCCGACTCCAAGGCATGGTACTGTTCCTGAACCTTTGTACAGTTCTTTAATTCGGCCAAAAAATTGTATATATATGTTGCAGGACAGTTTTGTACAGTATTTAAACACCGCAAAGGAGGTCAGTAGCTTCCTGATCTTCTCAAAGATTGACAAAGCCATAACAAAGTGTAAAATCTCAGTTGGCATCACTAGCAAGCACAAGCAGCAAAGCCCACTCATGTTATTATTACTTAAGTGGCTGCATTGGTTATTTCACTTTACCTAACAGCAAAGTGAGTGCTGGTTAGGGTAGGTAGGTAGGTAGGATCAATAAGGCAGCCAACCAGGAGAGATTTGCAGAACACAGTAACAATTGAATACAAGGCAGTCTGACCTGCTGTTCTTGACTTTTCACAAGGAAAAGCCATCCCCAAGTGGAGCCACTGTTAGCCTCCTGCTGCAGCAGGTTAATCATCTTTCATGATCGACAATTTTACATGCCAAATATGTCGTGCTATGCATGCTGCAATGCTCCATATTTGCTACAGATGGCCAGAAAGTATCCATAAGAGTAGGCTGGTCTAAGGGCCACTGCTGTGTTCCAATTTTGATAAAGCAATCCATTTTTGGTTTGAGGCAGTTTTTTCAGATGGAGGTACTCAGGCTGGAGTTCACTAACATCTCTTTTTTCTCATCACCCTTATTATATAACTCCCTATTAGTTTTTCCCTTCCCCTATTAACATCATGTATATAAATCCCCCTACGTAAGTACCCCTCCCTGGCACTATAGCCATAATTCTACTAAGTCCGGGAAATCTCAGTCCATCTGGGACTGTTTTTAGCCCATCCGCGTCATTGAGGAACTGGTTTGACATCTGGTCAGCTAGTAACCTCTCCCTTAACCCCGAAAACCCCAAAAAAACCCATATTTTCACCTTCCCCCTTGTAAAAATTCACCCCACCACTGTAAAACCCACATTTCGCCCCTAAGCCAAAGATCCTGTGCATAAACATTAACCCGCGCCTTTATTTAAACCCATAAACCCATCTTCCTAAAGTTTATAACCCATCCGCCGTGCATATTAATTTTGGAATATTCCTGCGAATATTCCCGCCCGTTAACCCCATATCCCGTCGCGCTCGCCGCCTGCCGTCCGATCCACAGCCCCGCAGATCTACGGCTGGCGGGCACCCTTATCTCCGACGTGCCCGGCCTTTAACGTCCGGGAGTTCGGTGGTTTTGCCGCCGTACTCCCGCCACGCGTCAGACGCCGGGCTGTGGCGGAGCCCCTCCCTCCGAAACCACCATCCTCCATAAGCGGTGCGCCACATACCGCTTACCGCCCGGTGACATCACCAGCCCACGTCACCCCCTGCACAGTCAACAGCCCACGTCACCCCCCCTGTACAGTCACCCGCCTGCGTGGCCTCCTGCCACGTCACTGCCACGTGTCCCGCCACCGTACCTGCCACGTCATCGACCATATGTGATGATGTCATGCTGACGTCATCCCGCCACGTCGCCATGCTGACGTCACCCTCCGTACAATGCTGACGTCATGCTGACGTCATCAGCCCTTTTTGGATGCAGAGGCGCGAAAATCGCACTTCGGAGCCCTGGAATCGAATTCTGAGGCAGTTTTTGATGAGCGATTTGCGCCAGGATTTTTTGGGCCAAAATGGAGAATCTTTAGGGAATCTTTAAGGAATCTTCGCTCCATGCAGCCCCAGGAAGCCCGAAAAGGTGTAGAAATGATCAGTTTCCTTCACATAGCATACCAGAATGATCAGAAGACAATTCCAGATGATACAGAGGCCGAACAACGGCCATTTACTGGTGATTAGACACGCAGCACAGCAAATCAGCAGCCCAGATTTTGTTAGTGAGTATCAGTGGAAGAAAGGACGCCAGAAAGAATCAGTCATGATTTTTTAGGGGCTCAATGCACCTGAACATTAAAGAAGCCCCCAGAAAATCAAATCGACAAGCATCAACCCATCCTTGCCTTCAAATCACCGTCAAAACATTTAAGGCACCAGGACAGCAAGGAAAGCAGAGACCCATACCCATTTATTGCAGAAAGCACTGCAGCAAGCCACCGAGGACAACATCATTCATTCAGTTTTGACACATCGGCCCTGAGCACGGCCTGAGACATTCTTTGCATTTATTTCTAGATAGGATTAGGTCAAGTAGTCATTTTTATGACCTAATTAGGTCAAGATGTAATAAAGGAAACTCTGTAGAGTGTTTTGCCCTATATATACCACCCTCTGTATAGTTTTAAGGGTTGGTCAATTGATAATTTTCACTAGAGACTCGCTGTGTATACCTGAACTTTTCTGTAATCAAAGATTGCTTAAATCTTGGAGAGCGAACTGTCTGTTGTTGATGAATGTGTTGAAGAGTTGGAGATGGAATTCCTGCGCTGCGGCCTGAAGCAATAAGTGCCTCTTATCTCTGTTTATGTGTTTGCCATTATCTAAATAGCAGGAAGAAAGAATAGCCTAGAATTAGTTAATTACTCTCTATGCTCAATTCCTGCTGTTTCTTGATGTTTTCTTCTAAATGAATTGGTTATGAACATTGAATTCCTTTTGGCTCATGTTTACCCCAGTTCGCCTGTGCCAGCCAATTATCTAGGGATTCTTAACTGCTCCTAGGTAGCGCCTTGTTGTTTCCTCTGCTAATCTGTTGGAGAGATTCTTAACTGCCTCTCTTTCTTTAGCATTCTTGCCATCCCTTGAACCTGAAAGTTGCTTCTGCTTCAGTTATCTTGCTCCATTTCCCCCTCACTGTTATTAAGGAAAAACACCAGCAGTTCCCCTCCTCGACTCCACGCCCAATGGTTTGAAACATTCAGACTATACTCAGCCTCTCTATCTGAAAGTGTCAGTTTTCCCGCCAAAAACTCAATCAAAACCCCTGTGCATCATAACTAGCCTAAAATCACCCCCTTCAACAAAGCTAAATCATAAAGAGAGAGCCCTCTCTGACTGCAGGTAGGCTAGGGCCTTCAGTCCAAAGTTGGTTTGTGGTTACCTCGGTCGTATCCCTTTAGGAGTCAAAAGGGACAACCTGAGTGATAACAGCAACCACATCTTTTCTTTCATGTCACAACTGTGCCTCGCCATGCACGTTGCAACCGTACCTCACGTCACACATCACAACCACTCATCTCATATTCTCACAAGTGTAAAGCCCTAAAATATCGCATTAACATAAAAAATGGTGCGATGTTCATATCACCTTACAAATTAGCTCACCTTGACACAAAGTGATTTGGGCGTGCATCTCTAAGGGCCTTACATCCTCCCCCACTCTAAAAATGGTGTCATTCTTGTCAATGAACCTATCTAGTAATTGATCCATCCCTAAAGTAAACATTAATATTACAAGAGGATTGTCCTTTGTATTCGAACAACCTCCTCCTCACATTGTCTCATCAACAAAGAACAATGCATCTGTCCTTTTCATAAAGAACGTAAATTCCATTCACCCATCATCTCATTCATTTGTTTCTCAAGGTCTGCATATCAACCAATATTTACTCAAAATTGTTTTAGGTACCTCCATCAATACAAACATAACCTTTTGTGAGAATAACACAATACCACCAGTATAAACATCCCCTTATATTTTACTTTGGATTTTTCATGTTCCCACTGATGGCTAAACATCAATTATGGTTGTTGTTACTAATATTCTCCTGTGTAAATATACAAGTCCTTGTTGTTGTTTGCGTGGCTATAGTACCTCCCCTTAGATCACCCTTTGAATTTGTTAACCATTCAACAATATTTAGATGCCCCTTTCTGAGACTAAATGATTGAAGAGAAGGAGAAGGTATTATTCTGAATTCTTTCCTTAGATATATAAAGGTTCCTTTTCCAAAGGCTTGGTGAATATATCAACAATTTGTTCTTTAGTTGATATATACTCTAGCTTTACAATATGCACGACAACCTACACTCTAAGGAAATGATACTTGATGGGAAAATGTTTATTTTTAGAGTGAAGGAATGGATTCTTTGGTATGCTTATTGCACTTGTATTATCACATTTGGTAGATATTGCTTCATTATATGTTACCTTCATGTATTGAAGAGTTTTCTTCATCCAAAGTACTTGTGTGCAACATGTTGTCACTGGAATGTATTCAACTTTGGTAGTTGATCCAGGTGGATGTTGTGGCCACCCACCTATCCCATTTGGACCCCCACAACTGTCTCTTTCAGTCTTTTCAGTTTCCTAAATTGTAGCACAGTTTACTATTTTTAACAGTTTTTTGGTCCTGAACTTCCGGAGCCGTTTTGAGGCCCTAAACGACGTTTTTTGGGAAATCTGGGGCAACATGGGTCCATGGACCCATGTTGCCTCCCAAAGTTGTAGTGCTCGGATAGATCTTTCTAACGAGCTATTGTACGCGTCAAACGGAGATCGTATGCCAAAGTTACGACCCCGGGAAATTGATGTACCAATTTACCCAAACGGGGCCCACAATTTGGCGTTTCATCTTCTAGGGTTAGATTTCGGAATGTTAAGGGTTTTCCATTGTTTCTCAACAATAAATAGGCCTTCGAGCCTCATTGTAACACAGTTCAGAGGCATGTAGCCACCACATCTCTTCTCAGAGATAAGCTACCATCGCCCTAGCTGGTTTATTTCCATTTCTGGTTGTAAGCATATTTCAGTATTTTCCATTAATGAAATGAAGTATTATTTCCGCTGCATCTTTGTGTATATGGTTATCTCTGTAATTTGTTGCGTTCCTGTCTAAATCCGGATCAATGGTATTAGAGCGGTCTGCTTTTTCTCTGTTTTTCTTTGCATGTCCCCAACGAGGTCGGGATATAAGGAGTTAGGGCTTGAACTGGTCGAACCTTTGCAAGACCAGCCTCGCAAATCCTAACGGCCTCCCATGGCGGATGAGAAGAAAGACGAGGGGGCAGGAGATCCTATCCAAATCTTGCTCGAAGAAGCCCTCGAGCGACAATGGAACGCGATGATGGACAACTTTGCCCAGATTCTTCAGTGGCTACCCAGAGGCGATGCATCAGCTTCCAATAGCTACTCTAGAAACGCCACGCCATTTAAGGTACAAGTTAATTTTGAAATCCCCATCTTCGAGGGTCAAATAGACGCAGATGCTGTAGATAAATCGTTAAATCTGCTAGAGGGTTATTTTTCTGTTCATGAATTTTCAAGTCGGGAAAAGATTGTTTTCTCTCTTCTCAAAGCAGCCCCCCACATTAAGGACTGGTGGGAAACCTACTGCGAGCAGAAGGATGAAAGTTCAGGCTCACTATTTTCAGCCGCACCCACTTGGAATGACTTCCGGGATGCCATCAAGGAGCAGTACTACCCTGTCAAAAGCTATGAGGACAAATACATCAAATGGACCACACTGCGACATGGACGAGACCAAGATGTTCCGGAGTTCACAAACATTTTTCATACCCTTCGCACACAGTTGGGTATCAAAGATTTTGAGCTGCATCTGGTACTCAAATACCGTGGCTGCCTGCACAGATACATCTAGGAAGAGATGGTGTTCTTGAACATCTCCTCGCTCGGCACGGCGTACCGATACACTGTCAAAATCGAGCAAAAGTTCAAACAGAAGAAGCGAGACTATGGATTTGCAAATCCAAAGCCCAAAGGACAAAGCCAAGGCGGGGTGACCCAAGACAACTCGTCGATGCTGCAATAAAAGAACAACACCATGAAGCCGAAGAAGGACACAGGGAAGTGGTGTGAGTTCCACAAGAGTCCCACTCATAACACAAGTGAGTGTCGGACCAAGCAGTCGTTGGTGGCTGAGTTGAAGGCTTTTGAATCAGATGCATGTTTCGACCCTGAGCTAGAACCCGACAAGGGGAATGGCAAAGGGAAGCAGATCGTTGATGCGGATCCCAGCGCCACTGTTGCCACCGCCAAGATCCAGAAAGATGAGCCCGAAAATCCAGAGGAAGGGGAGCGTCTTTTCCACTCACAGATGTGGGTGAAGGGTTCGCCGCTACAATTCATTGTCGACAATGGCAGCCAAAAGAACCTCGTTTTAGTAGAGGTCGTGAAGCGGTTGGGCCTACCGACTACACCACACCCACAGCTGTACAGTATCGGGTGGCTTCATGAAGGACGAGATCTCAAAGTTCACCATCAGTGCCGCCTTCCCTACAGCATCAAGCCCTTCACCGACGAGGTATTGTGTGATGTTACACCTCTGGATGTTTGTGATGTATTATTAGGCCAACCATACTTATGGAGGCGACATGCTGTGTATGAGTCAAGGCCTCGTGTTGTCATTATTTCTTTAAATAATTCATTATACAGGATACCGGAGGTAGCCCCGCCTACTGCCACATATTTGATCACTGCTAAGAAAGGTAGCAAGCTCATCTCCCAGACCAGGAAATTTATCTATCTGGTTCACTCCCAAAGTAAGGGGAAGATCGTTGCTACATCCATGACCACTGCAAAGGGTTCCTCCATGCAGCAACAGCAGCAAAGGGATACGGTCATGACAGAACACAGGAACAACTTCTCCTCACCCACAGAGATACCACACAAGTTTCAGGTGGGCAACAAAGTCTGGTTGCATCTGTAGAGAGAACGCCTTACCAGAACCCATCAGAAGCTCAGACCACTCCGACATGGTCCTTACAGCAGTACCAAGGCTGTGGGGAACAATGCTTTGGAGCACATCATTCCTCCATTCCTTTGCCTGCACCAAGTGTTCAATATGGACCATCGTCGACCATGCTTCCCGCCATTACTGGACACATCAGAGATTGCAGGACAAGTTCAGCAGATGGAGGAACTCAACGCAATGGGGACCATTGCTTCCTAAGGGGGGAGGAATGATCCAGGTGGATGTTGGTGGCCACCCACCTATCCCATTTGGACCCCCACAACTGTCTCTTTCAGTCTTTTCAGTTTCCTAAATTGTAGCACAGTTTACTATTTTTAGCAGTTTTTTGGGTCCTGAACTTCCGAAGCCGTTTTGAGGCCCTAAACGACGTTTTTTGGGAAATTTGGGGCAACATGGGGCCATGGACCAATGCTGCCTCCCAAAGTTGTAGTGCTCGGATAGATCTTTCTAGCGAGCTATTGTACACATCAAACAGAGATCGTATGCCAAAGTTACAACCCCGGGAAATTGATGTACCAATTTACCCAAACAGGGCCCACAATTTGGCGTTTCATCTTCTAGGGTTAGATTTCGGAATGTTAAGGGCTTTCCATTGTTTCTCAACAATAAATAGGCCTTCGAGCCTCATTGTAACACAGTTCAGAGGCATGTAGCCACCACATCTCTTCTCAGAGATAAGCTACCATCGCCCTAGCTGGTTTATTTCCATTTCTGGTTGTAAGCATATTTCAGTATTTTCCATTAATGAAATGAAGTATTATTTCCGCTGCATCTTTGTGTATATGGTTATCTCTATAATTTGTTGTGTTCCTGTCTAAATCCGGATTAGTAGTAGATAATGAGATTGAGGTTTTCTTCTTGCTCAACCAAACAACTAATGATTCTCCTATGAAAAATGCATCAATGCTTATGCTTTTTATATCTATGCAACTTGCCCAATATGCATTTGTGTAAGCTATTAGTGAAAATTCTTTTCCTTTTGGATACCACAACCCATGGTCCATTGTGCCTTTTCAATATCTGATGATTATTTTTGTTGCTAAGAGATGAATTTTCTTTGGAGTTGGTTGTTATATTGCTACTAACCCAACTGCTAGCATTATGTTTGGTCTAGAAGTTGTTAGGTATAATAGGTTGCTAATCATAGATCTATACAACTTTTGATTGACTTTTGTTCATTCATTATCCTTGCTTATCTTGCATCCAATAAACTTGAGAGTGGTGAAAGGGGTACAATCCTCCTTTTTGATCTTTTTCAACATTTATTTTAAGTATTTCACTTGTGAGATGAGCATACCTTTTGAGTTTTCTATGATTTGTAGACCATGGAAGAAAGAGAGTTCTTTGATCATTGGCATTTCAAAATCAGATTCCATTTCATTAGAAAACCATTCAACTAGGAAGTTTTTATTTCTTCTAAATAGTATGTCATCAACATATACAACTAGAATCATGAGTTCTTTATCATCATATTTTATACAAGTTGTTGTTAGTTGTACCTCTCTTAAAGGTTTATTTTTGAAGATATTTTTCCAAGTGAGATTGACATGCTTGTGGTGCTTGTTTGAGTCCATAATGTTACATGTCATTTTGTCACCATTGGGCAAATTACTATCAATCTGGATCTTTCGCTATCCATCAACATGTTCCAAAGAATTCCCATGCAAGGATAGATGCTAAACAATCCAAAAGAGAATGAAATTTTTGGATTATAAGGCCCAAAAACCTATTTTTGAGTACCTGTGTGGTTCTCTAGGTAGTTTATGCGCATACGCAAACTTGACCATTAAAGTCAGCGCAAAAATGCACTTTGTCTTACACTATGGACTGTGCACATGACTCAATGCAAGTAAAAATGAGAAAGTAAATTCTAGAAGCTTTGTTGGGTGAACCTTTCCCAATTAAAAGCTTGAGTTAATGCTTACTCAAGGTTATTCCCTATATTCATGGAGTTAATTCCCTCTCTTTGTGGACCCCCTATCACACCTTTTGAGGATCTAATCCCTTAGGAAGAGGATCTCAAACCTCCTCCTCTTGGCCTATAAACCAAACACTAGCCAGAGGGTTAAGTTGGAGCACTGAAGGTATACTTATGCTGCAGAAATAGGAATAGAAGGCTTATCATCCAAGGAGAAGGTTGGAGATCATGGGAAGAGGCTTGCGACATCAAGGCAACCACTTTGTAAGCTTGTTCTCATTTGAATTCAATACAAAGCAATTTTTCTTTCTCAAGTTTGTCCATTTTGATGTTATTTGTGAGATTCCTTGATCACTCACATGGTTTATAATTGATTATTGATTCAACTTATGATGTATGCTAAGTTAAGAACTTCATTTACCTTTGATTTTATATTCAAGGTGATTTGACTACTTTGAATGTTTTTGTCTATATAGATCTCTTTTGGAGCATCATGGAGAAGTTGTGGAAAGAATTGGGAAAGCCTCTAAGGCATTAAGGAAAAGTTGCTTGTGGAAATCACTTAAAGGACTTCAACAAACACTTCATTATATAGGTAAGTGATTCTTTGCGTACTACATGTTTCAATCAGTTGTAAGCTAGGGAAAGGTAACAATTCTTTTGATGTTTGTTACTAGGTTTTTTGGAAATATAGGGAGATTCTTATTGTCCGTAAGAAGGATTAGTCCTCATAACAAATTGGCAAACAAACTGGGGAATGTCTCGTTTTTCATCATCTTGTTGTTTTGACTTTTGAACCTTTTCTCCTAGCCTTGTTTGAGTGTTTGAAAGATATCACAAGTTTGGATTTCGTGATTTTCTTGGTTTTATTTTTATTTTTTCTAATATTTTCTCAAAGTGCACATTCTATCCTTATCAACAAAGCATATATCTATGTGCCAAGCCTTTAGCAACGGTGTGCATGTGCACTATATCAAACTATTGCCTGTACACATACCTGAAATTTTTGAAAATTTGACTTTTCCTTTCACTAAGTCCAGGAAATTTTGTTTTTTATGCTTTATTACACTTGTTTACACCTTCAAAAAGTCTATGTCAGTTCAATTGAGGGTTGTGAAAGAGTCTTCTCAAAAATTTCTTGTTTTCATGAATTATGGTAAAAACTTAGTCTGGTGTTTCGTAGATCTATCAAAAGAAAGATTGGTTGGTCTTGATTTTCTGTCTTCGTGTCTTTCTTCTTTCTAACAAATCAGATCTAGTGTTTATTTTACTTATTTGTGAAATATTATTTTGTTAATGAAAAATAATGTTTTTCGAGAATGAGTATTTTTTATGAAAGTGCTTCTTTTGCTAAACTTGAAACAGAAAGCAATTCTTCTTTTAGTGTTGAAGTTTTTTAAAATTGTATTCTAGGGAACATTAAATTCATAGCATTCATGGGAGGAAATTCATTTTAAGGATTTGATTGGTTTCCTTATGCATTTTGAAAATTTTGAGTGATTGTATGTTAAAGGAAAGTTTCATGGTTTTTGAGTTATTGGGTGAATTGAAATATTAAAGGTTAATTTCTACATTTGGGTCATTCGAAACTGAAAATTTGCATTCATGAAAAGGGATATGGTGAATTAGGAGTTTTTGCATTTTCTTTGAAAATTTGAGAAAAAACTCTCTTTACCCTAATTAGAAATTCATCGAAATGAAAAGATCACAATATCATGTTTGATTGCATTAAGGTTTTGGGTCAGGTCATAACACCATCAGTTTCACATCCATTTACCCATTGAGTAAGTAACATCTTTAAAAAACAATGCTAATAAAATTAATTTAGAATTTTTATTATTTTAGGGCTCTTTCCACCTACATTAGATCAGGTTGTAGGGCTTTGGAATAGGGAAGTGAGTTAACTTTCTAAAGTTGCAAACAAACACTAGAATCTTACTATAGGGAGTAAATCCATTTATTACAATTTGACTCTAAGAAGCTCCCCTTACAAAGGAGTTAAGCACGAGATTATGTCATACCTAATGGAGTGATTGAACCCACTTCATTTGTTATGGTAGAGTGATTTAAACATATTGAAAACAGTGCTGAAAGGTAATTGGGAGTCACTTGGTAGTAAACCTCAGATTAACCATGTTGAGGAAATTTCAAGGGGATTGAGCTTTTCTACTCTGCCCTTACGTGTACGTCTGATCTGCGACTGTCCCCCAAGTTAAATTGTCTTAAGTGTTAACCTTACAGACCATAGTCTTAGGGCTATTGCCCAAGATGACGATGGAGGGGAAGTCTCTGTTGTACTTGGAACAAATGCTGGCTAGACTCACTTAGACCTTTTTGGAGTGTATTCTTCACTCAAGATGGCATAAGTGAAGTTACTTGCACCATATCATGCACATTAAGCAAGATGTTAGTGTAACTAGTTCCCCCGACTCTATCTTTATTGGATTTTCACATTGATCTCTGCAACGTTGGATTTCATCACCAACTAGTGATTTTGTCGTGAAAATCTTGCTTACATTGTTTGATTCCTTAGATTTACCAACATGTGTTATTTTCTTGTTTTTAATTTTTATAGACATTAGGTGTGGATTGTGAATACTATTTGAATTCTTAATAAAAAAATTCATCATTGCTGATTCACTGAGGCATTCACATAGAATGCAAGGTTCACCCCTTTGAATATACACTTAATCAACTGGAAAATATTAAAACTGAGAAATTAGCACAATTTCTTCTCAAATGGGTTTTTTTTAAGCTTCTGAAACGTCACAGAAAAAAGTTATAGCGAAAATGCCACGATGACCTGTTTGGAGCAGTGAAACCCTAGAATCCAAAGCTCTGATACCAAATGTTATGAAACCAGCTCAAGAAAAAGATAGAAAATATAAATCAATGCCTTAGAATTCGGTCTCTTCGAGGGGGCAACCTCCTTTACATTACATAAATGAACAATTCGTCGATGATACAAATGAAAAGACCTCCTTTCTATATATAGGAGTCTAAGGGGTCATAACATAATCAGAGCTGACATAACAATAATAATGTAAGGGCACAATAATAACAATAGTGGGCTTCGATGTGGCACAATAGTAACAATATGGGCACTAAATGGGTACATCAATATAATAAGTGGGTTGTACTAATAACAATAAGGGCTCACACTAGTAGTATAGGGGCCTAACATGCCCCTCTCCTTCAAAAAACATTGTCCTCAACGCTTGAGTAGTTTTTGATGCTTCTGTATAAAATTCTTGTCCTCCCATGTGGAATCTTCAGCAGGTAAGTTCTTCCACTTAATGAGATACTCTGAAATTGATCGATTTCGTAGCTGTCAGGTTCTTGTTTCTGTGATTGCTCCAGGTTCCAACATGATTTGTCCTTCCTCTTCAATTTCTGGCAATATTGTTTGAATTGGGATCTTTTGCAACTTTTGAATAAGTGGCCATACTTCTTCGTCCTTCTTCCATTCATCCCTTGCTTCGTTTATCCAATTTGGTTGGATAATAGCAATAGCACAAAATAATGCTTCCACATCCTCATCCTTGAAGAGTCTTCCCATTCGGTAAGGTCGCCATTTTTTAAGTGCATGTAGTATTGCCAACATTTCCTTCTCATAAATAGCTTGCTTGAGATGTAGCAGTAAAAATATCCAATCACCTACATCAAAACATTTTTCACTACGATGTTGATCTACCAGTTGTTTCGTTTGATTTTGCACCGAAGTGGCGTTATCCTTTAAACGTTGGAGAACTTGTTGTTGATGCTCGAAGTGATCTTTATCTGCTTGAACCTTTTTTTCTTGATATGTCCTTCTATCTTGAGAGTTTGAGGAGTCATAATTCTTGCCAATGCTTTACAAGATATGGTCTGATTCATTTCTTCTTTCTCTGGGGTGGGGTCCTAGCGTATATTCTCTTCTTTTGATGTTTCTTGATCCTTTTCTTTCTCCTCTTCATATTCTATGTAAAATAATTTATTCTCAGCACACTTATGACCTTTAGTGCATTTGCTATCACAATTGTAACAAAGCTCTTTTTCTCTTTTTTCTTCCAATTGTTGTGGTGTAACCCTTGTAGGTTGTGGAAGGCTAGGAGAAACAACACTTCTATCTTTATAGTTGTGAGGGGTATGCTTCCTCGTTTCCATAGTTTTGCTTTTCACTATGTCACAAAGCCCTTTTACTCTTTCCAATTGTTGTGGTGTTGCTCTAAAGAAGGTGTTGCTCTTTGTATCCTCATAATTTGCTATCATTTCCTCCGTGAAAACTGACCACGTAACAAGTTGTTTACGAGAACAAAGCCCTTCATACCATAAAAATTGATTCGGTTCTAAATATGAAGATGCAATACATACCTTTTGTAACAGTGGTACACCATGTAGATCAAAATATTGCTCCATCTGAAGTATCCAATTTACCAAATCCTTGCCATCAAACTTCCTCATCTTTCTTTTTCTTGATTTTAGGAGCTCGATCTTGAAACGACTGTAACTCTATACTTTCAGATCTTTAAGTTCTGAAATTGCGATCTGTAGTAGCCCTCTGTGTTCTCTTTCCAATTCCACCAGTCTAATCCAAATTGGATTCTCCAAGAAAGAGTTATGTACAATCTCCCAAGATGACCTGATTATAGACCTTTCCAGAAGAGCGAACATGTATGAAGTGCCACGTGTCACTATTTCGACCTTTGGCTCTGAAAAATATATACAAGAAACTATAGTTTGTCCTCTTTCTGTACCTTCTTACAAAATTTCAATCCAATGCTCAGAGAGATAGTTATGACGATTTTCCCCAGGTCACTTGTTTGGAATGTAATTTAGGAATCTGCAAAAAGACCAACTTCCACAGATCATATCTCCACAAATATAACGAAAAAGCTTTGAAATTCAGACCCAAGATTCAACGCAATTTCTTCTCAAATGGGTTTTTTTAGCTTCTGAAACATCACAGAAAAAAAGTTATAGCGAAAATGCCATGATGACCTATTTGGAGCAGCGAAACCCTAGAATCCAAAGCTCTGATACAAAATGTTATGAAACCAACTCACAAAAAGATAGAAAAGAGAGATCAACGCCTTAGAATTTAGCCTTTTTGAGGGGGCAACCTCCTTTACATTACACAAATGAGCAATTCTTGGATGATACAAATGAAAATGACCTAGCGAACATAAATTGTGCAATTACACCCCTTTGTTCCTTTTTTAGAAGCTTTGTCATACCATTAGAGCTAATTATCTTTCCCAGTTCCCCTACAATACCCCTTAATTCAACTTCCTTTCCTTCCACAAAAAATTTCATGAAAATTTCTTGAAAATTAAAAGCTATTGTACCCAAGGATTGTAGCCATTGGACTCCTAGTACAACATCGACACCTCCCATTGGAATGGAAAGCATTGGGCTAGTCAATACATATTCTCGCATCGATAGCTTGATATTATGGCACTTTCCAGAGCAATTTATTGTTCCTCCATTTGCAACCATCACTTGACACTTTGGTGCTGGATATAAGAAGCAATTCAATTCTTTTGCTACCTTACAATGAATAAAATTGTGGGTACTTTCTGAATCAATCAACACTATTACCTTTTTCTTCTTGATTTGTCCTTCTATCTTGATGGTTTGAGGAGTGGTAATTCCCGCAAATGCATTACAAGATATGGTCGGATTCATTTCTTCTTTATCTAGGCTTTGTTCCTGGAGTATATCCTCTTCTTTTGACCTTTCTTGCTCATTTTCTTCTTTCTCTTCGCAATCTATGTAGAATAATTTCTTCTCAGCACACTTATGACCTTTAGTGTATTTGCTATCAAAACTGTAACAAAGCCCTTTTGCTCTTTTTTCTTCCAATTGTTGTGGTGTCAACCTTATAGGTTGTGGAAGACTAGGGGCAACCACACTTCCATCTTTATAGTTGTGAGTGGTATGCTTCATGGTTGTTATAATTTTGCTTTCTATTTTTCTTGCTAACCTGAATGCCTTCTCTAATGAATTAGGTTCCCAAAGGCGAACATCATGTTGGATATTATCCTTTAAAGTTCTTACGAACACATCAATCCTATGCTCCTCTGGAATATTTTTTACCTTTTTGAACCCTTTTGTTTGAGACTTATCAATTGGCTAAAAAAAGTGTTGCTTTTTGTATCCTCATAATGTGCTATCAATTCTCCTGTAAAAATTGCCCAAGTGATAATTTGTTTACGAGATCAAAGCCATTGATACCATACAAACTAATTTGGTTCTAAATATAAAGTTGCAATAAGTACCTTTTGTGTGTTTTGCACATTATTGAGAACGAAAAATTGCTCCATTTGTAATATCCATGTTGCGGGATACTTGCCATCAAACTTCTTCATATCAATTTTTGAAATATGGTGGGTCTTTGATCCCACATTAGAGTCTAAGAAATCATGATTAACATTTCTTTTGTTCGCATTATGAGTTTCCTTTACTACCTTTTCACCATTAGTAAGTATTTCTTGTAGAAAATTTGTCAAATCTGTCTTCAAATTTCCATGCCTGTCTTCAAATTTGTGTTCAAATCTATCTTCAAGTTTTCCATCTTAGCTTCCATGCCATTTATCTTAGCTTTTGTTAGCTTTTGTGAGAGTGACATTTGTTGCATTTGTTCTTGTAATTTTGATATATCATGTATCATTTCTTCCTCTTCTTCATGAGTCATGCTAGAGCTTTCAGGTTGCTTACTAGGTGTTTGCATTTTCTTTCTTCGGGGCATCAGTTACCAATAATAATTCTCTACTATGCCCTTTGGATTCCTTCAAAATAAATTTTCAAACCAAGCTTAAGCAAAAATTTAAAAAATCTACACACCTTTTTTCACTTTGTAGGAGCTCGATATTGCCTATGATGTATCTTTGTACTCTCTGATCATCCAGTTCTGAAATTGCGATCTGTAGTAGCCCTCTACGTCCTCTTTCCAATGCCACCATTTTGACCCAAATTAGATTCTCCAAGGAAGAGTTATGTGAAATCTCCCACAGTGACTTGATTATAGACTAGTTCAGTAGAGAAAACTTGTACGACATGCTATGAGTCACTGTTTCGACCTTTGGCTCTGAAAAATATCTACAAGAAACTATAGTCTGTCCTCTTTCTGTAACTTCTAATGAAATTTCAATCTGATGCTCAGAGAGAAAGTTATGACGATTTTCCCCAAGTCACCTGTTTGGAATGTAATTCAGGTGTCTGCGAAAAGACCAACCGCCTCAGATCATATCTCCGAAAATATAGTACGAAAAGCTCTGAGATTCAGACCCAAGGTTCAGTGCGATGTCTTCTCAAATGGGTTTTGTTTAGAGCTTCTGAAACATAACAGAAAAAAAGTTATAGCGAAAATTCCACGATGACCTATTTGGAGCAGCGAAACCCTAGAATCCAAGGCTCTGATACCAAATGTTATGAAACCAGCTCAAGAAAAGATAGAAAAGATAGATCAATGCCTTAGAATTTAGCCTCTTAGAGGGGACAACCTCCTTTACATTACATAAATGAACAATTCTTGGCTGATACAAATGAAAATACCTCCTTTCTATATATAGGAGTCTAAGGGGTCATAACATAATCAGAGGCGACATAACAATAATAATGTAAGGGCACAATAATAACAATAGTGGGCTTCTATGTGGCACAATAGTAACAAAATGGGCACTACATAGGTACATCAATATAATAAGTGGGTTGTACTAATAACAATAAGGGGTTACACTAGTAGTATAGGGGCCTAACAAAATCAACAGGATTCAAGACCTCAGATCAATCTAAGACATCTACAATTGTAGAATCTGACATAATAGAAACTGAAGTGATTCAACCTCATGAAGTAGAATCAGGCTTAGTTCAATTTGGACTAGAAGTTACCAAAGTTATTCAAAGAGAATATGATACCGGCGAAATTTCAGACACAAAACTAACTGAACCAGAAGTTGAAGAACCTAAATTTGATCTTTCCGAACCTGAATCACCTTTAGCTATTATAACCCTTACTCCTACACCACCTTCACCTCAAAGGAGTCTTAAAATTACATATGGTCTACCTCCTAGTCTAATTAGTATTGAAGATATTACTAGAGAAGAGCATGAAGAATAACCACGTAGTCCTATTACTACTAGTGGACCAACAATTTTTACAAGACTTCCTTTTGATCCTTTCCAACAAGATCCTCGGTATTCCACCCACTTAGATTTTTTAGGTTAATGTCTTCCAAGTTTTTGCACTCCTTTCTACATTTCACCAAGATGAAACATGTCAGAAATTCTTGCTTGGAGTCAACCCATTGATACCTCTATGTATACCAGCTCTCCAAAGTCATTATTGGATGGTGGTCCTTGAGCTCCTGGTAGGTACCAGTCACTTATCGGAACCTTTTCAGGAGCCACTCCTTCCCCTCAAGTTAGATCCCTATGATACCAATGTAAATTATTCCCTCATTGTCATTGTCAGTGTAACCCCTTATTGTTATTGTTTTTCCCTTACATTATTATTGTTATGATGACTTTGATTATATTGTGACCCCTTAGACTCTTATATATAGAAAGGAGGTTTTGTCATTTGAATCACCCAAGAATTTTTCATTTATGTAATGTAAATGAGGTTTCACCCTCGAATAGGATAATTTTTATGTCGTTGATCTATCTATTTTTGAGTTGGTTGCATATCATTTGGTACCAGAGCTTTGGATTATAGGGTTTCGCTACTTCAAACAAGTCATCTTGGAATTTTTCGCTATAACATTTTTTTCTACGAAGCTTCAGAAGCTGAATTAAAACCACGTGGATAAAAAATCTTGGTAAACCTCGTGTCTGAATTTTAGATCTTCTCTTGCTATATTTTTTGAGATATGATGCAAGGAAGTTAGGGTTTTTGCAGGCTCCAGAATTCCATCTCAAATAGGTGACCTTGGGAAAATCGTGATAACTTTCTCTCTAAGCATCATATTTAAATTTCGTAAAAAGTGACAGAAAGAGAATGAAATATAGTTGTTTTGGTATCTTTTTCAGGTTCGAAGGTCAAAAATGCGACACTTGGCACTCCATACAAGTTTGCTATACTAAATTAGTCTATAATCATGTCATCATGGGAGATTGGGCATAATTATTTCTTGAAGAATCCAATCTCCATAAGACTTATTGGATTGGAAAGAGGACTTAGAGGGATACGAAATAACAAAATTTTAGAACTTGAAGATTCGAAGTTACAGAGGTATAATCGTTTCAATATCTAGCTCCTAAAATTAAGAAAAAGGTGTGTATTTGTTTTTTAAATTGTATAACGTTTGTTTCAAATTTAAGTTTGAAGTGATTCAAAAGGCATAGTGAAGCATAGATTTCAAAATGACTCGACAGAAAAAAATGGAAACACCTAGTAAGAAACCAGAAATCTCTACTATGACGCATGAAGAAGAAGAAGAAATGCAACATGATATATCAAAATTACGAGACTAGGTGCAACAAATTTTGCTCTCACAAAGAGTAACCAAAAATGAAATGGAAGCTAATATGGATGGTTTGAAGAATAGCTCAAAATAAGACATGGAAAGTTTGAAGAATGGCATGAAAGCTAATATGGATGAAATGAAAGGCAACATGGAAGATTTGAAGAATGGTTTAAAAGAAGACATGGAAGGTTTGAGAAATTTGCTACAGGAAATGCTTCATAATGGCAGAAAGGTATTAGATGAAACTTATGATGAGAAAAAAATAAATGTTAATCATGATTTCATATATTCTAACATTGGATTGAAGACCCACCATATCCCAAAGATCAATATGAGAAATTTTGATGGAAAGGATCCAGTAACATGGATACTACAAATGGAGCAATATTTTGATCTTCATAACGTGCAACACACACAAAAGGTATGCATTGCAACTTTATATTTAGAACCCAGTTAGTTTGTATGGTATAGAAGACTTTTTTCTCATAAACCACTTGTCACTTGCTCAATTTTTACAGAGGAAATGAGAGCATATTATGAGGATACAAGGAGAAACACCTTCTTTAACAAATAGATAAATCTCAAATAAAAGGGTTCAATGGCAGAGCACATTAAGGACTTCCAAAAATTGAATATAAGGGTAAGTTATATTCTAGAGGAGCATAAGATTGATGTGTTCATATGAATTTTAAAGGATAACGTCCAACATGTGGTTCGCCTTTGAGAACCTAATTCATTGGAGAAGGCATTCAGGTCGGTAAGAAGAATTGAAAGAAAAATTATGGCAACATGGAAGCCTACCACTCACAACTATAAAGAGGGAAGTTTTGCTTCCCCTAGCCTTCTAAAACATATAATGTTGACACCACAACAATTGGAAGAAAAAGAGAAAAATAGATCTGTTATAGTTGTGATAGAAAATACACTAAAGGTCATAAGAGTGTTGAGAAGAAATTATTTTACATAGATTGTAAAGA
The DNA here is from genome assembly GCA_031772625.1 of Pinus tabuliformis. Taxonomy (NCBI): domain Eukaryota; kingdom Viridiplantae; phylum Streptophyta; class Pinopsida; order Pinales; family Pinaceae; genus Pinus; species Pinus tabuliformis. The sequence goes on from CM062820.1 coordinate 238,465,142, forward strand.
GGAGTAAGAAAATGAGCAATAAACTTTGAAAGAAGAGGATATACACCAGGAACCAACCCCAGAGAAAAAAGAAATGAATTTGACCATATTTTGTAATGCATTGGCAGGAATTACCACTCCTCAAGCTCTCAAGAGAGAAGGACATATCAAGAAAAAAAGGTAATAGTGTTGATTGATTCAGGTAGTACCCATAATTTTATTCATTGTAAGATAACCAAGGAATTGAATTACTTCATATACTTAGCACAAGAGTGTCAAGTGATGGTTGAAAATGGAGGAAACATAAATTGCTCCTGAAAGTTCCATAATATCAAGTTATCCATGGGAGAATATGTATTGAATAGTCCAATGCTTTCCATTCCAATGGGTGGTGATGATGTTGTACTAGGAGTCCAATGGCTACAATCTTTATGTACCATAGCTTTAAATTTTCAAGAACTTTTCTTGAAATGTTTTTGGGAAGGAAAGGAAGTTGAATTAAGCAGTATCATAGGGAAACTAGGAAATATAATCAGATCTAATGGCATGACAAAGCTCCTAAAGAAAGAGAAACGGAGTGTAATTTCACAATTATGTTCACTAGAGGTTCTGACATCGAAATCATCTATTTATCCACATCTCCAAAAAACCTTGGACAATCATTCCAAGGTATTTGACACTCCCAAAGGCCACCCACCTATTTGTGATCATGATCATTCTATTCATTTGATTCCAGGGAGTTTTCCTCCAAACATCAAGCCGTATAGATATCCCTATGCCCAAAAGAGTGAAATTGAATGTATGGTTGTAGAAATGCTAAAGGCTTGTATAATTCAACCTAGTCAAATTTCTTTCTCCGCTCTAGTAGTATTGGTGCATACGAAGATGTTGTGGTAAAACACAACCCCTCCATTTTTGATTTGTTCACTTCAAATAATGCAGACCCTTTCTATAAAATTTTGGCTAAACACCATTTAGGATTTTTATTTAGTTGATTATCCTACGATTTTGTTAATTTTTCATTTTCTTTAGATTCTTGTTTTGATTGCTTTGTTAAAATCAATTTTTTATAAGCTTCCCATTGACACTTGTTACGCCTCATTTGGTCAACTGGTTCGTGAACGCCATTCCTTTGAAGTCTAATCATTTATGTCCCCTGGGTTAAAAATGCATAAAATGTACAATATTCCATTTTTGTAAATAAATTAGTTCAATAATGCATTTATTTTAAATATTAACCCCTAGTTAGTTATTATTAACATTTTTCATTTTTTACTTATACAGCCAAATCATGAAGCATCGAGTTTTTAGAAATTTACTCCAATTTCCAAATTAATTACTAATCTCAAAAAACCCAAAATATCAAAGTGGCTGTAGTTTATTTTTATTTTTTTTAGTAGCTGTAGTTTAGATAATTTCATAACTTAATTAAACATCATTAAAATAAAACCAAAATAAAATTAAAAAACTGATATTTAACATTAAATTTTAAAATTAATTATTATAATAAAATATAATTAATTTAATTAAAATTAAAATTTAATATTAAAAATATATATATATAAATAAAAAATAAAAAATTACATCGCATATCGCAACCATCGCAATTTTCATAACATACCTATCCTAAAAACCCCAATCCAAGGTTCTTGCGATATGCATTAGCTAAAACCAAAGGGCTTAAGGCATTAACCAAAGTCTATTTATAAGCCTAGATTTTTGTTTTGAGTTTCAACTATCTCATATGTATGAGTGAAGGTAGGTTAGTTTATTTTTTATTAGTTTTAATATTTATTAATTTAGATAATTAATTTTATATTAATTAATTTAAATATAAAATTTAATTAATTAAATTAAATATAAATTTAAATATTATTTAGATTAACATTAATGAGTTATAAATAGTTAATTATGTTAATTAGTTAGATTAACATTAATTAATAATAGTTTATTAAATAATTAGTTTAATTTATGATTAACAATTAAATTAGAATTAATTATTAGTTAATTAGAATTTTAATTTAAGATTAAATTTTTAATTAAAATTTTGATTTTTTTAGCCTAGCAACAAAATTCCAAAATTCAGGCAGTTTTGACCCATCAATTTTGGAAGCTCATAGATTGAGTTATACTTGGCCAAATAAGGCCCAGGACGGCTCATTGGAAAGATTAAATAAAGGAAAACATTTTTGAGGAGGTTTCACTAACATATTTAGTTATTTAATGAGTCAAAAATCAGGAAGAAGATCAAGCTCCGAATTTTGAAAACAAAATCAATTTTCTGAGTTTTATTTTCTTCATTTTCATTTGCCCAAGCCTCTTCTAATTGCAGATTCGCTCATCAATAATATCCTTGGCCAGTTAAACCATCTTAGGCATCAATAGAGAGCTTATATTTTATTTTCAATTATTTATTTAAATAGAATTTGATTGGATTTATTTTAATGCCAGAAATGATATTTTGATTTTTATTGTAGCCTTTTAATTCATTTTGATTTCTTTTTGCAGGAAAACAATAGAAGAGATATGGAGAAAAAGATCTCAATCAATGAGAATGCTCTAGCAATTAAAGATTAGAATTTTTAGCAAATAGAATTGGATTTGGCAGTTTTTCTTCAACAAACTCTCCTCTCAAATATACCTTTGGAAATATTATAAATTGTAAATTGCTAAATGTAATAGGGGCTGCTCTCCTCTACAATTCCTGAATTCTAAAAGCACTTTTGTAATAGGGATTTAGAGTTGTAGGAGGGAGGAGTAGAATCTCAAATTTGAAGATTATTGAGGTTTTTCTTTTACATCCTAAGTTATGTATAATGAACAGAGTTTGCATTATTGTAGCTTTGCTTTTGAAAGTAGAAGCCCATGCATTGTAAAGGACTATTAAAGACTGGAGCTGGAGAAATGGATTCAATTAATTGGTATTTCGAATACTATTATTTTAAATGCTGGTTTTATTTTATGATAACAAGAATTGTTTCAATTTACTTACATATTTGTGCACTTTTGTTGGTATGGGTAATTTGCTTCTATTTTATGTTGTTATTTATCTCTGCTCTTATGGGCTGAATTCTGATTTCTAAGTAACTATTTACTCATAAATTTGTCTTTTAATATTAGATAAATAAATAGTGATATGTTGTAAATTTCCTTCGCATATTATTGTTTAATAATTCAAGTTACTGATTAAATGATCAAGATCATTCTGAGAAATTCTTTCTGAGTGTTATTGATTGATTATTTCAATTAAAAGGTCTCAATAGGATATGTTTTGATATCCATAATGTCAGTTAATTGAACTACTTCATTAACATGATATTCATTATAGACAAGACATATTTCAATCCCAATATTATAAATATCTGCTTTTGGTTGGGTGAGATCTATATCTGCCTAATTGAGATAGGATTAAGATAGTTTCTTTTACTTACATCTTAGAACAAGTTTGCATTTAGATTAATTTCTACACTCTTTTAAGTCTTTTTCCCAAAGAGGCAAACTTTAGTAGTGGATTAGCTGAGCCCTAAATCAGCTTAAAGATCACTTTCTTGCATGATTAGCAAGAAGGTTGATCTAATGTCTCGTTTCTATTGGTGAATGAAAGTCATATTTTAAAGCCATTGGATATTGAGAGAAGGAAACTGGACCTAGTTGAACCAGTGGGAACTACCATTCCAAATGGAAAAGAAGCTACTTTAAGGTCTGGACTGGGTGGTCATCCCCCATGTTAGTATAGCGATTTTTGAGGCTTCAACATTTTGGCGCTAGAAGGAGGGCCTGAAACTTGTTGTCTGTTGGATTCTTTTCAATTTTAACTTTTTATTTAATCATGATGGCTTCTCTTAAACTTCCAATTTGGAGTTGTATCCATGGACGTACATCTTCCAATACACCACCCGAAGTGGTAAAACTCTTGTCTCAGGTAAAATTTAATGGTAAGAGAAATTATTCTTCTTTTAATCAAGTCTTTCAATTTATTCAAAATGTTTCAAATTATGATTTTCAAGGAATTGATGAAGGCATCTTATGCATAATTTTTATTCTCACATTTGTGGCAGAAGCTAGAAACTAGTGTAGAACTCTTCCGGTTGCCTCAATTCACAGCTGGGATCAATTTGTTACAATTTTCATTTGTAGATTTGACGGCTATGATTATGATCAGGTATATGATGAAATTGAATATCTACGAAAAGAAAATGAGTCTGTTAGAGATTTTAATATTCGATTTCATTTGAATTGTTTAAAATTTAAAGTCAAAGATAAACTTACGAAAGAAGAATCACTAGATTGGTTTGAACATATTTGTTTTCTTCCTCCCATTCCCAATTCATATGAAATTAGTTCAAGTTTTGCTTCATCCCCTTCCAACATAAATGAGAATTCCAATATGGATGTCCAAATAAATTGTGATGAAGTGGTTTCACAAAGCTTGGAAAATATTTCTAATCAAATGCAAGAAGACAACAATAGCAATTTTGGAGAAAGAGCTGCATTGGAATCTGAAAGTTACTCTACATTAAATTCAGAAAATCAGATTGCAAATCAACAAGTGCAAGCAACAATCAAAGTAAATAATAGCATGCAAACTACTGTACAAATTTTTAAATCTTTCCATGAGGAGAAAATGCTGAAATCAGAGCAACAAAGCAATCTTTTTCAAAAAAGTATGAGTACGCAAAGGAATGATCTACAATTTGAAATTTACAATGAGCATAATGCACAAGAGTTCTCAAACCGAGACATTTTTAATTGAATTATTTCAGATTCACATTTTTCCCTTTATTTTGATATTTTTAATGATGGTAATTTTCCCCTCTTGGTATTAATGATATTTTAGAAATTAGAGAGGATGATTTAAATGAATTACCAATAAATTTTTATCAAGATAGAGAAACAATAATTGATCATTCTTTTGCTATTAATGAACATGAAATTCTTGTTCCTCCTTGTTTGGATATATTGGATGAGATTGAAGGGAATTCTAGAGAATCTTGTGAAGTCATTTATGATAATTACTCTGACATTGAGGATGTTGATTTCTATTTTTCTCAAGAGAATCCTCATGAGAAGATTCAAATAACATCTGAAAATGATAGACATTTTAATTTAGAAATTATTCCAACTAATCTTCATTCTAGAGTAGAAAATCATCTTTATGATTTCACTATTCGAGAAAATATTCCAATTTATGATTCATATCATGATCAAGCTTTCATTCTTATTCATAATCATAATACTCTTTCTAATTCACAAGTTGGAATTTGAAATTACTTAAGTTCCATAATTTTGGGCAATCCCTGTGAGAAAGAAATTATTTCAAAACGATCCCAATTGTGCTGTAACATTAGTTGTAACAATAGTGATTTCATTTTATTTTTGTTTCCTCACTTCTTTTGTTTAAAATCAGATTTTATTTCTAATTTTATTTTTCATATTTTTGATACTTTATGCTAGCATATTGAGCACTTTACTATCAAACATTCAATTGATGCATTGCCCTATTGGAAAATTGAAGTTTTATATTATAATCATGAGCATCAAAAGCTATTAACATTTCAATTTCAATCAATGCTAATGTTTCATCAAAAGCTTCTATCTTCTCAAAGGCAATGTCAACAAGAGAATGTAATTTTACAATCTGGTCAGCAATCCAATTCAATTAATAATTTTCCATTTTATTTGATAAATTTCCATCTATTTTTCATTAATTCATTTGAAAAATATTTGGAAAATTTTCCTTCATGGAAAATTGTTAATAATTTAACATTTGTACATAATACTAACAATTTTTTCTAGGCCTTTGAATGTAAAAGTTCATATCCACAATCTGGCCTTTCATCTCCTCTTTTGAACATTTCTCAATTATTAATAAAAATCCATCCAGATTTCTATGATCCAATTGGTATTCAATTGGAAAGGAAATTTCAAGAGAAAGAGATTTTAATTAAGTTGCTAACAATAACTGTGCATTCTATTTACAGATTTATCTTTCTTAGTTTAGTTAGATTTGTATTTTTATTATTAACATTTGAATTGTACATACATGCAGGAATTAAAATGAGAAAATGGTTACATTGGAAATATGACTATACCTAGTCATTTTCATGTATATCGTTAGAATAGGAGTAGAATTAATGTAGTTAATTTATTTTCAACAGTTCTGTAAATACAAATAAAACAAAGCAATTAACCCTTTTCATATCATATACATTTTCAGTGAAACATTTTCTTCATATTAGAAATTTTTAATTCTTGTTTTCCTTTTTAAAATTTCTTGTAGCAATACCTATACCCATGAATACATCTCTGCCTATTTCGAATAATGTATTGACAAAATTTAATTAAGTATGCACCTGACACACATTTAAATCTGTCTTGATATTCTTTCACAATTAGTGGCTTTATCTCATTCTGGTCTTTAGTTTATTATCTGATGCTGCAATACGCATCATATTTATTTACTAAAGGTATTATTGAACAGTCACTATAACAATACATATTTTTTTTCAAGTTAATTCGGAATGAGCAGAGATAATAAATTGCTGTTGCAATTCAAAAGGGAAGCATAGTTTCATATTTATTTCTGATGAATTTTATGAATTTCAGATTTCCTAAACATGAATAATTGATTTCCTTCAGCTTGATTGCCCACTCTAATTTAGAATAAATAATAAGATGATTTTGAACAAAGTTAAAATTTGGATAAATCAAAGGAAGAATTGAAAGGTTCATAAGGTAAAAGCTACAGAGAATTTCTTTCCGGGTACGCATTTACAAGTTCATTTTCATCTATTATTAGTTTCTTTTTCCTTAGTTTATTTTTTATTCTTGTTTTGTTTTATTTACAGGTTTTCATTTGTTTTCAAAACTTGAAGTAAGCAGCGAACTCATATCAAATTTGCAACAGATTTAGAGAAATTTTATTTTTGATTCATTAGAATTTGAACATTTTTAAAATTTTTCTTTCATTCATCATTTCAATTTGATTTTCATATTGTTGGCACTACGTTGAATACATATTCAAAATACTACCATCCCACTCATCTTCGTCAATCATTTCATTACGATATCACATCATCCATTTCACAACCATTTGTAGAGAAATATTTCATTAGAAGTAGCTTTTAGCATTTTTGATAACAAATTGTTCATAATAGATTTCCAATGTATTACCTCGCTCATATGTCATATCGCATTTTGTATATCAGAGGTTTGCAGTTGAATATACTTCCATTATCATAAATCGCTGATCACCGATAAACGACTTTACTGATATTGCGATGATCATATAATTCCGGACTTGATATGAAATTCAAATCAAGTTTATAAAATATCGCGTCCATTCAATCGCAATAAAAGTAGGGGCATAATTTTAAAGGGTCGATGTCTCGGATCCGATATGTTATTAAATTTTCATCATAATATGATCGGGTCCACTCTTTATCACATATCAACATATCAAGAATTGTTACCTCACGTGCTTAAGATTGTTGATCGTTGATTAGACACGTCATCCATTGCATCGCCAATATCGCAATCGCTTCATCGCATTTTTATTTATGCTCACATCACAATTCCGAATCTGCGATGTGTGTTGTGCGATGTGGGAAGCACAATGTAAATATTCCCCGATCCTCGATATAATATTTCTTCAATGATGCGATCGCTCCATTTCATCGCACATCTTCTCATTGCATGTTTTCATATCGACAATTTGCCATTGCAATCTCTGATGTGATAGCTTCCAATGCATGCCTCTAAGCCATTAACATTTAATCGATATATGACATAACAACAAAGGTGAAGTCTTGCAAATTAAACTTGAAGCATGGTGAAGAAACATGTGATGCGAATCATCCGATACGACGATGTGTTATTTTAAAAGTAAGCTTGGGTAACCACTATGGTAAGAAAGCAGTTAATGACCAATTTGCAGCATATTTAAATCATTTTGATTTCTCATATATTTCAGTTTTAAATATATAATTTCATAATTAAATATGGAATTCAAGACCTCTCTATCTTCATATTTTAATTTTATTTTCTTTGATTTGGCCTTGATTCTGGACAATTTATAAAATCATGGAGTTTATATGAAATTTATAATATTTTGACAAAGAGTTATTACTGCAAATTTTCATTCTCATTTCTGATGCATTTGTTTTCCTTTGAGCACTAAGCATTCCATTTTTACATTTTACTGCTTGCTTTAGTTTAAATAAAATAAATAATGATTTTGGGTTATAAGATTTTGGTTAGTTTGCCTCCTTCATGTTTTAATGTTAACTAAAAGAAAAAGTCAGTTAGTATTGGAGAAATTGATACCTTTCAGGTAAGATCAAATAAAATTATCTAATGGTAAGATCCATGTACCCCTTTCCTTAATTTTCATTTCATTAGTTTAGTTTAGTTTTTAAAGTATAATGATATAAAAAAATCTGTTTTGCAGTTCTCCATTTGAAGCTTTCAATCCTCTGCCGGATCATATTTTCGAATTCCTATACTCTTCTCTTGGCTTTATTTCAATAAGCAGCAATAATCTTCATGGAAACAGCTACACCAGAAAGTTTCTGTACCTTTAATTTATTTCTTCAAACATTTCTTTTTTTACTGGAAAACGATTAAGATGATGCTTGGAAACAAGAAGATTGATATCAGACATAAAGTTTTCATTGTGACTGAATTTTATCGTCACTGCTATCCAAAAAGCCTAAAACACTTACAACCCTGCAAGGTATGATTTTTCTAAATCTCGACATAAGAAGGAATGATTACGGGATTATTTTATTTTTTCTTCATATTGTTGAGACATTGGTATAAACATTCTTGTTTGAGTTTATCTTACGAAACTTGGATTTTCCTTTCCACTTTTAAATTTCTTCATTTTTATTTTTGTTTGCTGATTTCTTTTCTCACTTTGGCTTAAGAATTCTTTTCCTTTGGTTTTTAGTTTTAATTTTGGTGACTTCACCATGATTTATATGGAAGGTCTTCTTGTTACCTAGCAATGGTTGGCATACATAGGGAAAATTGTTAATAGTCACCTATTAGTTTTTTCTTAAATCTCTTAATAAAATTTGTTTTTGTTATTATAAAAGTATACATACTAAGGAAGAGATTATAAAATAAGAGAAGTTGACAAATTATCATAAAATCTGGAGAAATTTCATTGTTTTAATCATTTTGAGATTTCAATACTTTATTAAGATCTTTCAAATTTCTATTATCAGTCAAGAAAAGTTATTTTTAACCAAGTAAAGTCACTTTACAGCAAAACACCTTTTAACTCTGAAATTGTCATTCTTAACTGTTAAGGAGTCAATGATTCTCTCTGTTCCAAAGAGTCTTATTTTTCTAGAGTATAATTCAGAGGTATATTTAAACTTAAAAGATAAGAGGTCTCATCATGAGCCTGCTTACCATGATCATAGGGGAAAAATAGGCAGACATTACGAACACTACTAAACAAAACAGGGTAATGACTTATGATTGCAAACAATTATAAGACAAGGGGTCTCATCACGAGCCAGCTTGTTTAGTCCAATTATAACCAGTGAATGGCATTGTCAACTATCTGGCTACCAAACTAGGAAAATGGCTTTTAGGAACTAAAAAATAAAAATAATAAAAAAATAATATATATATATATCTATATATATATATATATGGATTTATCTCTGGGTCAATAATTTTTAAATAGATGGGATTATGAATTATTGATAATTAAAAGGTAACCCTGTTGAGACTATAGATGTTTGCTGGTAGTAGTGGCTCTACCTATGACAAATGACTATATTTTAAAAGCTAAGCTCTAGAGTGATCCCTGTTTTATCTCTACAACTAATTAGAGACTGATATAGAGTTTTGAAATATTTTAATTTATGAGAAATTTTAAGAAAATTACAGTAATATGCTTCTTGCTTTTATTCAAGATTAGTGAACCTAGTCAAGCATTCCCAAAAATAATTCTCTTCTTTAATTATTTTTACTTTGATTTTAGGAAAATTTCATCAAATAGAGATAACTAGTTCTTCTCCCATGTGTCGTCATTGTTGTGGTAAAACACAACGCCCCCCCCCCCCCCATTTTTGATTTGTTCACTTCAAATAATGGGACCCTTTCTATAAAATTTTGGCTAAACACCTTTTAGGATTTTTATTTAGTTGATTATCCTACAATTTTGTTAATTTTTCATTTTCTTTAGATTCTTGTTTTGATTGCTTTGTTAAAATCGATTTTTTTATAAGCTTCCCATTAACGCTTTTTACGCCTCATTTGGTGAACTGGTTCATGAACGCCATTCTTTTAAAGTCTAATCATTTATGTCGCCTGGGTTAAAAATGCATAAAATGTGCAATATTCCATTTTTGTGAATAAATTAGTTCAATAATGCATTTATTTTAAATATTAACCCATAGTTAGTTATTATTAACATTTTTCATTTTTTACTTATATAGCCAAATCATGAAGTATCGAGTTTTTAGAAATTTACTCCAATTTCCAAATTAATTACTAATCTCAAAAAACCCAAAATGTCAAAATGGCTGCAGTTTTTTTTTTTTTTTAGTAGCGGTACTTTAGATAATTTCATAACTTAATTAAACATCATTAAAATAAAACCAAAATAAAATAAAAAAACTGATATTTAACATTAAAGTTTAAAATTAATTAAATTAATTATTATAATAAAATATAATTAATTTAATTAAAATTAAAACTTAATATTAAAAATATATATATAAAAATAAAAAATAAAAAATTACATCGCATATCACAACCATCGCAATTTTCATAACATACCCATCTTAAAAACCTCGATCCAAAGTTCTTGTGATATGCGATGGCTAAAAGCAAAGGGCTTAAGGCATTAACCAAGGTCTATTTATAAGCCTTGATTTTTGTTTTGAGTGTCAACTATTTTATACGTATGAATGAAGGTAGGTTAGTTTATTTTTTATTAGTTTTAATATTTATTAATTTAAATAATTAATTTTATATTAATTAATTTAAATATAAAATTTAATTAATTAAATTAAATATAAATTTAAATATTATTCAGATTAATATTAATGAGTTATAAATAGTTAATTATGTTAATTAGTTAGATTAACATTAATTAATATTAGTTTATTAAATAATTAGTTTAATTTATGATTAACAATTAAATTAGAATTAATTATAAATTAATTAGAATTTTAATTTAGGATTAATTTTTTAATTAAAATTATGATTTTTTTTAGCCCAGCAACAAAATTCCAAAATTCTGGCAGTTTTGACCCATCAACTTTGGAAGCTCATAGATTGAGTTATACTTGGCCAAATAAGGCCCAGGATGGCTCATTGGAAAGATAAAATCAAGGAGAACATTTTTGAAGAGGTTTCACTAACAGATTTAGTTATTTATTGGGTCAAAAATCAGGCAGAAGATCAAGCTCCAAATTTTGAAAACAAAATCAATTTTTTGAGTTTTATTTTCTTCATTTCCATTTGCCCAAGCCTCTTCTAATTGCAGATTCGCTCATCAATAATATCCACGTCCAATTAAACCATCCCTGGTATCAATAGAGAGCTTATATTTTATTTTCAATTATTTATTTAAATAGAATTTGATTAGATTTATTTTAATGCCAAAGATGATATTTTGATTTTATTGTTGCATCTTATTTCATTTTGATTTCTTTTTGCAAGAAAACAATAGAAGAGATATGGAGAAAAAGATATCAATCAATGAAGCTACTCCAACAATTAAAGATTAGAATTTTGAGCAAATAGAATTGGATTTGACAGTTTTTTTCAACAAACTCTCCTCTCAAAAATACCTTTGGAAATATTATAAATTGTAGATTGCAGAATGTAATAGGGGCTGCTCTCCTTTGCAATTCTGGAATTTTAAAAGCACTTTTGTAATAGGGATTTAGAGTTGTAGGTGGGAGGTGTAAAATCTCAGATCTGGAGATTATTGAGGTTTTTCTTTTACATCTTGAGTTATGTATAATGAACAGAGTTTGCATTATTGTAGCTCTGCTTTTGAAAGAAAAAACCCAGGCATTGTAAAGGACTATTAGAGACCGGAGCTGGAGAAATGGATTCAATAAATTGGTATTTCGAATACTATTATTTTAAATGCTAGTTTTATTTTATGATAACAAGAATTGTCTCAATTTACTTACATACTTCTGCACTTTTGTTGGTATGGGTAATTTGCCTCTATTTTATGTTGTTATTTATCTCTGCTCTTATGGACTGAATTCTGATTTCTGAGTAACTATTTACTCATAAATCTGTCTTTTAATATTGGATGAATAAATAGTGATATGTTGTGAACTTTTTCCGCATATTATTGTTTAATAATTCAAGTTACTGATTAAATGATCAAGATCATTCTGAGAACTTCTTCCTGAGTGTTATTGATTGATTATTTTAGTTAAAAGGTCTCAATAGGATATGTTTTGATATCCATAATGTCAGTTAATTGAACTACTTCATTAACATGATATTCATTATAAACAAGACATATTTCAATCCCAATATTATAAATACCTGCTCTTGGTTGGGTTAGATCTATATCTGCCTAATTGAGATAGGATTAAGATAGTTTCTTTTGCTTGCATCTTAGAATAAGTTTTCATTTAGATTAATTTCTACATTCTTTTAAGCCCTCTTCCTAAAGAGGAAAACTTTAGTAGTGGATTGGCTGAGCCCTAAATCAGCTTAAGGTTCACTTTCTTGCTTGATCAGCAAGAAGATTGATCTGATGTCTTGTTTCCATTGGTGAATGAAAGTCATATTTTAAAGCCATTGGAGATTGAGAGAAGGTAATTGGACCTAGTTGAACCTATCCGAACCACCATTCTAAACGGAAAAGGAGCTGATTTAAGGTTCGGAACGGGTGGTCATCCCCCATGTTGGTGCAATAATTTTCGAGGCTTCAACATAAGGATGGATCATGGCACGTGTCCATATTATAGGGAGCTCAACAAGCTCACTATTAAAGATAAATTTTCCATTCCTATCATTGATGAATTATTGGATGAATTACATGGAGTAATTTACTTCACCAAGTTGGATCTTCGTTGAAGATATCATCAAATCAGAATGAAGATTGAAGACATTCCAAAAATAACATTTAGTGCTCATGAGGGTCATTATGAATGTTTGATCATGCCCTCTGGCCTCAGAAATGCACCTTCTACATTTTAAGGTTTGATGAATTCCATTTTAAAACCCTTATTTAGAAAATTTGTGTTAGAATTTCTTTATGATATACTAATCTATAGGTTGGAAGGATCATGTTCAACATGTTGACAGGGTGCTAAAACTATTGGAGGAGAAACAATTATATGCAAAAACCTACAAATGTTTCTTTGGAGCACAGGAAGTGGAGTATTTAGGTAAAATTATATCTCATGAAGGTGTTAAGGTAGACCCTAGAAAAATTAAAGCCATTAAGGAATGGAAAATCACCACATCCATAAAGCATCTGCGAGGATTTCTCAGGTTGAGAAGCTATTATTGTGAATTTGTTAACAATTATGGGAGAATGACAACACCTCTAACAACATTACTAAAGAAATATGCATTTTCTTGAACTCCAGAAACAACTAAGGCCTTTGAAGATATTAAAGAGGAAATGTGCCAAGCACTAGTCTTAGCTATGGTAGACTTCACAAAAACCTTTATTGTGGGATGTGATGCCTTAAGAAATGGAATTGGTGTTGTTTTAATGCAAGAAGGAAGAACCATTTCTTTTGAAAGTTGTCCAATCAAAGGATAGTATTTACACAAAGTTATTTCTGGGAAGGAAATGTTGGCAATACTACATGCACTTAAGAAATGATGACCTTACCTAATGGGAAGAAACTTCAAGGTAAAAATAGATCATCATAGTCCTAAATACTTTTTAGAACAAATATTATCTTCAAAAGAGAAACAAAAATGGGTCACAAAGATTTTGGGTTATGACTTTGAAATCATCTACAAAAAGGGGAAGAACATTTTTGTTGCAGATGCACTCTCAAGAAAGGATGAGGATGTGGAAGCATTTCTTTGTGCCATTTCTATTCTCCAACCAGATTGGACAACCGAAGAAAGGGATGAATGGGAGAATGATGAAGAAGTGTGGGTAGTCATTCAAAATTTGCAGCAAGATCCCAGTACATCTGATACATTTAGATAGAAAAATGATTCATTATGGTACAAAGATCATTTATACCTTTGTAAGAATTCGCAACTCAAACGAAAGCTTGTTATGGAATTGCACACTTCTCCCTTAGGAGGGCAATCAGGATTTTAAAAAACTTATCATAGGGTTAAGAAGGATTTTTTTGGGATGGCTTTAAATATGATATTCAAAACTTTGTGGTGGAATGTTTGGTTTTCCAACAAAAGAAAGTTGATACAAGTAAGATCATGGGTCCGTTACAACCTTTATCCATTCCAACTCAATGTTGGGAGGAGGTTTCAATGGATTTTATCACAGGTTTACCGAAGCTCGAAGAAAAGAGTGTCATCATGGTGGTAGTTGATAGACTTACCAAGTATGCACATTTTTGTGCGTTATCTCATCCATTTAAAGCGAGTACAGGTGCTTTTTTATTTATGGAAACAATTCAAAAGCTACATGGAAACCCAAAGATTATTGTCTAGGTACTGAGTTAGCTCATAGATCATCTTATCATCCTCAATCTAATGGGAAAACTGATATAGTGAACAAATGTTTAGAAGGATATATTCGTTACTTTTTATCTGATATACAAACAGAAAGGGTCAAGTGGTTACCTCTGGCAAAATGGTAGTATAACACTTCCTTATCTACAACAAAAAAAATGACCCCATTTATGGCACTTTATGGATATCATCCACCGTCCATCACATCATATTGAAGAGAAAATTCTAAGGTTAAAGCAGTGGAAGATCACATCGAGCATCAACAAGAAGTTCTCCAACTCTTAAAGGATAGCCTCACTTTAGCGCAGAATAGAATGAAACAATAGGCATATCAAGATCACAATAAGAGAAGTTCTGATGTAGCCAACTAGGTATTTCTGTAGTTACAACCATGTAAACAAATGTCCCTCAAGAAAGCTAAGAAAGATAATAAATTATCACCAAAGTATTATGGTTTGACAAGGTGTTACAAAACATTGGTACTATGGCATACAAATTGGAGCTTCCTACATATTCCCAAGTGCACCCAGTTTTCCATGTTTCATGATTAAAGAAGGTTATAGGTGACAAGCTACTAGTTCAAACAATATTTCCAGAACTTGACGAGGAAGGAAAAATCATATTGGAACCTAAAGTAGTTACAAAAGCAAGAAACCAAAAGCTATGAAATTGATCAATTTCAGAGTATCTCATCAAGTGGAAGAACTTACCTGCTAAATATTCCACATGGGAGGATGAAAATTTTATATAGAAGCATCCGGAACTACTCAAGCATTGAGGACAACACTTTTTTGAAGAACAGGGGAATGTTAGGTCCTTATAATACTAGTGTATTTCCTCATTGTTATTGTCATTGTATCCCCTTATTGTTATTGTTGTGCCCATGTTGTCCCCATAATTTTATTATTGTGCATCATGGAAGCCCACTATTGTTATTTTTGTGCCCTTACATTATTATTGTTATGTCGGATCTGATTATATTGTGACCCATTAGACATGTATATATAGAGAGGAGGTTTTTTCATTTGAATCATCCAAGAACTTTTCATTTGTGTAATGTAAATGAGGTTTCCCCCTCAAAGAGGATAATTTTTAATTCGTTGATCTGTCTATTTGTGAGTTGGTTGCATAACATTCTACTTGGTCATCTGGTTTCTCTAACACTATTGTTCAAAGTATGACTTACATGCTTGAATTACCTTTGGCATTAGGTCAATATGTTAACATGGTATCTGGTAACTTCGGTAATCCTCAAGTAACCCCAATTGGTGTTTATTATCTGTGTGGGGGGAAACCACCTTATCCTCCACCTGGAGGACAACCTATTATCCATTAAGGGAATTTTGAGGTCTAAAATGGGCCTCCTAAGAAAAATGTACAACCAAAATAAAATTTATAAGAACCAATAGGATTCAAGATGATGATGTCAACCATGGGCAATCATTCACCATTTTTGGAGTAAAAAAATAAGAAGATTAAAAAATAATAAAACTATTTTTTCAACTTGTATTTTAAATTTATTTCCATAAGATTTTACTCAAATTTCAAGTGGGAGTACTCATTGGATGCAAAATTTAATTCCTCATCCAAGGAGTACCCATGTTGCATACTTTCGATGGACCTTGTTACATGAAAAATGATAAATACATGAGAAAACGTGACTGCAATCACATTTTTCATGTATTTATCATTTTTCGTGTAGTAGGGTCCATCGAACGTATGCAACATGGGTAATTCTTAAATGAGGAATCAAATTATACATTCAAGGAGTGTTGATGCTCGAAATTTGAGTAAATCCATAGGGAAATAATTTAAAAATACAAGTTGAAAAATCATTCAGCTCAACGATTTCATTATATTCTAGTTAACTTAGGGGGTCTTGTTAATTCAAGTCAGTTGGATTCCTATGTATGTAATTATTAATGTTTTGAGTGATTGGAATAGGAATTAATTAGATATTGTGAAGATATTTGTAAATGCTCTCAAATGTAGGAGAACATGAGTGATTAGTGGAGATTGAGAGAGTTGGAAATAAATTGTAAGTCTGAGACTAGAAAGTGGGGTCATGATTCGTGGAACTAGAAAGGATTCTTTGGGATTACTGGAGTTAAAAGTGGACTTAGAGGATATTCAGGATTTAGTTCAGCAGATTAAGGATCTGAACCATAATTGGTTAAACAGAACCTTTTGTATAAATGTAAGCCTAAAGGCATAGTAAGGAGATAGAGAGTAAGCCAGTCAGTTAGTCAGTCAGGAGTCAGAGAGTCAGTCATTTAGGCCTACGGGTAGGAAAGGAAAGGCCACTAATATTGAAAATCAAGTTGATGAAGAAATTCATGTGTAATGGTTGTTTATTAATACAGATAACTTGATTCTGAGTTTGTGTGATGTGTATTTGAATTATAAGTTGTGTGTGAACTTTAGGAATTCTGTGTAATGTAGGTTGCAGATGTGCAAAATCAGAGAAGAAGTGCGGAGAGGAGTGTTATGGTTTTACACACAGACAGTATTGGAGAAAGCCTTTAATGTTACAGTGAAGGTGAAGGAAGCATAAAGGTGCGAGCGGAGATCGAGATTAGAACAAGTGAAGATCGTGAGGTGAAGACAAATCCACAGGCAGAAAGCCAAATGGGCGATTACACATTAAGAACCAAAAGAACATAACAGTGTTTAGGAACCATTGGATCCATCAGATCAACGGACGAGGTTGTGTGCGATAGAAGACTAAAATTATGTCGCACAAAGTAAAGTTTAGAAGATGAATGGCGGAGATTAAACCCACGTGATAGAAGAAGGATGAAGTGGTGGTCACGAGGGATAAGCAGTTTCTCGCGCGCCCTAAAGGTGGTAATCTGTCTTTCAAAATTTCATGTGATTACCTTTAGTAGTTGACACGTAGCACACGATGGAAAGAGAAAACCACTTTTCTCGCGTGATCTCGACCTGATATCAGTCATGCACGATTCCACGCGAGATTGTGCGATAACCACTGGATCAGGTGGGATTGATCAATGGTGGAGATCAGCTAAGCTGGTTGGTGATCAGGTGACGTGACAACTGGTGGATTGGGCAGAGTAGATCAACGGTAGAGATTTTTCAGGTTAGTTGATAATGGGGTGACGCAATGACCGTCGGATCAAGGAACGAGATCAATGGTGGAGATTTAACACGCTAAGGAGAGCATCGATGTATGTGCAAAGGTTTGTGGAATGGCAGAAAGATAAAGTTTTAAGCGTGGTTATGAAATATTTCTATTATATGGGAATTATAATAGAAATAAGAAGGATTAATGTATTATGGATTAAGTTTTGGTTTTAACCAAAGTCTGAGGACCATGGTATGGTTGACATGCATGGTTAATAAAATCAATCAAAGGGTTGATTTATAAGGATTAAGAGAGAACCAAATATATTTCTGCTTAAAGACTTAAATTTTGATAAAATGGGTTTTCACCATTGATATTGGTGTTTATCTTAGGACACACATAGTGTGACATGCAATCTTAATTTGCATACTATGGGTATATGCGGCTTAGGCTGTATCATTGGGGTATATGGAGCTAAGGCTGACATCAGTTTTTCCTTTTTTCCCTTTAAAATTTGATGATGTAATCTTATCTTATTTTGTTATTTCCACTATTATTTTATAATTTCCTTAGGAGACCCATTTTAGACCTAAAAATTCCCCTAATGGAATCATATCCTACGGTTGGAGGACAACCTTTTATTGGAACTTATGGTAAGGTATCTTAGGTCAATCCAAGTCAAACTGTTATGTCTCAACCCTTGATTAGTGCTCCTTACCCTGGGATGAACACTATTTGGAACCCCACTTTTTATCACTAGCCTATTGAAGTAGCTCCACAAGTGCTAGTTTATCAACCTATTTAGCCTAGTAAACAATCTATTCCACAATTACCTATTCCAAGTATTTCAGTACCTATCCAACAACCTATTAAGGGTTCTCCTTAAACACCTTTTTAGTCTACTATTCAAACATTTGTTCGGCAACCAGTTCCAAGTTCACCTCAAATGCCTATCCCAGTAGTATCACAAACGATTGTCCAAGCTACCCCTTAAATACATGTTCAGAAACCTACACAGGTTATCCCCCAAGCATCTTCTTATCAAACTAGTCCTACTTTCTAGTCTACAACACAAATTCCCATCGAAAAACCTAGTATAGGGATAATGCAAACACCGTATCAAGGTCAGTCTTTTAAAATCCAATCTTTTTAAGGTTAAGCATTTCAAAGCCAACCATTTCAAGGTCAAGCTTTTCAAAGCCAACCTTTACAAGGTCATTTTTTCCAAGGCGAGCCTTTTTAAAGTCAATTTGTTCAAGGTCAACCTTTCCCAAAGTCAACTTTCATGGGGGCAGTATTACTTGGGTAAAATGGTTCAAATTTCATCTTTTGAGAGTCAACCATACCCTAGTCATATTTTTCAAATTCCATTTCAACTGCAACTTGGTATGTCTTACCCTAGTGACCCTAGAGGAATGAAAATACCAACCACGTGAGCTATTCCAAGATATCCTGGTCATCCTCCTCTAGGGGCTAGAATTAACCCTTAGGGTTATAAAAATCCACAACAAGACTTCAACCGGTAGTTACCGTTTATCGCCACCTTATATTTTTAGATTTATCCCAGCTAACTAAAGATCCTATCTATTATTCTCCATTTTGGGCGGCAAGTCTTACTAATCTACCAAGTGATATACCAAAGTTTGAAGGTAAATCAAGAGAGTACCCATAAAATCATGTCATGAAATATCATATTTGGTGTGCGTTGAATTCATTGATCAATGATTCTATCAGATTACACATTTTCCAATTGAACATTTTCCAATGAATTGAAATAGGATTAAGATAGTTTCTTTTGCTTGCATCTTAGAATAAGTTTGCACTTAGATTGATTTCTACATTATTTTAAGTCCTCTTCCCAAAGAGGCAAACTTTAGTAGTGGATTGGCTGAGCCCTAAATCAGATTAAGGATCACTTTCTTACCTGATCAACAAGAAGGTTGATTTGATGTCTCGTTTCCATTGGTGAATGAAAGTCATATCAGATTACACATTTTCCAACGAATTGAGATAGGATTAAGATAGTTTCTTTTGCTTGCATCTTAGAACAAGTTTGCATTTAGATTAATTTATACATTCTTTTAAGTCCTCTTCCCAAAGAGGCAAACTTTAGTAGTGGATTGGCTGAGCCCTAAATCAGCTTAAGGATCACTTTCTTACCTGATCAGCAAGAAGGTTGATCTGATGTCTTGTTTCCATTGGTGAATGAAAGTCGTATTTTAAAGCAACTGGAGATTGAGAGAAGGTAACTGGACCTAGTTGAACCAGTTGGAACCACCATTCCAAATGGAAAAGGAGCTGCTTTAAGGTCCAGACCGGGTGGTCATCCCCCATGTTGGTGCAGTAATTTTCGAGGCTTCAACAGAAGGATGGATCAAGGCACATGTGTCCATATTATAGGGAGCTCAACAAGCTCACTATTAAAGATAAATTTTCCATTCCTATCATTGATGAATTATTGGATGAATTACATGGAGCAATTTACTTCATCAAGTTGGATCTTCATTGAAGATATCATCAAATCAGAATGAAGATTGAAGACATTCCAAAAATAATATTTAGAGCTCATGAGGGTCATTATGAATGTTTGGTCATGCCTTCTGGCCTCAGAAATGCACCTTCTACATTTCAAGGTTTGATGAATTCCATTTTAAAACCGTTATTTAGAAAATTTGTGTTAGAATTTTTTGATGATGTACTAATCTACAGGTTGGAAGGTCATGTTCAACATGTTGACAGGGTTCTCAAACTATTGGAGGAGAAACAATTATATGCAAAAACCTACAAATGTTTCTTTGGAGTATAGGAAGTGGAGTATCTAGGTAAAATTGTATCTCATGAAGGTGTTAAGGTAGACCTTAGAAAAATTAAAGCCATTAAGGAATGGAAAATCCCCACATCCATAAAGCATTTACGAGGATTTCTCAGGTTGACAAGCTATTATCGTGAATTTGATAATAATTATGGGAGAATA
The DNA here is from genome assembly GCA_031772625.1 of Pinus tabuliformis. Taxonomy (NCBI): domain Eukaryota; kingdom Viridiplantae; phylum Streptophyta; class Pinopsida; order Pinales; family Pinaceae; genus Pinus; species Pinus tabuliformis. The sequence continues at coordinate 238,485,847 of CM062820.1, forward strand.
ACAACACCTCTAACAACATTACTGAAGAAAGATGCATTTTCTTGGACTCCAGAAGCAACTAAGGCCTTTGAAGATATTAAAGAGGAAATGTGCCAAGCACTAGTCTTAGCTATGGTAGACTTCACAAAAACCTTTATTGTGGAATGTGATGCCTCAAGAAATGGAATTGGTGTTGTTTTAATGCAAGAAGGAAGACCCATTTCTTTTGAAAGTTGTCCATTCAAAGGATAGTATTTACACAAAGTTATTTCTGAGAAGGAAATGTTGGCAATATTACATGCACTTAAAAAATGACAACCTTACCTAATGGGAAGAAACTTCAAGGTAAAAATAGATCATCATAGTCCTAAATAATTTTTAGGACAAATATTATCTTCAAAAGAGAAACAAAAATGGGTCACAAATACTTTGGGTTATGACTTTGAAATCATCTACAAAAAGGGGAAGAAAATATTTGTTGCAGATGCACTCTCAAGAAAGGATGAGGATGTGGAAGCATTTCTTTGTGCCATTTCTATTATCCAACTACATTGGACAATTGAAGAAAGGGATGAATGGGAGAACGATGAAGAAGTGTGGGCAATCATTCAAAAGTTGCAGCAAGATCCAAATACATCTGATACATTTAGATAGAAAAATGATTCGTTATGGTACAAAGATCGTTTATACCTTTGTAAGAATTCCCAACTAAAATGAAAGCTTGTTATGGAATTGCACACTTCTCCCTTTGGAGGGAAATCAAGATTTTTAAAAATTTACCATAGGGTTAAGAAGGATTTTTTTGGGATGGCCTTAAATATGATATTCAAAATTTTGTGGTGGAATGTTTGGTTTTCCAACAAAAGAAAGTTGATACAATTAAGATCATGGGTCTGTTACAACCTTTATCCATTCCAAGTCAATGTTGGGAGGAGGTTTCAATGGATTTTTTCACAGGTTTATCAAAGTCCAAAGGAAAGAGTGTCATCATGGTGGTAGTTGATAGACTTACCAAGTATGCACATTTTGTACATTATCTCATCCATTTAAAGCGAGTACAGGTGCTTTTGTATTTATGGAAACAATTCAAAAGCTACATGGAAACCCAAAGATTATTGTCTACGTACTGAGTTAGCTCATAGATCATCTTATCATCCTCAATCTAATGGGAAAACTGATATAGTGAACGAATGTTTGGAAGGATATATTCATTGCTTTTTATCTGATATACAAACACAAAGGGTCAAGTGGTTACCTTTGGTTGAATGGTAGTATAACACTTCCTTCCCTATAGCAAAAAAAATGACCCCATTTATGGCACTTTATGGATATCATCCACCATCCATCACATCATATTGAAGAGAAAATTCTAAGGTTAAAGCAGTGGAAGATCTTATCGAGCATTAACAACAAGTTCTCAAAATCTTAAAGGATAGCCCCACTTTAGTGCAAAATAGAATGAAACAACAGGCATATCAAGATCACAACAAAAGAAGTTTTGATGTAGGCGACTAGGTATTTCTATAGTTACAACCATGTAAACAAATGTCACTCAAGAAAGCTAAGAAGGATAATAAATTATCACCAAAGTATTATGGTTTGTATAAGGTGTTGCAAAACATTGGTACTATGACATACAAATTGGAGCTTCCTACATATTCCCAAGTGCACCAAGTTTTCCATGTTTCACGATTAAAGAAGGTTATAGATGACAAGCTACTAGTTCAAACAATATTTCCAGAACTTGACGAGGAAGGAAAAATCATATTGGAACCTAAAGTAGTTACAAAAGCAAGAAATCAACAGCTATGAAATTGATCAATTTCAGAGTATCTCATCAAGTGGAAGAACTTACCCGCTAAATATTCCACATGGGAGGATGAGAATTTTATATAGAAGCATCCGGAACTACTCAAGCATTGAGGACAACACTTTTTTGAAGAAGAGGGGAATGTTAGGTCCCTATAATACTAGTGTATTTCCTCATTGTTATTGTCATTGTATCCCCTTATTGTTATTGTTGTGCCCATGTTGTCCGCATAATTCTATTATTGTGCCTCATGGAAGCCCACTATTGTTATTTTTGTGCTGCCCTTACATTATTATTGTTATGTCGGATTTGATTATATTGTGACCCATTAGACTCGTATATATAGAAAGGAGGTTTTTTCATTTGAATCATCTAAGAATTTTTCATTTATGTAATGTAAAGGAGGTTTCCCACTTAAAGAGGATAATTTTTAAGTCGTTGATCTATCTATTTGTGAGCTAGTTGCATAACATTCTACTTGGTCATCTTGTTTCTCTAACACTACTGTTCAAAGCATGACTTGCATGCTTGAAGTACCTTTGGCATTAGGTCAATATGTTAACATGGTATCTGGTAACATCGGTAATCCTCAACTAACCCCAACTGGTGTTTATTATCTGTGTGGGGGGAAACCACCTTATCCTCCACCTGGAGGATCACCTATTATCCATTAGGGGAATTTTGAGGTCTAAAATGGGCCTCCTAAGAAAAATGTACAACCAAAATAAAATTTATAAGAACTAATAGGATTCAAGAATGATGTCAACCACGGGCGATGATTCACCATTTTTGGAGTAAAAAAGTAAAAAGATTAAAAAATAATAAAAATACTTTTTCAACTTGTATTTTAAATTTATCTCCATAAGATTTTACTCAAATTTCGAGTGGGAGTACTTGTTGGATGAAAAATTTAATTCCTCATCCAAGAGTACCCATTTTTCATACTTTCGACGGACCCTGCTATATGAAAAATGATAAATACATAAAAAAGCGTGATTGCAATCACATTTTTCATGTATTTATCATTTTTCATGTAGCAGGGTCCATCGAAAGTATGTAACATGGGTAATTCTTGGATGAGGAATCAAATTCTACATCCAAGGAGTGTTGATGCTCGAAATTTGAGTAAACCCATAGGGAGATAATTTAAAAATACAAGTTGAAAAATCATTCAGCTCAACAATTTCATTATATTCTAGTTAACTTAGGGGGTCTTGTGTATTCAAGGAAGTTGGATTCCTATGTATGTAATTATTAACGTTTTGAGTGATTGGAATAGGAATTAATTAGATATTGTGAGGATATTTGTAAATGCTCTTAAATGTAGGAGAACATGAGTGATTAGTGGAGATTGAGAGAGTTGGAAATGAATTGTAAGTCTGAGACTAGAAAGTGGGGTCATGATTTGTGGAACTAGAAAGGATTCTTAGGGATTACTGGAGTTAAAAGTGGACTTAGAGCATATTCAGGATTTAGTTTAGCAGATTAGGGATCTGAACCATAATTGGTTAAACAGAACCTTTTGCATAAATGTAAGCCTAAAAGCATAGTAAGGAGGTAGAGAGTAAGCCGGTCAGTGAGTCAGTCAGGAGTCAGAGAGTCAGTCATTTAGGACTGTAGGCAGGATAAGAAAGGCCACTGATATTGAAAATCAAGTTGAGGAAGAAATTCATGTGTAATGGTTGTTTATTAATACAGATAACTCGATTCTGAGTTTGTGTGATGTGTATTTGAATTATAAGTTGTGTGTGAACTTGAGGAATTCTATGTAATGTAGGTTGGAGATGTGTAGAATCAGAGAAGAAGTGCAGAGAGGAGTGTTATGGTTTTACACACAGACAGTATTGGAGAAAGCCTTTAATGTTATAGTGAAGGTGAAGGAAGCATAAAGGTGTGAGCGGAGATCAAGATCAGAACAAGTGAAGATCATGAGGTGAAGACAAATACACAGGCAGAAAGCCAAATGGGTGATTACACATTAAGAACCAAAAGAACATAATAGTGTTCAGGAACCATTGGATCCATCAGATCAACGGACGAGGTTGTGTGCGATAGACGACTAAGATTACATCATGCAAAGTAAAGTTAAGAAGATGAATGGCAGAGATTAAACCCATGTGATAGAAGAAGGATGAAGTGGTGGTCGCGAGGGATAAGTGGTTTCTCACGTGCCCTAAAGATGGTAAGCTATCTTTCAAAATTTCACGTGATTACCTTTAGCGGCTGACACGTAGCACACGGTGGAATGAGAAAACCACTTTTCTCGCGTGCTCTTGACCTGATACTAGTCGTGCACGATTCCACGCAAGATTGCGCGATAACCATTGGATCAAGTGGGATTGATCAATGGTGGAGATCAGCCAAGCTAGTTAGCGATTGGGTGACGCGGCAACTGTTGGATTGGGTGGAGTAAATCAACCGTAGAGATCGTCCAGGTTAGTTGATAATGGGGTGACGCAATAATCGTCGGATCGAGGAATGAGATCAATGGTGGAGATTTATCATGCTAAGGAGAGAATCAATGTATGTGAAAAGGTTTGTGGAATGGTGAAAAGGTAAATTTTTAAGCGTGGTTATGAATATTTCTATTATATGGGAATTATAATAGAAATAAGCAAGATTAATGTATTATGGGTTAAGTTTGGGTTTTAACTAAAGTCTAAGGACCATGGTATGGTTGACATGCACGGTTAATAAAATCAATCGAAGGGTTGAGTTATAAGGATTAAGAGAGAACCGAATATATTTCTGCTTAAAGACTTAAACTTTGATAAAACGGGTTTTCACCATTGATATTAGTGTTTATCTTAGGACACACATAGTGTGACATGCAATCTTAATTTGCATACTATGGGTATATGTGGCTTAGGCTGCATCATTGGGGTATATGAAGCTAATGCTGACATCGGGTTTTCCCTTTTTCCCTCTAAAATTTGATGATGTAATCTTATCTTATTTTGTTATTTCCACTATTATTTTATAATTTCCTTAGGAGGCCCATTTTGGACCTAAAAATTCCCCTAATGGAATTATATCCTACGGTTGGAGGACAACCTTTTGCTAGAACTTATGGTCAGGTACCTTAGGCTGGTCCAAGTGAAACTGTTGTGTCTCAACCCTTGATTATTGCTCCTTACCCTGGGATGAACACTATTTGGATCCTCACTTTTTATCACTAGCCTATTGAAGTAGCTCCACAAGTGCTAGTTTATCAACCTATTCAGCCTAGTGGACAATCTATTCCACAATTACCTATTCCAAGTATTTCAGTACCTATCCAATAACCTATTAAGGGTTCTCCTTAAACACCTTTTCAGTCTATTGTTCAAACATTTGTTCGGAAACCAGTTCCAAGTTCACCTCAAACGCCTATACGAGGGGTATCACAAATGATTGTCCAAGCTACCGCTTAAATACATGTTTAGAAACCTACACAGGTTATCCCCCAAGCATCTTCTTATCAAACTAGTCCTACTTTCTAGTCTACAACACAAATTCCCATCGAAAAACCTAGTATAGGGATAATGCAAACACCATATCAAGGTCAGTCTTTTAAAATCCAACCTTTTCAAGGTCAAGAATTTCAAAGCCAACCATTTCAAGGTCAAGCTTTTCAAAGCCAACCTTTATAAGGTTAATTTTTCCAAGGCAAGCCTTTTTAAAGTCAATTTATTCAAGGTCAACCTTTCCCAAAGTCAACTTTCATAGGGGCAGTATTACTTGGGTAAAATGGTTCAAATTTCAACTTTTGAGAGTCAACCATACCCTAGTCATATTTTTCAAATTTCATTTTAACTGCAACTTGGTATGTCTTACCCTAGTGACCCTAGAGGAATGAAAATACCAATGACACAAGCTATTCCAAGATATCCTGGTCATCCTCCTCCAGGGGCTGGAATTAACCATTAGGGTTATAAAAATCCACAACGAGACTTCAACCAGTAGTTATTGTTTATTGCCACCTTATATTTTCCATATTTATCCCAGCTAACTAATGATCCTATCTATTATTCTCCATTTTGGTCGAAAAGTCTTACTAATCTATTAAGTGATATACCAAAGTTTGAAGGTAAATCAAGAGAGTACCCATAAAATCATGTCATGACATATCATATTTGGTGTGCATTGAATTCATTGATCGATGATTCTATCAAATTACACATTTTCCAATGAACTTTAACTGGTTCGACAACAAAATGGTACATTGAGTTACCACATGCTTCTTTCCATAATTTCAACTCCTTAGCAAGAACATTTTTGAAACATTCTCAGCTACCAAGTCAATATGACACTGGTATTGAAATTTTAACTTCCATAAAAGAGTCGACATCTACTTACATTTTGGATCATATACATGAATGAGATGTAGGTGTCTTTTAGTCAAAGTTTATATTTGAGATCAAATTTTGGTTGAATGGTTCACGCAATCATTACTTCCTAATATTACAGAGGATGTTTCTAAATGAGGTGTTGTAACATAAGAGATGGTAATTTCTCGTGCCCAATACCCAGACCTTGTCTATACATAATCTAGCATTTTGTATAAGAAAATCCCAAATCTACCTCACCCAACAGTGTCAAAACAACCTGACTCAACTCCTACAGGATCTCACATCGCTGATGGTGTAATTGGTTTTGTCAGTGATCAATCTAAGGGTAAAAGGAATAATTTTAAAAACACTTAGACTTTGGCTATACAAGATTCACCCACTAAAAACCTTTCTCTAGAAACTACTTCTGAAATTAATGTCGTGGATTATCAAATGGAAAGAATCAACCATTCGGAGGTAAAAAGAAGGGGAAAGGTAACACAAACAAGAATGTTTATCAAAAAGAGAAACTAACAAAAAATGAACCTTTTGATGAGAAAAAGAAACCTTGTTATCCTTTTCTGATTTGTAATGAAGATTATTATATAAAGGAATGCCCACATTGAGTAGAGATTAGTAAATTCATAAAAGGTTCTCCAACTCCTGCTTTTTTGAAGGATCTTTTTCCTTCTCAAGATAGTAAAATGGTTTCACATAATCCATATTCTTCTTCCACATCGCTAGATATCATGATGATGTCTTCGCAAGTTATGGCAGCAACAGGATCAAAATATTATAGATATAAATGTCCTATAGTAAATGGAAATGATGCAAGTCCACCTATTCAATCTTCCACTTCAATTCCTTCTCCTTCTAAACCATTACATATTGAAAAAAAAAACTATGACATGGTTATTCGACCACCTCCTAAATGTGTTGTTCAAAAATAAGCTTTCAACCCACATGCTAGAGTTGCTTGAAACTACAACATTGTTGAATATTTGGTGATGTCTCCTTCAACAATGTCATCTCTTGAAGTGCTGCAAACATATCAAACACAAATAAAGTTACTTTTATCAACTATTGAAGCAATTTATCCTTGGGATTCTAATATTATCCTCTTTGATCTTGAAAGTCATATACCTAGACTCCCACATCAATTGGCTTTCCAAATGCTAGTTTTTCTCCAAAACCAAAGGAGTGTTTTGTACAATAATTTACAAAAGATCCTCTACATGTATCATGTATATTGCTTGTTGGAAATATTTGGGTTCTCCAACTATCAAAAAATCTCCTACCACTCTAATAGCCTTTGATGGAAGAGGTTTTCATCCTCATGGGATCTTAAATTATCTACTAGTAGAGTTAGAAGGTAATGCGGTCACAATCAAAGTTGAAGTTGTTGATGTGCAGCTCGATTACAACTTTTTACTAGGTTGAAGTTGGACTTATGATATGTCTGCAATTGTCTCATCACTTTTCCACATGGTACTAATTCCTCATCAAGGGAAACTAGTAAAAGTAGCCCAATTATCTTATTATACTTCTGGCATTAACTCTACAGGTAGTGTACCTTTTGTGGGGAAAATGATTATTCCCTATGAGGTTATTGGTGTTGGTTTTCTTAAGGATTCATCACCAATGGGAAATTTTGCACTCCCTCCATTGAGATTTCCTTCTAATGTTGTCGAGGTTAACATGATCTCATCAAGCACTATGGAATCTCCTGATCCTTGGATTGTGCCTTTAGAATTTGAATTGACTGTGTATGGCAATGAGATGCCTTTAATCCCATTCAAATTAGCTTATCAAATAGTTCAAACATTTTCTGATCCACCAGCCTCTAAAATTGATCGATTAAATGTGGTCACTAATGATTATTCTCATTTATCTTGGTTAGAACCAATATCATTCCATGATCCTTTCATTAATGCATTTCCAACCAATGAAAGTATTATGGAGATTATGACTTTGGATGAAATACCATGGGACGATTATCATCATCATTCATCTTTTCTTCCTAACCTTGATAAAATTGAGAATGATTTTTCTACTATATTTTCGCTTGAGATCGTAGGTAAGTGTAAATGTCCTATGTTAATTATTCAATTTAAATCTAAAAAGAACATAGGAAATATATCTACAACCATTCCAATTAATATCTCAGTCAAATATGGAATTATCAAGAACATTCACATAGGTGCTTCATGCTCACTTGAAGAAATTCAAATGTACAAAGCCCTATTTCAAGAATTCTGTGACATTTTTGCCTGGTCTTATGAGGAAATTCCAGGAATTGACCCGAGTATTGTTGTTCATGAAATTAAGACTTACCTGGATGCTAAACCTATTAGGAAAATATTACATCCAATGCATCTACGAAAGGCTGCTACTACTAAAGCTGAGGTCGAAAATATACATAAGTGAGGTTTTATCTATCTTATTCCCTTGACTGATTGGGTTTCCAATATTGTTCCTGCTAACAAAAATCAAGGGACCATTAGAGTATGCATATATTATATGGATATTAATATGGATTTTCCCAAAGACAACTATCCTACCCCAAATATCGACCAAATCATTGGTGATTGTGTCGGTAACGAAATATTTTCTTTTATGGATGGATTTTCTAAATACAACCAATAAACATACCCCCCACTGATCAGCACAAAACCGTGTTCATTTTTCCATGGGGAAATTTTTCTTATCATACACTCCCATTTGGATTAAAGAATGTTTGCGCAACCTTTCAATGGGCCATGTCTTACACATTTCACGATATAAAGCATATTGTACAGCCCTATTTGGATGATTTACCAGCTCGTTCACTGAGATAGGAATATCATCCAATGCATTTGAGAGTTATTTTTATTAGACGACGCTACAATATGCACTTGAATCCTCAGAAATGTGTTTTTTTAGTACAATTCGATCCATTACTAGCATTTGTTGTATGAAAGGAAGGAATTTGTATTGACCCACTTAAGGTAGGGGCTATTCTAAATTTTCCTCCTCCTTCTAACTTGTTCCAACTCCAAAGTTTTCAAGGGAAAGATAACATTTTATGTTGATTCATCTCGAACTATGCTGAGCTAACTAAAGGTTTTACTCCACTGTTTAAAAAGGGAATTATTGAGTCTCCAAAATGTCATCCACTTTCACATTCATTTCAATCATTTTACCCTCATTCCGTAACTCTGTAACTCCATAACCCTACAGTAGTAACCATTTTCATAATCATATGGGTTTATCATTGTTATTTTCCAAGTCATTCCTTTTTAGTATTTTAAGTGAATTTGTGATTAAACATTAGGAAATAAACATGTTTTCATATATATCTAAGATTGTTATGCATTTTATGATATTGTAGGTTTGCTTGGATATTGTAGAAGGGTCCTACATAGCCATCCAACCACAAATTCGAATTTCAAATTCCAACTCATGAAGATTTGTGGAATAATTGTAGAAGATGTGGATCATTAACTATGCACATCCAAAGGAAAATAATCATGGATGAGAGGATTTTTGAGAGGATTTGTATCTTACATTTTTAGGAGATTGGTTGTAACCACAAGTGTAGATAAATGTGGATTTAGGAGAGATCTAAGGATCTATATTTATTGAATAACTATCCTCAATTTTTGTATAAATAGGAGTGCACCTTTCATACAAAGGGTTGTTAAGTAGCTAGTGTTGTTATTAGTTGTTAGGTGTTAGAGTTGCTAGGTGTAGGTTCAAAGTTCCATCCAAGATGCGATTTGTAAAGTGAGGAGAGAGAATTCTTGTAATATCTTGTAACTCATTCTATGAAATATTTACTGCCACTTTGATCTCCAAGATGTGATAGTTTGTTTAGTGTGTTTGTTGAGGAATGGAGGGCCCCCATCAACCATACTTTGCACACCTTTGTACATATTGGTAACAGAGTGTAGTTATGTTATTTTATTTCTTTTCTCCAAGTGTGTTTTCATTTTATGCAAGTGTGATTTTCCTTTCAGCAAGTGTGATTTCATTTCAGCATGTGTGAGTGTGATTTCAATTCTGCAAGTGTGATTTCATTTTTGCAAGTGTGTTGTGATTTCATTTCAGCAAGTATGATTTCAATTATGTAGGTGTGGAGTGATTTCAATTATGAAAGTGTGGTGTGATTTTAATTTATATAAGTGTGGTGTGATTTCAATTCTGCAAGTGTGATTTCAATTTCAAGCAAGTGTGATTTCCTTTATGCAAGTGTGATTTCAATTTCTTTATGATTGGATTGGACTGATTTTTTTTTTTTTTTTTGTAATTAGTTTTAATTGCATTAGGTTAATCTATTCTGATAAATAACCATCTAGTACATATAGTACATGTATACCTTGTTAGTTCTGCGAACCCTAGGTTGACGATTAATGATAGGGATTTAACTCACAATTAAATCACCCAACATTTTGGCGTCATTATCGGGGATGTATATATAGGGGTTTATTTTGAAAGTTTAGACAACTCATTATAGTTGAATTCATTTTAAATTCATATTAAAATCATTTTTCATATTAAATTTCAATATTTTTTCAAAACTTTGTATTAATCTGTGTGCATGACAGGAATTACCAACCAGTTGCAGTAATTCACAAACAATCAAGAGTTTGAAGAATGTCTTTCCAAAACTTTCTTAAATCTTAGCAATAGCTGGGATATATTCCTATTAGGAAGATTTTATTTTAACTGCATACAAAAACTTGTCTATCTCTCCACCTCCACAAGAGGATCTTCAAGTCTCTTTTTATTCCTCTTGTCAATTCCTTGAAGAGATTAAACAATCATGCAATACTTTTGATTGGGAGAAACCACTAGAATCTAAGATTGAGGAATGCATAAGAAAGGAGGATATTCAATGTGATCTAAAGCAAAAAAGGAATCTGGAATGTCATGGCCCTATTGAAATATGGTTCCAATTAAGGATCAAGTCACATAAATTTTCCATTCTTCCTTACTTCTTAATCCCATTATCAAAAAAATTGGTCTTTCATGCTTTGGTGTGTTTTAATGTATATTTTTCAAAACTAGGCACAAATATCTTCTTACTCCTGTTATTCACATGGTTACAATGGAAATATGTGTACACTTGAAACAATTCTTCTATTTCTAGTAGAAACATAGTTACCGATCAAACATGAACTATCAGCTCAAAACAGGTAATCGAGCCCAAAAATCCCAAGAAAGCATGAAAAAACAACCCAAAAATAAAAAGTGTTGATTCTGCATCACCATTTTTTTTCAGAGTAAATTTTCAATATTTTTCAAAAATAACAGTAAGAAACAATAAAAGTCATTTTGTTTGGTGCAAAGAACACCTTGAAATTGAAAAGTGTTGATGCCGGAATAACATCTTTTTTTTTTAAGGGTACATTTTCAACATTTTTTAATAATGATATTAAAAATAAAATATCGTGACTCTGAAAACATTAAATTTCCAACGATTTTCAAGCATGACATTAACAATAAAATATCACGTCTATGAAAAGCCTTAAAATTTTGATGATTTTTAAGCATGACATTAAATTTAAAATATCACTTCTTTGAAAAACCTTTAAATTCCAACAATTTTCAAGCATGGTGATAAGAAAAATTATTTATAATTGTTTTCAACGATAACACTAAGGATAAAATATTACGACTTAGAAAAACATTAAAATCTCGACAATTTTTCAACCATGGAATTAAAACCAAAGATTATGACTACAAAACAATCTTAGGTTTTAAAAATATTTCAAGCGTGACATTATGGATAAATTTTATGACTAAAAAACTTTAAAAATGAACACGTGAATGAAAGAGTTACAATACCAAGAGTATTTTTTTTAAATGCTAAATGTATAGTGATTTTAAAATCTTAGCCTAAGACAACTTGATACATTGCAAAAAAAAATTAAAAATCAACTATCATATTAACACGCAGTGTAGGTGAGCTCAACCCATTGTAATGAAAATTTAAAGACCAACCATGAAATTAACACATCGTGGGGCAGACTTGATTCATCATAACGAAAAAATTAAAATCAACTATCACATTACACATAATGGGATCAGGTTGCTAGACAAGCATTGACACGGACCCTACAAAAAATAATGATATATATCTATATATATATATATACATATATATAAGAAAACGAAAATTCAAATATTGAAAAAAAAAAAAAATAATAATAACAAGTAATAAAACATAAAAAAACATGACAAAAAGGTCAAATATAAATATATAGAAATGCAAAAATTCAAACATTGAAAAAGAACAATAAAAAAGAACACAAAAATACAAAAGAAAACAAAAAATAAAATATTGAAAAAAAATTAAAATATAAATAATAACAAGTAATAAAACATTAAAAAACATGACCAAAAAAATCAAATATAAAAATACATGGTAATGACATAAAAAAAAAGACTGTAAAATGTAAAAAATATTAACCATACCATGTAAAATTTAAGAAAAAAAGAAAAAAAAAAAAAGAAAAAAAAGAGTAAAATAAAATAAAAACCAAATAAAAAAATAACAAATAAAAAATAAAAATTAAGAAAAATTACAAAAAAAAAAAAAAAAAAAATACAACATTAAAAAAAAAATAAAAACTTAAAAAAGAAAAAAAAAACCCAGCCATCGTGAGGCCCAACTAGCCAGGGATGGCAAAGGGACGATTCATGAAAAAAAAAAACCTTAAAAATGTAAAAAAGAAAAACAAAATTAACTTGTAAAAATGAAAATTTAAAATAAAAAATAAATTAATATATATGTATATATATATATATATATATATATATATATATATATATATATATATATATATATATATATATATATATATACAATTTAAGAAAAGATAAATAAAAATTAGCAAAAAAAACCATTTTTTAAAGTTAAAAATAAAAAATAAAAACATCATTTAAAAAAAAAGGGGTTAAATAATTACTAAAAAATAAAATTAAATGAAAGAAAATAAGAAAAAGAAAAATAAAAATAAAAGTAAAAAAATAAAAAAAAATTCATAACAATTGAAAAAAAAAAAGAAAAAGAAAGAAATATTTTAATTAAAAATATTTAAAAATATATTTAAAAAAAATAATATTATAAAATTTAATTTATATAAAAAATCAAAATTAAAATTAAAATAACAAATATTTAAATTTAAAAATTAAACAAAATTAAATTATTAAAATAAAAATACAAAATTAAATTAAAATTAAAAATTAGAATAAAAAAAATTCAAAACAATTAAAAAAAAAAAACAAAAATGAAAAAATATTTAAAAAAATAAAATAAAAAATAAACAAAAACAAATATCACCACTCCCTCTGCACCACCGCCTCCCTCTCCCTCCCCACCGCCTCGCTCCCCCTCTCCACCCGCAACCCAGCACCCCTCATCCCCTACCCACCCCACCCCCTCCCTCCCCCTTGGCACTCCCCTCTCCCCTTCGCCCTGCCTAGTCCCCCAGCCAGTGGCCAAGAGGCCATAAGTCGATTCTAGGAACCGGCTTACGGCCTCTTGGCCTTTGGCTGGGGGGCCGGGCAGGCGGGGAGGGTTGGGTGGGGAAGGGATGGGGGTGGGTGCGGGGGTGGGGGGAGGGAGGGGAGTATTAGGGGGAACGGAGGTGGTGGGGAGGAGTGAGGGGAAGGGGGATTGTTTTTTTAATATTTTATTTCTTTTAATTGTTTTTTTTTTTTTTTTTGGTTTGTTTGTTTGTTTTTTTTTTTTTTAATTTAAATTAAATATCTTTTAGTTTAATTAATTAATTTATTTTTTTCTTTAATTTTGTTTTAAAATTTTCTAATTTAAATTTTTTATTTTTGTTATTTTCTTTTAATTTTATTTTTTGTTATTTCTTTATTTTTATAATTTTAATTTAAAAAAATAATTCTTAATTTTTTATTTAATTTTAATTTTGTTTATTTAAATTATTTAATTTGAATATTTTTTAATATATATATATATATATATATATATAGTTTCTTTTTCTTAATTTATTTTTTATTTTAATTTCTTTTTCTTTCTTTTTTTAATTTCTTTTGGTAATTATTTTAAGTTTTTTTTTTAATGAGGTTTTTATTTTTTTTTATACTTAAAAAAATATTTTTTGTTTTTTTTTTTTTTTGGTTTAATTTGTTTTTCGTTAAATTATATATATATATATATATATATATATATATATATATATATTTGAAAAATTTTCATTTATTTGTTTATCTTTTGATATATTTTTATTTAATTTTATTTTTTTTCATTAATTCTTTATTCTCTCTCTATCTTTTTTTTTTTTTTTTTTTTTTTTTTACGAGTTAGTTTTGGTTTTTTTTTACATTTTTATAGGTTTTTTCTTTTTCTTTTTTTATAATTTTGTATATGATTTTTTTTTTTTGTCATGATTTTTTATTTTTGTGTTTTATTATTAATATGAAAATCACCAACATTTAAAAAAAATATCCACACTTAATTCATTAGAAAATTTAAAGTGTAAAAACTAATCCCTCTAAACAAAAATGGTTGATGCTCATCAACACTTTTCAAAATTAAGATGAAAATGGCTAACAAAAAAAAATGTTCACACCTGATACATAAAAAAATTTAAAGTGTCAAGAATAAGCCCTTTAAAAAAATGTGTTGATGCTGCATCAACACTTTTCAAAATCAGCATGAAAATCACTAACATTTAAAAAAATTATTCATACTTGATACATAAAAAAATTAAAGTGGAAAAAATATGCTCTAAAAAAAGGTGTATTTTGATTCACCATTTTTCAAAATCGAGTTATTTTTTGGTACCTCAAAAAAACGGGTAGTAGGCCATTTTCTCGTTTGATCGGTAACTATGTTTAGAGTAGAGCAGGATAGAATTAATAAATAAAACCAAGTTTGATGATGATTTTTTTTAGTTTTTAAGTTAGATTTCATTTAGAATTTTATTTATTGGTGGTGCAATAAGAGCTACCCAAATCACTAATCAATTGTAGGAACGTGTAGAAAGAGAAGGAATATTTGAGGAGAATGAGACAAATAGAGTTTTGAAAGCCACAATTTGAAATTTAGAGATCAAATCCTTTCACTTGGTCTTTTTAATTTCACATTCCAAATGAATAAAGTGTTTCAATATTGTTGAGTATGCTCTCTTCTTGCACTCTTTGTGACCTGGAAGATCAAAAAAGAAAATTGAACCAAGTTAGTTTTAAAATTTTGTAATAAAAATTGGATAATATATCTAAATTCATAATAAAATGTATAATTACAGGCCTTTAGAAAGCTCAAAAACAAAACTAATGTTTCCAATGGATCCAACACTGTCGAAAACCATTGTTTTGACTCTTTTTGCACCTCATTTGGCAAAAAATTGAGTAAACTATCACTATTTCAAGTTTTTGCCCAATTCTACTGTTAATAATCCTACAATTTGACCCAAACCTCACTTCTGCGCCTTGAACGCAGAAACTGCATATAAAACTGGCCTATATTTCTAATTTGTGGTCAAAATTATAGGACGATTAAAATCTCAATTTAGTACCTAGATCCGAATTCTACGTTCACGTGGTGCCATAAGATGATGTTGGGAGCTAAAAATCAGTGGCCAATCCCAATTCATCTGCCATGCCCCTTTATCCTTTAAGCGCTGGTCATATGCAGCTTTCATGTGACTATGGGCTGGGCTAAGACCTAGCCCTTGGCCCTCGCCTATGGTTCTATGGAATTGGAGGACCATGGGCTAGGGCTTAGCTCGATCCCCTCCCCCAAATGGTGTGTATGGTCAATTTAAAGATAAGTCAAAATGGTTATTAAACAAGAAACATGTTTAGGTGGATTGGTAAAGGTTCTTTGTTGGTTTATACGAGGTTATGGTTTCAATTCCCATGGGGGGTGGTTCGACCCTAAACAAAATTTTGCCCACTACGAGGAGGCCACATGGAAACCAATGGTTGGTGCACATGGCACTCACTCATTGACCCACCACCATACAAAATCGTTGAACAATAAAAGACAACCAAATGCCAAACAGTAAAATAGTGCCAAGTGTCAACCATATATTGGCTAATGAGAAACAATAAAAACTTGCAAAGTCATGAACTAGTCAACATACAGATTGCTGACAAGGCATTCTTGCAAACTCAAAATTCATTTTTTTAGTTGTTTCCTGAAGCAGACATAGCGCGATTGCGGGAGCATCCAAGGCCAGATTTCACTGAAACAAATTGTGTTAGATTCAGGGATAAGAGATCTATGATTTGGAATTTGTTTCAAGATAATCCAAGAATTTTAAATTTTGAGCATTTTCTTGATCCACAAGATCACGAGCAAGGGTGGAGCACTAGAGAAAAAGAACAAACACAGTTATGAACTTAGACTTTCATAAAAACCTAAAGAAAATTAAATACCCAACTGCAATAATTGACAAACGAACATCAGAGTCTAAATGCAAGTAGTAAAAATGGCAAGGCAATGCAATGATCTATGTTTTTGGTAGCTGCAGAATCGACACAATTCAATAGCTTATGGAAATTTGGTTTATGGTCTATTGATGAAGTATTAAGTGTGTGGAGAAGAGGTCTTAAGCTCAAAATTGGTTAGAAACACAATGAAGAATTCACCAACAAAACAATAATACGTGAACCATGGTATTGATCAGGTAAAACTGCATTTAATTTTTCATCCTTGAATTGGTTTTATTAGTACTATTTCTGATTTTTTTGTGTATATATTAGATGAAGAGAGGTTAATCATCTGTCTATTGATAGTCTTACATTTTATTGCAGAAAAATGGATAAGTTTTTGCAGGTTCCAGGATGATGAAACAAGATCACTATATGCACGAGTACCTTTTTAAAGACTAAGTTTCTTTAAGAAGAGCATGATCATTCAATGTAAAATTAGATCCACTACACCACTGCTACTAAAAGCACACCATTTTTACCATTTCTACACATTCTAAGCTCGCAGTCGATTCATAATTGTCCATCTCCTACTACCAAAAACTCATTTCCCTTTGCAATCTTCATATTTTCCTGCCTCATTTTCATTCAACTCCCTTACAAAGCTGAGTCACCACATTTTCCTTTTCCTTTCTGTCAATAGACCTTCCTTCAATGAA
This sequence comes from Pinus tabuliformis, assembly GCA_031772625.1. Classification (NCBI taxonomy): domain Eukaryota; kingdom Viridiplantae; phylum Streptophyta; class Pinopsida; order Pinales; family Pinaceae; genus Pinus; species Pinus tabuliformis. Next base: position 238,503,060 of record CM062820.1, read on the forward strand.
AGTTTTCCATCTGTAGTTCTTTAAATTATTATTTCATACTCGTGTTAGATGATGGAGAATTCATTAAGGCCTCCCTTCTAACAATTTTTTACCCATCGACTCCCACACATCATCTAGGATCAAGACTAGAGATCTTTCAAGTACCTTGAATCTTTCATGCCTTAATGGCAAGTTCTCTCGCCAGTAAATAGTGGGAATACATCAACGTCCCCTGTTTGTCAGATCTTCTAGGTGACTCAACTACGACACATCTATTCGTACCTAGTAAGATGTACTTAGGTATCTTGACTCTCATTGAGATTAATGGTGAGTAGTATTGTGTTGGTTAATGGCATTCATTAATGGTCAGTAATCCAACAATTTCTTTTCTACGTTCTTCATCGACACATTTATTCACATAGATAAGAATTATGTCATTGAGTGGAACAAATGAAGACTACATGATTTCAGCAGTTTGCAGCAAGATTCAATTCAATAGCCATAACAATAAAGTTTCCAATATCATCCTCAATCCATACAACTAAGAGAAAGAAGAAGTAGATCAGATTCCTTTACTTCACATTCCATGATCTAACAGTAACAACTACACTCTTCTATATACACAACTTGTCCACTTTTCAGGTAGGTGAAGGTATGTAATTTTCTAATTTTTAATCAAGTAATTCCTTAAATGCTATAATTGTGATTATGGAAAATCCCTCACCACATTCATATTCCCTTTCTCATTTTCCAAAAACTAAAAACACCTTTAGTTGTGGGGAAGGGATATTCACATTTTGTTGGGTCCCTATAATACTAGTGATTACCCCATTACTATTGTAGTTATACCCTTTATTTATATTGTTGTGCCCCTATTACCCCCATGTTGTTATTTCTGTGCCCCATAGAATCCCTCTATTGTTATTTTTGTGGCTTTATATTATTATTGTTAGGTCGGCTGGATTATATTGTGACTCCTTAGACTCCTATATATAGAAAGGAGGTTTTTTCATTTGTATCATCGAAGAATTGTTCATTTATGTAATGTAAAGGAGGTTGCCCCCTCGAAGAGGCTGAATTCTAAGGCGTTGATCTATCTTTTCTTGAGCTGGTTTCATAACATTTGGTATCAGAGCTTTGGATTCTAGGGTTTCGCTACTCCAAACAGGTCATCGTGGAATTTTCGCTATAACTTTTTTTCTGTGACGTTTCAGAAGTCGCAAAAAAAACCCATTTGAGAAAAAATCGCGCTGAACCTTGGATCTAAATTTCAGAGCTTTTTGTGCGATATTTGCGGAGATATGATCTGAGGAAGTTGGTCTTTTTGCAGACTCCTGAATTACATTCAAAATAGGTGACCTGGGGAAAATCATCATAACTTTCTCTCTAGGGATCGGATTGAAATTTCGTAAGAAGGTACGGAAAGAGGATGGACTGTAGTTTCTTATATGCATGTCGTAGATCCAAAGGTTGAAATAGTGACTCGTGGCATGTCGTACAAGTTCACTCTACTGAACTAGGCTAAAATCAAGTCATTGTGGGAGATTTCACATAACTCTTCCTTGGAGAATCCAATTTGGGTTAGACTTGTGGCATTGGAAAGAGGACGCAGAAGGTTACTACAGATCACAATTCTAGAACTGGATGATCTGAAATTACAGAGATACAGTAGATTCAATATCAGGTTTCTATAAAGTGAAAAAAGGTGTGTAGTTTTTTTTAAATTTTTGTGTAAGCTTGGTTTAACGGAATTCAAAGGGCATAGTAAAGCATTATTATCGGTAACTGATGCCCCGAGGAAAGAAAATTCAAACACCTAGTAAGGAACCTAAAAGCTCTAGCATGACTCATGAAGAAGAGGAAGAAATGCTACATGATATATCAAAATTACAAGAACAAGTGCAACAAATGTCACGCTCACAAAAGCTAACAGAAGCTAAGATAAATGGCATGGAATCTAAGATAAATGGCGTGGAATCTAAGATAAAGGGCATGGAATCTAAGATGGATGATTCGAATACAGATTTGAAGAGAGACATGGCAGATTTGAAGACAGATTTGAAGACAGACATGGCAGATTTGAAGACAGATTTGACAAATTTTCTACAAGAAATACTTACTAATGGTGAAAAGGTTGTAAAGGAAACTCATGATGTGAACAAAAGAAATGTTAATCATGATTCCATAGACTCTAATGTTGGATCGAAGACCCACCATATTCCAAAAATCGATATGAGGAAGTTTGATGGCAAGGATCCCGCCACATGGATATTACAGATGGAGCAGTTCTTCGATCTCAATAATGTGCAAAACACACAAAAGGTACGTATGGCAACTATATATTTGGAACCAAATCAGTTTGTATGGTATCAATGGCTTTGCTCTCGTAAACAATTTATCACTTGGGCAATTTTTACGGAAGAATTGATAGCACATTATGAAGATACAAAAAGCAACACTTTTTTTAGCCAATTGATAAGTCTCAAACAAAAGGGTTCAGTAATGGAGCACATTGAGGAGTTCCAAAAATTGAACATAAGGGTAAAAGATATTCCAGAGGAGCATAGGATTGATGTGTTCATAGGGTCTTTAAAGGATAATATCCAACATGATGTTCGCCTTTGGGAACCTGATTCATTAGAGAAGGCATTCAGGTTAGCAAGAAAAATGGAAAGCAAAATTATGGCAACCAGGAAGCATACCACTCACAACTATAAAGACGGAAGTGTTGTTGCCCCTAGTCTTCCACAACCTATAAGGTTGACACCACAAAAATTGGAAGAAAAAAGAGCAAAAGGGCTTTGTTACAGTTGTGATAGCAAATACACTAAAGGTCATAAGTGTGCTGAGAAGAAATTATTCTACATAGATTGTGAAGAGGAAGAAGAAAAGGAGCAAGAAAGGTCAAAAGAAGAAGATATACTCCAGGAACAAAGCCTAGATGAAGAACAAATAAATCCGACCATATCTTGTAATGCATTGGCGGGAATTACCACTCCTCAAACCATCAAGATAGAAGGACAAATCAAGAAGAAAAAGGTAATAGTGTTGATTGATTCAGGAAGCACCCACAATTTTATTCATTGTAGGGTAGCAAAAGAATTGAATTGCTTCCTATATCCAGCACCAGAGTGTCAAGTGATGATTGCAAATGGAGGAACAATAAATTGCTCTGGAAAGTGCCATAATATCAAGCTATCCATGGGAGAATATGTATTGACTAGCCCAATGCTTTCCATTCCAATGGGAGGTGTTGATGTTGTACTAGGAGTCCAATGGCTACAATCCTTGGGTACAATAGCTTTTAATTTTCAAGAACTTTTCATCAAATTTTCTACGGAAGGAAAGGAAGTTGAATTAAGGGGTATTGCAGGGAAACCAGGAAAGATAATCAGCTCTAATGGTATGACAAAGCTTCTAAAAAAGGAGCAAAGAGGTGTAATTGCACAATTATGTTCGCTAGATGTTTCCACATCGGAATCATCTATTTCTCCAGATCTCCAAAAAGTCCTGGACAATCATTCCAAGGTATTTGAGACTCCCAAAGGTCTCCCACCTATGCGTGATCATGATCATGCTATTCATCTGATTCCAGGAAGTGTTCCTCCAAACATCAGGCCGTACAGATATCCCTATGTCCAAAAAAGTGAAATTGAACGTATGGTTGCAGAAATGCTAGAGGCTGGTATAATTCAACCAAGTCAAAGTTCTTTCTCTGCTCCAGTAGTATTGGTGCACAAGAAGGATGGATCATGGTGCATGTGTCCGGATTATAGGGAGCTCAACAAGCTCACTATTAAAGATAAGTTCCCCATTCCTGTCATTGATGAATTACTGGATGAATTGCATGGATCAATTTACTTCACCAAGTTGGATCTTCGTTCGGGATATCATCAAATCAGAATGAAGATTGAAGACATTCCGAAAACGGCATTTAGAACTCATGAGGGTCATTATGAATTTTTGGTCATGCCTTTTGGCCTTACCAATGCACCTTCAACATTTCAAGGTTTGATGAATTCAATTTTCAAACCATTCCTTAGAAAATTTGTGTTAGTATTTTTTGATGATATACTAATCTACAGCAAGTCTTGGAAGGATCATGTTGAACATGTTGACAGGGTGCTACAACTATTGGAGGAGAAACAATTATATGCAAAAAGATCCAAATGTTTCTTTGGAGTCCAGGAGGTGGAATATTTGGGTCATATTGTATCTCATGAAGGAGTTAAGGTAGACCCTAGCAAAATTAAAGCCATTAAGGAATGGAAAATCCCCACATCCATAAAGCATCTGCGAGGATTTCTTGGGTTGACAGGGTATTATCGCAAGTTTGTTAAGAATTATGGGAGAATAGCAGCACCTCTAACAACATTATTGAAGAAAGATGCATTTTCATGGACTCCGGAAGCAACAAAGGCCTTTGAACATCTTAAAGAGGCAATGTGCCAAGCACCGGTCTTAGCTACACCGGACTTCACAAAAACCTTTATTGTGGAATGTGATGCTTCAGGAAATGGAATTGGTGCTGTTCTAATGCAAGATGAAAGACCCATTGCTTTTGAAAGTCGTCCAATCAAGGGAAAGTTTTTAAGCAAAGCTATTTATGAGAAGGAAATGTTGGCAATACTCCATGCACTTAAGAAATGGCGACCCTACCTAATGGGAAGACACTTCAAGGTAAAAACGGATCATGATAGCCTTAAATACTTTTTAGAACAAAGATTATCCTCTGAAGAGCAACAAAAGTGGGTCACAAAGATGTTGGGTTATGACTTTGAAATCATCTACAAAAAAGGGAAGCAAAATGTGGTGGCAGATGCACTCTCAAGAAAGGATGAGGATGTGGAAGCATTGTTGTGCACCATTTCTATTATCCAACCAGATTGGATAAATGAAGCAAGGGAGGAATGGAAGAATGATGAAGAAGTGTGGGCACTTATTCGAAAGCTACAACAAGATTCCAGTACGTCTGATACATTTAGCTGGCAAAATGATTCGTTATGGTACAAAGATCGCTTATACCTCTGTAAGAATTCCCAGCTAAAACAAAAGATTCTTATGGAATTGCACACTTCTCCCTTAGGAGGGCACTCAGGATTTTTAAAAACTTACCACAGGGTTAAGAAGGAATTTTTTGGGATGGCCTTAAATCAGATATTCAAAAGTTTGTGGCGAAATGTTTGGTTTGCCAACAAAATAAAGTTGAAACAATTAAGACACCGGGTCTATTACAACCTTTATCCATTCCAAGCCAACGTTGGGAGGAGGTTTCAATGGATTTTATCACAGGTTTACCCAAGTCTGAGGGAAAGAGTGTCATCATGGTGGTAGTTGACAGACTTACCAAGTATGCACACTTTTGTGCATTATCACATCCATTTAAAGCCAGTACAGTTTCTACTGCATTTATGGAAACAATTCAAAAGCTACATGGAAACCCAAAGATTATTGTAAGTGACAGAGATCCCATTTTCACTGGAAATTTTTGGACAGAATTATTTTCTTGTCTTGGTACTCAGTTAGCTCATAGCTCATCTTATCATCCTCAATCTGATGGGCAAACTGAGATAGTAAACAAATGTTTGGAAGGATATCTTCGTTGCTTTGTATCTGATAAACAGACACAATGGGTCAAATGGTTGCCTCTGGCTGAATGGTGGTATAACACTTCCTTCCATACAGCAACAAAAATGACCCCATTTATGGCACTTTATGGGTATCAACCACCATCCATCACATCATATTTAAGAGAAAATTCTAAGGTTCAGGCAGTGGAACATCACATCGAACATCAACAACAAGTCCTCCAACTCTTAAAGGATAACCTCGTGTTGGCACAAAATAGAATGAAACAACAGGCAGATCAACATCGCAGTGAAAGAAGTTTTGATGTAGGTGATTGGGTATTCCTACGGCTACAACCATATAAGAAAATGTCCCTAAAGCAAGCTAAGAAGGATAATAAATTATCACCAAAGTATTATGGTCCGTACAAGGTGTTGCAAAAGATTGGTACTATGGCATACAAATTGGAGCTTCCTGCAGCTTCTCGATTGCACCCAGTTTTCCATGTTTCATGTTTAAAGAAGGTTATAGGCAACAAGCTCCCAGTTCAAACAATATTGCCAGAACTTGACGAGGAAGGAAAAATTATATTGGAACCGGAAGCAGTCACAGAAACAAGAACTCGACAACTACGAAATCGATCAATTTCAGAGTATCTTATACAGTGGAAGAACTTATCCGCTGAAGATTCCACATGGGAGGATGAGAATTTTATGCAGAAGTATCGAGAACTACTCAAGCGTTGAGGACAACACTTTTTTGAAGGAGAGGGGCATGTTGGGTCCCTATAATACTAGTGATTACCCCATTACTATTGTAGTTATACCCCTTATTTATATTGTTGTGCCCCTATTACCCCCATGTTGTTATTTCTATGCCCCATAGAATCCCTCTGTTGTTATTTTTGTGGCTTTATATTATTATTGTTAGGTTGGCTGGATTATATTGTGACTCCTTAGACTCCTATATATAGAAAGGAGGTTTTTTCATTTGTATCATCGAAGAATTGTTCATTTATGTAATGTAAAGGAGGTTTCCCCCTCGAAGAGGCTGAATTCTAAGGCGTTGATCTATCTTTTCTATCTTTTCTTGAGCTGGTTTCATAACACATTTCATCCCACATGTCACATTTAATTTCATCCTAACCAACATATTTTTCCCAATAAATTATTATTGCATTTTGATTCCAAAAGCTTATATGTTTTGCAATGATCAATTGATGAGCAAAAAGAATTCTCAATGTTTTCAAGTATTTTGATGCAACAAAAATAAGAAAAGTATTGTTACACAATAACCAATACTCATAAAATTTTGGTTGTCACACAAGAACCAACCATAAAAAATATATGTTGCAATCAAATGTAGTTCAAAATATACTTTTCAAAAAGAATAAAATTGTGAAATGATATGATTATGCAAAGTTAAAAGAGAATCAATACAAAGCAAAAGCTCATATATAAGCAAAACATTTCAAGAATATCAACTTATGATTAAGGGAATCAATGCAATAGTTGCATTAGGACATGCAACATCTTCAGTTGCGGGGTCTGTTGAGTCTCCAAAATGTCATTCATTTTCACCTTCATTTCCATCATTTTACCCTCATTTTATAACTATGTAACTCCATAACTCTACATTAGTAACCATTTTCATAATCATATGGGTTTATCATTTTTAATTTTCAAGTCATTGATTTTAAGTATTTTAAGTGAATTTGTGATTAAATATTAGGAAATTAACATGTTTTCATATATATCTAAATGTGTTATGAGTTTTGTGATATTGTGGGCCTACTTGGGGATTATATAAGGGTCCTACTTGGCCGTCCAACCACAAATTCGAATTTCAAATTCCAACTCATGAATATTTGTGGAATAATTGTAGAAGATGTGGATCATTAACTATGCACATCCATGGGAGAAGAATCGTGGATGAGAGGATTTTGAGAGGACTTGTATCTTACATTTTTAGGAGATTGGTTTTAACCAAAAGAGATAAATGTGGATTTAGGAGAGATCTAAGGATCTATATTTATTGAATAGTTATCATCAATTTTTGTATAAATAGGAGTGCACCCTTCATACAAAGGGTTGTTAAGTAACTAGTGTTGTTGTTAGTTGTTAGGTGTTAGAGTTGCTATTGGAGGTTCCAAGTTCCATCCAAGATGTGATTTGTAAAGTGAGGAGAGAGAATTCTTGTAATATCTTGTATCTCATTTTATGAAATACGTACTTCCACTTTGATATCCAAGATGTGATAGTTTGTTTAGTGTGTTTGTTGAGGAATGGAGGGCCCCCATCAACCACTGTTTGCACACCTTTATACATATTGATAACATAGTGTAGTTATGTTATTTTATTTATTTTGATGCATTCAAACACACTTTAACTCACACACCATTGTTGCATCCACCTAATTATCATTGAGATTAATTTTTTTATTTAGATGCATCTGATGTCACCATTCACATTGTTTTAGTTCAAGAATATGAATTGAATGATGAACTTGTGATATATTATTTTATTAGAAATCTGATGAAAAATTGAGATAAAATATGCACATGTGGAAAATTTAGCCTTGACAGCTGTTCAAGTTGTCCAAAGATTTCATCACTACATTCTCTTACATAAAACAACAGTGGCTTTAGACTGCGACCTTATTGTTTACCCAGGGGGAATATTCTAAATGGATAGTTATCCAACAAGAATTTGATTTAGAATTCATAAAATCTAAGTCTAAGAAATCATTGCTGTTTATTGAATTTTTATGTGAATTTCCTTATATTAAGAGGGAAACCATGGTAGAGGAGTTTCTTCTAGATGAATCCATTTTTCTTATTAGTACTTTAGACCCTTGGTATGGAGATATTATCATGTATCTTAGAACTCAGACATTTTGGCCATAATTAACTCGAACCGATCGTTGTCGTATTTGGTACCAATCCCAACAATACACTATTGTTGGTGATACACTTTATCATCATAGTGTTGATTCCATCTTAGAAGATGTTTGACTCATGAAGAAGCCAAAAAAGAATTGAATGACTTCCATTCTGGAGCTTGTGGTGGTCATATGTCAAGGTTTTCCACTACCCAAAAATTCTTGCGCACTAGGTATTTCTGGCCTTTGATGTTCAAAGATTATATAATTGTGGTCCAGAAATGTCATAATTACCAAATTTACGATCGCAAAATTCATGCACCTCCAACTCCTCTACACCCAATCATTGTTGTCGATCCTTTTGCAAAATGGGGTATCTATTTTCTTACATGTAACCCTCACTTGGCTAGGGGGCAATAATTATCCTAGTAGTGGATTATTTCAAAAAATGGGTTGAGGTGATGCCTACATATAAGAATGATGGCAAAAATGCAGCTATTTTCATATTCAATCATGTGAATTGTAGGTTTTGTGTTCCACAAGCCATCGTCACGGACCATGGTAGCCATTTTCTAAATTTTTTGATGACCGAACTTACTACGAAGCTAGGCTTACATCATGTCAGTTTTACTCCATATTACCCAAAAAAATGCCCAAGTAGAATCCATAAACAAGGTTTTCACTACCATGATTAAACAGATTGTTAGAATTCATAAACAAAGTTGGCATCTGATGCTTTTTCTAGCTTTGTGGGCATATCACACCTCAGCAAAAAATTCAACTGGTTCTACTCCCTTCTAGCTACTTTATGGTATGGAAAAAATCTTACCTATTGAATGTGAAATTCCATCATTAAAACTAGAAATCGAATTATCTCCAGCCACTTCTGCAAAGGAGGAACCTTTTTTGTACTTAGCACGATTAGATGAGACTAGACATGATGCTACTTTAGCTAGTGAGACTCATAAGAAATGAATTAAGGCACATTTTGATCAAAATGTAAATCCTTGCTCATATTCAAAAGGTGAGCTAGTCTTGGTTTATGATCAAGAGAATGATAAATTAGGTGCCGGTAAATTCGAGCCCATGTGGCATGGTCCTTATATTATAAAATGTGTACTGGAAAAAGGGGCTTATGAGATAGTTGATTATGATGGAATTTCTTTAGGAAATCCATTAATGGTCTTTACCTGAACAAATACTATGCTTAGTTCACTCTGTGAAGAATTTGTACATTGATGTATCATATTTTCTAAGTGTGTGGCAATTTTAGCATATTTTTATGATTTTTTTCTACTTCTCCTACTTATCTTGTGTTACATTTAATTTGCAGATGTCAACACTCTCTCAAACTTACATTAGTTTCTCCAATGGTGGTAGTCGTAGTACTCAAAATTTATCTTCTGCAACTTGGGCTATTTATTCACCCACTGACGAGTTAGTTAATATTCATGGAGTATGCCTTGGTCAAACAACGAATAACATCACAAAATATAGTGCAATTATTAAGCTATTATCTAATGCCATTTCATTTGGTATTCATTGATTGATCATTAGGTTAGATTCTCAACTCATAGTATTACATTTAAACGGTGTCTACTTAGTAAGGAGTTCAAAAATGTTAAGAATGTTTTTGTGGGTTTATCTCTTGGAGAGAGAATTTTATTACATTGAATATTAGCACATTCCAAGAGATTTAAACACATTAATTGATGCATTGGCTAATTATGTGTTAAATCAACATTTGTAACATCTGTAAGAAAGATAAACACAATATTCAGTGACATATTGTACAAGATAAATTGAGATAATAGTAGTAGTTTCCATTAATAAAAATGTTTGTAAAAATTGTGGCTTTACAAAATGTCATACAAGACATATGAGGCCCTGTGGCCTTTATTATCCAAACATGTCGATATATCAAAAAACAAAATCTAGCCCTACAACTAGCAGCTAAGCATGGTGATCATGGTAGTAGATGATGGAGCGTGTTACTCATCATAGCAAGCAATTGATCAACCTAGGAACTACCACAGTATGCCTATATCAATAGAGAGGAAAATCATTTATCCCAACATCTGGGATATCTAGATTCAACCTCTTCAGGTTGTGCTCATGCTCATTTAAAGTCTCTCTTGCATCATTGTTTTGTACCATAGGAGTTTCTGGATGCTCACAATGTCTGTCAAATTGACATAATCCTATTGGTTTGACTTGGCCAACATCTGCATGATTATTTTATATAGTTAGTTTTGGATGTCAAAAACAAAACAAAAAAAATCGAAAAACACAAAACAACTAAAATGTAAAGTTTTTACCTTTATCATCCCAATGCATTCCTGTAGGAAGGGATATATCTAGATCACCAATGTTATCCATGCTCGAATATGGAAAGTCCTCAATCATGATGATATGGTGTTCCAGCCACCCCAAAAACTCACAAGTGTATCTCATAGTTGGGCCATCACCACCTTTGTGGTGTGTCATCAATGAAACCCATTGTAGCATATGAGGATATTGAGGTCCTGCTGCATCTATAGATATATGTGAGGCAGGAAGGGGAATCCTCTCTAGAGAAAATGAGATCACAATGGCACCATACCCAAAGTTTTTAAGTTTTCCAGTCTTTACTCTAGTCAGTTGCCCTTTGAGATTAGCAAAACCCCCTCACATCAGTTCAATATGGTAGGCTGTGAACACTCCATAGAAATATTCATTTTAGCCTTAGTGGTAAAATGAAACACTACACTTCCACACAATCATGCAAAAGTGAAAGAAATGGTCCTCAACAGAAGCCTCTCAATATTTTTTATGTCAATCCATCCACCTTTGAGATGATCCCCTTGAAAACAATGTTGCTGCAGATAAGTTGTTGTTTCTCCACCTCGTTTATGCCCATATAAATAAATATCAACCCCTCATCGTGAAATCCCAACCAAGAAATAAATTTCATCTGCATATATGGTAAGTCTATGGTCTCCAATCTGGAAACACTCTTCCTGAACATTTCTTGTTCTCACCATCCATGTTAGCAAATCTAGCTAAGCCTTCACACCTGGGATCACGAAAAATTTGTATAGACCACAATCTCTCAAGGTATATAGTGTTCTTAGGTTATTCAAAGATGTTGCATATTGATCTTCATGTTCTCTCTCCCTCCATTACATTTTTGCAATTCAAAACCCTGAAAATAACCATGGAGGATGATTAGAAAACAATGTGGTAAATTTTACAAAAAAAATTGGTCATTTTATCATTTTTTTCAAAAACCATTGACACTGTGTGTGACTCTCTTTTATAAACAAAGTGAATTTGCACAATGCCTATGTCAATAAAAATTGCGCAAACCACAATTTTGAGTGTAAAAAAATGGGTATGTGTGCATAGAGCTGATGAGGAGGAATTTTGCACACCGATGGTAATTTTTAAATTAATAAACCCCCCCTAAAAATGTGAAAAGAAAAATGTAAGCAATCAAAACGAAGATAATGGAAGACCTCTTACCTGGAGAAATCAATTCATGATTTGGTCCACTAGTTTGGTCATAATCCACCTCTGAATTTTTTGGTAAAAATGCACTCTCAGTGGCTCTCAAATGGTAAAAACACAAATGGTAATTTTTTTTTACTTTTTAGACTTTTATAAGCTTTTTAGGCCAATTATAATTTCTGAAAATTCAAGTTTTTAATGTTTTTACTAAATTTTTGAGCAATTACGATGATTTTTGAGTTTAAATGAATAGGACATGGGTTTAATTACGAAAATGAATAATTTTGGATATATGTACATTTTTATTGCTTTTTCGAACTCATTAAAACTTACAAAAATTTGAAACCCTCGAGTTCTCTTTAAACCCTTTTTAAACTCCTTAAACACAAAAATATCGTCGAGTATTTGACTATTCAAACTCGTGAGGGTAAATGAACAGTCGTCTATTCAATATAAGTTTAACCCTTTTACGGACTAAACTAGACTATTTACAAATGAGGTGTACATTGACTTGTCATGGTCAATAGAGTTCTCTCTTGCATTATTTTACCCTTTTCTGGGCTTGAGAGACTAAATTTATGAAAAAGACATTTCAGAGTTTACTTATGTTTTTCTCCTGGATCTCTAAAAATGAAAAACACTAAGCTTTGCTTTCTTCGGGCTCTTTAAAACTTTACATTGAAAGAAATGAATAAGTTTTCTTTTCTTTTCTTTTCAAACTCTTTAAACATGAAAATGGTATTGAGTTAGCCCTTCAATGGACTCGTTAAACGTAAACAATGTAGGACTCGTTAATCATGACGAGATTGAACCACTCCTTCCTAGGGTTTGTTACAAATAATATGATGCAGGAGCATGACGACTCCTCAGTCAAAATGGAATTTTGACTACTTCTAGAAGACAAAACAAGTTTCTAGAAGGTGCAGCTGTCAAAAGATGAGGCGATTTGTTAGTTTGTTGGATCTAAATGTTATTTAGAGGGTGTAAGTCAAGAGAATCATGGATCTGAAATGAACCACGATTCTATAGTTATTTCTTATAAATTGTGACCGTGTGTTTGTAAAGGGGCGACCATTGAATGGAGATCAAGCCGTCATGGTGCCACTGCAATGTAAACCTCAAGAAATGATTAAGTGAGGGTTCGATTTTGAAATATAATTATGTTTCCTGTGTAAATGCGTGGAGTTAATACGTATTTGTTTTGTATGTAATTGGTGATTGAATTAATTTCTGTGTTCTTTGGCGATAATTAGAATTTTGAGCATGAAACCTCAATAAAATGATCCATTGTTGATTAGAAGATGGATCAACGATGACCAAAATGCATATTATATGTGTAAATTCTTCTAGATCATGATTGGTTTTGTAGAAAAATAAGGATCATATTTTAAAATTAGAGGTGTAGCGGAAGCATGGTGGGCCATAACCCATAGGTCTGCGTGTATTGATTTTAGAATGAATTTTTCTTGCATCAAAGTGGTATCAGAGCAGAAGAAGATTCTGTGGAATGAGGTGCAAATTTAAATAGGTATGGTCTTTATATTTTTGTGCAAGTAGCAGTAGATTAAGGTGAGAAGATTGCAATAGCCTAAGTGCAAGGAGTGCTCAAGAGAAGCTGAGAACAACTTCCAACTGCGGTTGGGTACAAGTTGTTGAGGTGACTCCACAATTGCGATTGTGGGTAGAGTTGTCTTAGAGATAACAATTCCAACAAAAGAAGTGTTGGGTAGAATTGTTAGTCAGCAAGAGGTTCGAGCAGAGAACCACAGAGCTTGCCAAAATACCAAGTCCAGAGGAGAGCTTGGTGAGGTAAGTAGTAGTAGGGAGGACTTGCTATTGTAGAGGCTGATTGTAGCTCACAAGTTAAGCTGTTACGAAGGCCAGAAGAATATGACCAGGAGGTCATAATGTTTTTTTACCTCGGGAGTCTGATGTAGGAGCATGATTTCTCCTCAGTCAAAATGAAACTTTGACTAATTCTAGAAGACAAAACGAGTTTTTGGAAGGTGCAACTATGAGGAGATGAGGCGATTTTTTAGTTTGTGGGCTCTAAATGTTATTTAGAGGGTGTAAGTTGAGAGAATTGTGGATCTGAAATGAACCACGATTTTGTAGTTATTCTTATAAATTGTAACCGTGTGTTTGTAAAGGGGCGAACATTGAATGGAGATCAAGCCATCATGGCGCCACTGCAATGTAAACCTCATGAAATGATTAAGTGAGTGTTAAATTGTGAAATATAAATTATGTTTTCTGTGTAAATGTGTGGAGTTAATACATATTCGTTTTGCATGTAATTGGTGATTGAATTAATTTTTGTGTTCTTTGGAGATAATTAGAATAGCGAGCACGAAGCTTCAATAAAATGATTCGTTGTTGTTCACAAGATGGATCAACGATGACCAAAATGCATATTATATGTGTAAACTCTTCCAGAGCATGATTGGTTTTGTAGAAAATAAGGATCAGATTTTAAAATTAGAGGCGTAGTAGAAGTGTGGTGGGCCATAACCCACAGGTCCATGCGTATTGATGTTAGGATGCAGTTTTCCTGCATCATAATCTAAAGGAATCATCCAAAGGATGAGCTTACATGACAAGAATATGTTATCTTCATCAATCCTGCACAAAAATAAAAAGAAGTATTTTTTAGTAACGGCGGGGAAAAATTCCAAAAGAAAGTTTGTTTGTGTATAACAAAAGGCAGTATATTTCTCCTGAACATGACACTCTGCCACCTTTATCTCTGGGTTGGGAAACCCATTTGTCTCTAAATTTACCGTACCTCATTGAAAGTATTTAGTTGGTTTTAGGTATTACTTTTGAGTCAAATTCTCCTAAGTCAAAATGACATGTCGTCGATATGTTGAAGAGAAGTCCAACATCAGTCAAAATTACCTTGCAATTTGTAGCCTTCAATCATGTTGGCCATCCATGATTCATTCTTGGATTACTCCAAATTTTTTCTTCAAAACCTGACATGAGTATCATGTCATAAGCCCTCCTACGATGAGTTGTTTCCTATCGACTTTAGCTCATTATCTAGGAAGTTGATCTAGAGACCTTCTTTAGTAACTTGGAGCCTAAATGCCTTAATGGAAGGTTTTTCGCCTTCAAAGACATGTTCTCATCATTGAATTTTGATTGAATGATTCTATGAGTGTTTGAATTGAGGACATCTTTTCACACTTCATAGATTGTACTCTCGCACCATTTTCTCTATTGGTGGTTTCTCTCGGACTTGTTAATGGTTCACATCATTGACCGGTAATCAAATGGTTTCTACCATGATTGACTTCAAGAAATTCACTAACATGGTTAGATTCATACTATGGTTCGAGAGATGGAGATCAATACTGTAGACCTAGTTTCATCCATCCAAGCTGCATGGAGTTATTAAAAATTCATGATTGTAAACATAGATCCATTGATGGTTGTGTCCATATTGTGTCTTAGATTGACATGTCTCTTCAAATGTATTTCCATACTGATTCTTTGATATATTTATGCTCTAAGTATGGGAATTGCTACCTCAGCGATGATTACATATTGGATTGTAACCCTTGATTGATTGTTTCGGGTCTCTAACTGTGGTCTCTAGTCTGACTGTTCTCATGATAAAGCGCTTTAGTCCTCAAACATATTTTCTAACTTTTCACTTTAGGGGGAAATATATTTCACGTCATTTTTTCATCATTAGGAAAATGACCATCAATATAGATGTTTCACTATCCATGAAAGTGTTCCAAAGCATTCCACTGCAAGGCTAGAAGCTAAAAAATCCCAAAAGAGAATGAAATTTCTTGATTATAATTCCCAAAAACCTATTTTTGACTACCTACATGGTTCCCTAGTCAGTTATTGTGCATACACAAACTTGACCATTAAATTCAGAACAAAAGTGTGCTTTGTCTTACACTATGGATTTCACACATGACTCAACACAAGTAAAAAAAAAAAAAAAGAAGTAAATTCTAGAAGCTTTGTTGGGTGAATCTCTCCCAACTAAAAGATTCAAGTGGATTCTTACTTAAGCCTTATCCCTCTCTTCATGGAGTTAATTCCCCCTCTTTATGGATCCCCTATCCCACCTTTTGAGGATCTCATCTCTTAGGAAGAGGATCTCAAGCCTTCTCCTCTTGGCCTATAAATAAAACATAGGTTAGAGGGTTAGGGGTACCACTGAACGTAGACTCATGTTGCGTAAATAGAATTAGAAGGATTATCATGGAAGGAGAAGGTTGGAGATCACAGGAAGAGGCTTGTGACATCAAGGCAACCAGGTTGTAAGCTGCTTCTCCTTTGAATTCAATACAAAGCAGTTGTTCCTTCCTAAGTAGTTGACATCAAGGCAACCAGGTTGTAAGCTGCTTCTCCTTTGAATTCAATACAAAGCAGTTGTTCCTTCCTAATTATGTTCATTTTGATGTTAGTTGTGAGATTCCTTGATCACTCACATGGTTTATAACTGATTATTTGATTCAACTTATGATGTATGCTAAGTTAATAACTTCATTTACCTTTGATTTTTGCTTTAACCCCTTTGAATGCTCTTGTCTATACAAATCTCTTTTGGAGCATCATGGAGAAGCTGTGGAAAGCATTGGGAAAGCCTCTATGGCATTGAGGAAAATTTGGTTGTGGAAAGCACTAAAAGGACTTCAAAAAGAAATTTGTTCAATAGGTAAGTGATTATCTATGTACCACATGTTTCAATCAGTTATAAGCTAGGGAAAGGTAGCAATTCTTTTGATGTTTGTTACTAGGTTTTGTTGGAAATCTAGGGAGATTCTTTTTGTACACAAGAAGGATTAGTCCACTCAACACATAGAGTGCCTTCTTAATCTTCAAACTTCATTAGGATTATCTAATATTTTGAAGCTCTCAAGTTGTTCTACATATACTTCTTCTTCAAGCTATCCATTAAGAAAGGCAGACTTCACATCCATTTGATATATTTTGAAGTATCTGTGATAGGAAAAGGGAAGAAACATTTTGATTTATTATAACCTTGCCATTGGAGAAAACATTTCCTCAAAGTGTATTACTTTACATGCATATATCCCATGCATGCCAATTATTTATTTATTTATTTTATTTTATTTTATTTTTATTTATTTATTTATTTTTTTCTGATAATATGCCCTTGTTCATTGACTTTTTTTTGAAGACCCATTTTATGCCTATGATGCTTGTTTGTTTGTTTGTTTGTTTTTTTCTTTTCTATTGGTCTTTGTGTCGGTTTTCAAGTCTGATTATTTTCTATTTGGTCTAGTTCCTAATTATGGGATCTATCTAGTGTTCATCTATGCTTTCTTCAAAAAAAATCTTGTGTTCAATCATGGATAGCATGGAAACTTGAGCTTGATCTGGTGTCCCAACAAGTTTTCTTCTTTTTTAGATCCCAATATTCTTGTTACCAATGATTTTATTTTCAAGATGGTTCTTTTGTACTTACCTTGAGGGTGCTTTCAAATGGGTCTCTACTTTCTCAACATCTTGAAATTGTTCTTCCTCTTCTTCATTAATTAGTTGATCATAGGGATTGATAAATCATGGCGACTTGAGTTCCTCATCAACTTTCACATCTATATATTCAACGATCTTGTGCAGTCCTTTGCTGTAGCACATGTATCATTTGCTTTTCATTCAATATGATAAGAATATTACTTCCTCTACCATAAAATCAAATTTTCCTAATTTCTCATCATTGTTTTTAATATAAAATTTATTGCCAAACACTTTGAAGTGTTTGATTGATCTTGTTTTTCCATGCCATAACTCATAGATTTTATTATCATAGTTATGCTTGGGATGTTCTTTTTTTAGTATGTTGGCTTCTATGTGAATAGATTTTTCCTAATAGGTCTATGATATGTTCCTTTCTTGCATCATATCTCTATCCATTTGTTGTATTGATCTATTCTTCCTTTCAGCATTTCCATTTTGTTTGGGGGTGTCTACAATGGTATATTGTCTCTTTATTCTATGCTCATCGCAAAAATATTCAAATTTGTTTGATGTAAACTCCCCTCCTCTGTCTAATCATATGCACTTTATCTTATATCTTGTTTGGTTCTCTGTTAGTGCTTTGAATACCTTGAATTTCTCAAATGCATCTCATTTATATTGCAAGAAGGATACCCATGTTAGTTTGGTAGAATCATAAATTACTAACATGAAGTAACATTCATGTCCAATTGCTTCTATTTTAGAAGGTACACACAAATCCATGTGTACTAGTTGAAGTGGTTTGCTCGTTGATAGAAAATATTTAGTCTTGAAAGGAACATGAGATTGTTTCCCCATTTGACATGACTTGCAATTAGGGTTTTGTGGCTTTGTAATTTTAGTCAGATCTCTTACAACTCCCTTTTTTTTATTCTAATGATATGATCAATGTTTAGATTCCCTATCCTTCTATGCCACAACCAACACTCACATTGTTTTCCCAAATCACATTCTTCATTGTCTTCCTTTTGAACATATACATTGTTTGTTGCTAAGATTCCATTGACCAATATATTTCTTGTTGTAGCTTAATTTATTTCACATTCCTTAGCCCTGAAGAATAAATAATATCCTTTGTTTCACATCTGGCTCACACTCAACAAGTTACATTTCAGTCCATGCACAAAAAATACATCATGTGCCTTTCCTCTTCCATTATTCAAGCTAACTCTATCTGTAACCACCCCTCCCACATTTACCTAATTTCACTGACCTGTCAGGATAAACATGAGACTGAGAGCTACTATGACCTGACCCCAACTCCTAGATCCATTTAAGGAAGTGGGGCCAACTATTGACGACAAACTGAAACTTTACTAACCTTCCTCATGAATTAGATGACACCCAAGAGCTAAACAACCACCCTAAATTGCCAAACCCTGAGCTATACCTTTTTTTATCAGTGCTAGGCCCACAACGGAACCCACAAGAAGGCATCCATGAAATAGGGAGCCCCCAACCACATGCAAAACACTACATCCATGTGATTGGAATCCAATTTCCCCAGTTCAGTGGGTGTGGTCCTAGATTCTGAACCTAAATTCCATGTCAACCTCCAAACCACTCCGCAGAACTCAGTGAGACTTTCCAGAATGATAAATGACATCAATACAAGGTCATTCATACAAAAATTGATCAAATACTTGACATATCTAGGCATAACTATGGAAATCATTTCATCAAACATATGGTGAACATGTAATCTACAGTTCATGAATGCATATATAAACATAGGGGTCTGAAACATATTTGATAATCACCAAGAATGTATAATTCCCTCTCATAATAGCTTTAATAACACTTATTAGATCATGCATTCACTAACCATTCATTAACTAATCAAAATATATTAAGATCCATAGACAATATACATCATATAACTAGCATATAACCAATGAATGGACATCATATGAATCGTTATAGAACAACCATCAAATCCACATAATATCAAGTACAAGTACTCACAAAATACCATAGGAAAATAGCTCTTATTATCATATGCAAACGCAAACCATGTTAGGGACTTCCATGTACCACATGACCATAGACTGGGCTAAACCAAATCTCTCTTTCAACCAATCACCCCCATTCCATATTCCAAGCATAAATGTGGGATCTCATGGATTGAACCACAAAAAATGAAACTAGGGCTACAGAGGCCAAAATCCTTCAACCCTCAACCAGTGATTCTGCCTCATGGCCAAAAATCACCAACACCAACCAGATTGGTCTCTACCCAGATATCTAGGGCTCCAAGAACTAGTAGCTCAACGCACCTCCTTCGAGGGCTCCAAAGAATTTGTCCAACTTAGCTCCAAGACTATTATCTAAACCCAAAAAGGGCTCTGAAGTGTTTGTCCAAACTAGGCTCTAGGACTAGCAATTGAAATTTGGGTACCAAAGGACAAGTGGTTCCCTAAGGCTTTGATCTTTGGCCTAGGGAAAATTGTCCAAATTTATTTTTGTACTTTTCTCCTAAAGCGACTTTATAAGTGGTAAAGTCAATTTAATTTAAAAGTGACTTTATAAGTGCTAAAGTTACATTATAATTTAAAATTGACATTATAAGTGGTATAGTTGCTTTCTAATTTAAATGTGACTTTATTAAAATCACATTCTTCATTGTCTTCCTTTTGAACATATACATTGTTTGTTGTTTAGATTCCATTGACCAATATATTTCTTGTTGTAGCTTAATTTATTTCACATTCCTTAGCCCTAAAGAATAAATAATATCCTTTGTTTCACATCTGGCTCACACTCAAAAAGTTACGTTTCAGTCCATGCACAAATAATACATCATGTGCCTTGCCTCTTCCATTATTCAAGCTTACTCTATCTATAACCACCCCTCACACATTTACCTAATTTCACTGACCTGTCAGGATAAAAATGAGACTGAGAGCTACTATGACCTAACCCCAACTCGTAGATCCATTTAAGGAAGTGGGGCCAACTATTGACGACAAACTGAAACTTTACTAACCTTCCTCATGAGCTAGATGACACCCAAGAGCTAAACAACCATCCTAAATTGCCAAACCCTAAGCTATACCTTTTTTTATCAGCACTAGGTCCACAACGGAGCCCACAAGAAGGCATCCATGAAATAGGGGGCCTCCAACCACATGCAAAACACTACATCCATGCGGTTGGAACCCAATTTCCCCAGTTCAGTGGGTGCGGTCCCAGATTTTGAACCTAAATTCCATGTCAGCCTCCAAACCACTCCGCAGAACTCAGTGAGACTTTCCAGAATGATAAATGACATCAATACAAGGTCATTCATACAAAAATTGATCAAAGACTTGACATATCTAGGCATAACTATGGAAATCTTTTCATCAAACATATGGTGAACATGTAATCTATAGGTCATGAATACATATATAAACACAGGGGTCTGAAACATATTTGATAATCACCAAGAATGTCTAATTCCCTCTCATAATAGTTGTAATAACATTTATTAGATCATGCATTCACTAACCATTCATTAAGTAATCAAAATATATTAAGATCCATAGACAATATACATCATATAACTAGCATATAACCAATGAATGAACATCATATAAACCATTATAGAACAAGCATCAAATCCACATAATATCAAGTAGAATTACTCATAAAATACCATAGGAAAAGAGCTCTTATTATCATATGCAAACGCAAACCATGTCAGGGACTTCCATGTACCACATGACCATAGACTAGGCTAAACCAAATCTCTCTTTTAACCAATCACGCCCCTTCCATATTCCAAGCATGAATGTGGGATCTCATGGATTAAACCAAGAAAAATGAAACTAGGGTTGTAGAGGCCAAAATACTTTAACCCTTAACCAGTGATTCTGCATCATGGCCAAAAATCACCAACACCAACCAGATTGGTCCCTACCTAGATATCTAGGGCTCCAAGAACTAGTAGCTCAACGCACCGCCTTCGAGGGCTCCAAATAATTTATCCAACTTGGCTCCAAGACTATTATCTAAACCCAAAAAGGGCTCCAGAGTGTTTGTCCAAACTAGGCTCCAGGACTAGTTGTTGAAATTTGGGTACCAGAGGACAAGTGGTTCCCTAAGGCTTTGATCTTTGGTCTAGGGAAAATTGTCCAAATTTATTTTTGTACTTTTCTCCTAAAGCAGTTTTATAAGTGGTAAAGTCAATTTAATTTAAAAGTGACTTTATAGGTGGTAAAGTTACATTGTAATTTAAAAGTGACATTATAAGTGGTATAGTTAAATTCTAATTTAAATGTGACTTTATTAAAGTTGATGAAGAATTAGAAAGTGAAAAAGTGACTATGGAAATAAAAAGCTAAGTGGGTCTTTATTTAAGTGGGTGATTTAAAAATAGAAAGTGGGAATTAAATGCACATTTATTCTCATCCCTAGATTTAAATGAATCTCAGCCATTAGATATTAGGGTAACAAAAAGGTCATTTAAAGAATAAAAGGAGAAGAGAAGAGGAAAAGATCAATTCATTCTTTCATGAGCATTTGAGAGAAAGAGAAGAGAGAGCAAGGAGAAACTTTCTGAGTAGTGAAGAAGTGAAGGACAACAGCAAGAAGACATTTCAACAAAACTACACATCAACATTTATTGGCACACATCCCAAGGCAAAAATGTATAGAAAGAGAAAAGCAAAGAAATCTAGGAAGATGGACAACAGCAAGGGCATGAATTTCAAGGTAGATTTGGGCACGAATTTCAAGGCAATCGTACCGCTGAAATCTGTACGGTCCGTACAACAAGTTCTAAGCACATTTTTCGAGGCAGTCTTACAACATTTAATGTTATTTTATTGTTGTACAAATTTCTGTTTTGGTTGTTTTCTAATTGACACAATTTTCGAGGTGGAGTTCAAGCACAGAAATCGAGATAAGTTGTAATTTGTGGTTGTTGGAATTTTTATATGTATTTCAGTTTATTTGTAAAAGCATTTTCAGAAATAAAGAAGAGCTCTCAAACTAGTTTTCCCCAAGAGTTGTAGGGGGGTCTTTCTAGGGTCACATTGACAAAAAATCACTGTGTTATTTTCTGTGTGTGGCTGTCATAATTTTGCTATGTTTTATTTCTACAATTTCAGCAGTTGTGAAATCTCTAAATTTGTGTTTTCAGAAAAATATTGTCATTTCCAGATTTTAGAATTTTTTATCATGTTTGGATTTAAAACTAAATGCATGGAGTGATAAGGAAAATTGATAACTGGAGCGGGGGTTGAAATTTCTTCATGGTATTGGAGCTTGGTTGGCTAAAAGGTGCAATTCGAGATAACAAAGTGAAAATTACAGCAAGCTGAATTTTACACAGAAAACATAAACCTTTACCATAAATTTGAAAATTTCAGTTTGGTAGGATAGTGAAACATGTCTTTGGGTTTGGGAGTTGAAGACAGGTTGGATGGGAAGAGCAACAATAGTGTATGGAAGGAGAGAATCCAGAGCATCTTTGAGGAAGCAAAATTTTGGGGCATTATGGTAAATAGCACACAGAACCCAGTAGTAGTACTTGTTGACCCTATACAATCAGCAACATTTAACAAAATGAATGCTAAGGCAAAAAGATTAATTCTGGAAGGAGTCAAAGACCATGTCATTCCTCATGTGAGAGGAAAGACTTGTGCACCTGAGATGTGGACAACCTTGACCAGTCTTTACCAGAGCTCAAATGAAAACAAGAAAGTGGTCCTAAAGGAGAAACTAAAGGTCATTAAAATGGCTAAGACTGATAGTGCTACAACATACCTCACAAAGATCACTTCAGTGACAGATGAGTTGGAAGCTGTAGGTGAGATCATTGCACCCACTAAGTTGGTGAGGATTGCTTTGAATGGTCTTCCCAAGACTTAGGAGAATTTTGTGGATGGCATTGTTGCACAGTAAAACCTTCCCAATTGGGAGAGGTTGTGGGATGATTGCATTCAAAATGAGATCAGAAAGAACCATCTTGGGGTAGTGAAACAGGTGGAGGACGATGACAATGTGGCATTATTAGCAAGAGGTAAGAAGGGTAGAGCAAAGAAGAAAGATTCCAACAGTGGAGGCAAAGGCAAAGGTAAAGGCAAGTAGCAGAACAAGGAGAAGGATTATTCTAAAGTCAAATGTTAGAATTGTCAAAAGTTGGGACACTACGCTGTTGTGTGTCTGGAGAAGAAGAACAAGAAAGGGAAAGACAAAACCATGGTAGCTTCTATAGAGATAGAGAGCTTCTCAGAGAGATTTGATTGGGGGTTTGGGTTCATAGCTTATGAGGCCACTAGTGCAGGATCACCTGCCATACAACTTCAGAGGGAGTGTGCATTCCCCGCTACTAGTAGAGCATCTTCTAGCATTTGGTATGTTGATAGTGGTGCTTCCCGGCACATGACAGGAGTCAAAGAGTACTTCTCAGAGCTTTTAGAGGGTGATACTGATATGGAGGTAGTACTTGGTGATGGTAGCATTTTTAGAGTAGTCAACATGGGGACATTGACATTTGATAGGGGACCCAAACCTCTCTTGAAAGTGTCAGATGTTCTATATGTGTGTGGAATGAAGAAGAACCTGATATCCATCTCAGCACTTGAGGACAGAGGGTATTATGTGTTGTTTTGGAGAGGTAATGTGCTTATATATCCTAGGGGAACTCTACCTTCTTAAGCTAGAGAGATTGGTGTGTGCCACGCCAAGGTGTACAAGTTCTCATTCAAGCCCCTAATGGCATTGAGCAGCAACACCTAAGACAGGACCGACAACGGATCTAGCAGTTCAGAGTTTTGTGAGATTTGGCACCACAGGATGGGGCACATGTAACATGGGGCCTTTAGTACATTGCAAGAGACCACCACTGGTGTGCCATATTTCAGTTCTGATCACCTTGGTGTATGCAGAGGATGTGTTATGGGGAAGTTTTCCAGATCCCCTTTTCCTAGCAGTGATAGCAGAGCGACCGAGATCCTTGACTTGATTCATACTGATGTGAGTGGTCGTATGTCTGATGTATCCTTCAGTGGCTATCAATACTATGTTTTATTCAATAATGGCCACTCTAGGAAGACCTGGATTTATTTCTTCAAGACTGAGAATGAGGTCTTCAAGTGGTTTCAAGAGTTAAAAGCTCTTGTGGAGACCCAGATAGGTTGGAAGACCAAGGTCCTCAGGTTAGAAAATGGAGGGGAGTATACCCTTGGCGAGTTTGTTTACTTTTGTGCTAAGGTAGGCATTAGGAGGGAGTTCATTATTTCTTACAACCCCCAGCAGAATGGGGTTGCAGAGAGGAAGAACAGATCCATTGCAGGGGTTGCCAAAGCCATGCTTCATGATCAAGGGTTACCTTTATTTTTGTGGGCAGAGGCCTGCAACACTGCTATGTACTTGCAGAATAGGAGTCCACATCATGCCTTGAGGAATGTGACTTCAGAGGAGGCTTTTTCTGGGAAGAAGCCCGATGTTGGGAACTTTCGTATCTTTGTGTGCCTTACATATTCCTATGTCCCCAAGGGGAACAGGACCAAGCTAGAGCCCACTGCAGACAAGGGAATCTTTGTGGGTTATAGCGAGACCCCGAAAGCTTATTGGATTTATATTCCTGCACAGAGGAAAGTGGTTGTCAGGCAGGATGTGAAGTTCAAGGAGGAGAGAGCTTTCAAGAGGTCACAGGAGTTAGAGTATCCAGAGTCACCAAACCCTAGGGAGCAGCTGAGTCAGTCATAGGGATCTAGTGGTTAGGGATGAGGAGGTACATCAATTACAGTGTTAGGTCCATCAGTGAGTAGTGGCTCTCAGAGTCAGGTGGGTGGTTCTTCGGGCAGCATGTAGGGAAGTTCGCAGAGAAATTCATAGGGTAGTCCATTAATGGACAATTCACATGGTACTTCAAGATATACAGGCACAGATTCAGGCATGAGGTCAGTTGGCAGGCGTTCAGGAGTTCAGGTTTCTGATGATGATGAGGATTCTTTCACTCTAGTGGGAGAAGTATGCTTAGCGAAGAGGAAGCCCAAGTGGCTTCAAGATACCTTTCACAAGGCCACATCAGTTTTTGGGCCAATGAGATAGGTTAGAGAGAATAAACCACCTGGGTGGTTCTATAATTACATGGCATTGGTAACAAGCATTGTTGACTCTGAGCCTTCTAGTTATGGGGAGGCAGCTAACTAACAGGTTTGGAGAGAGGCCATGATGGAGGAGTATTGTTATATTATGAAGAACTATGTTTGGGAGGCAGTGTCGAGGCCTGAACGTAAATTAGTTGTTACTTCCAAATGGCTCTACAAGATAAAGCATGCTACAGATGGTAGCATCGAGAAGTTCAAAGCTTGATTTGTGGCAAGAGGGTCTCACAGGTAGAGGGAGTTGACTATGAGGAGACCTTCACTCCTATAGCTCGGTATACATCTATTCACTCCATTATATTGATTGCAGTAGAGATGGATGTGAAGACCACATTTCTCAGTGGATTCATTCAGGAGGAGGTTTATATTAAGTAGCCACAGGGCTTTGAGGTGCATGGGAAGGAGTCCCATGTATGCAGATTGAAAAAGGAACTTTATGGCTTGAAGCAAGCTCCTAGAGCTTATTACTTGAGGATTGATACATACTTGCAATAGTTGGGTTTCACAAACAGTGAGGCTGATTTGAACATATACTTCATTGTGGTGGGTGAGAAGCCTCTCATTTTGGTGTTGTATGTTGATGACTTGATCATCACTGGTGTAGAGAGACTCATTGAGGGCTATAAGATAGATCTTTCTTCAGAGTTTGAGATGAAGGATATCAACTTGATGCATTATTTTCTGGGATTGGAGGTGTGACAGGAGGAGGGGCATTTCTTCTTGGTACAAGGGAAGCATATTGTGGATATTCTTAGCAGATTTCACATGGAGGACTGGACCCCATGTCTACACCTATGATCACTAACTAGAAGAAGCTTCACACATCTGATTCCGAGTTGGTGTATCCTACTCTATACAGACAGTTGATTGGTTGTTTGATGTATTTGGTCAACACTCGACCAGATATATGTTTTTCAATTAACACTATGAGTCAATTCATGTGTGAGCCCAAGAGAGTGCATTGGGTGGCTACAAAACACATTCTTCATTACTTGTAGGGGACTATGGATTTTGGTCTGGATTATAGACAGGGTGATGGACTGAGACTGGTAGGGTACACAGATTCAGATTGGGTAGGTTGTGCTTTAGATAGGAAGAGTACTTCTTGGCATTGTTTTGGGTTGGGTTCGGCAGTTATGTCATGGATCAGTAGGAAACAATAGTCAATTGCATTGAGCTCAGCTAAGGTAGAGTATATGGCTACTAGTTTGGCTAGTTGTGAGGCCATATGGCTTCACAAGATGTTGTTTGGTCTATTTGGTTAGGCATTGAGACCTTCAGTAATTTACTGTGATAATAAAAGTTGCATAAGACTCACAGAGAATCCAGTTTTTCATGACAGGTCAAAGCATATCAAGGTCAAGTATCACTTCATTAGAGGCTATGTCTAAAAGGGAGTTGTCAAGCTTGAGTACACTTCCACAAATGAGTAGGTAGCAGACATTTTCACCAAAGCCTTACCACGGGGCAAATATGTCTACTTCAGAGACAAGATGGGAGTGGTGAGGAACACTTTCCTCGGTAAGAGGGAGTGTTAAAATTTGTGTACCAGAGGAAAAGTGGTTCCCTAAGGGTTTGATCTTTGGCCTAGGGATAAGT
Source organism: Pinus tabuliformis (assembly GCA_031772625.1). NCBI lineage: Eukaryota > Viridiplantae > Streptophyta > Pinopsida > Pinales > Pinaceae > Pinus > Pinus tabuliformis. The sequence continues at coordinate 238,530,185 of CM062820.1, forward strand.
GTCCAAATTTATTTTTTACTTTTCTCCTAAAATGACTTTATAAGTGGTAAAGTCAATATAATTTAAAAGGGACTATATGGGAGGTAAAGTTACATTCTAATTTAAAAGTGACTTTATAAGTGGTGAAGTTACATTCTAATTTAAAGGTGACTTTATTAAAGGAACAAAAATCAAGAAAGAGGGACAACACAAAAATCGAGGAAGAGGGACAACAACAAGGGCACAAATTTTGAGGCAGCTTTGGGCATGAATTTCAAGGCAGTTGTACTGCTGAAATTTGTATGGTCCGTATAGTCCGTATAGCAAGTTCTGGGCACATTGTTTGAGGTAGCCATACATCATTTAATGTTGTTTTATTTCCGTAAATTTTTTGTTTTGGCTGTTTGCCAATTGGCATGATTTTCGAGGTGGAGTTCAAGCATGGAAATCGAGATAAGTTGTAATTTGTGGTTGCTGGAATTTTTACTGTGTATTTCAATTTTTCTCTAAAACTATTTTCAAAAATAAAGAAGAGCTCTCAAACTGGTTTTCCCCAAGAGTTGTAGGGGGTTTTTCTAGGGTCACATTGACCAAAAATCACTGTGTTATTTTCTGTGTGTGGCTATCATAATTTTGCTGTTTTTTATCTCTGCAATTTCAGCAATTGTGAAATCTCTAAATTTATGTTTTCATAAAAATATTGTCATTTCCATATTTTAGAATTTTTATCATGTTTGGATTTGAAACTGAATGCATGGAGTGATAAGGAAAACTGATAACCAGAGTGGGGGTTGAAATTACTTCACTAGCAACTCAACCCAAGCTATTCCACAACTTCCAGAACATTTGATTGAACCCACAACCATAAGGAATTATGAGCACCAACCAAAAATCATTCAAATGGAAAAACCCACAACACCATGGCTATCTAGGAAATGGTAAGGCAAGGCTAAAACAATTATTAGTCCAGGAAACCATTCATGCCAATGAAAACTCATAACCAAATAATCACATGCATATACCATGCATCCATAAATCAACAAGGAGATCATACATGCAACCTATTACCTACAAGATAATCTCATTGTAGCTATTAAACCAGTTGTCCCCTTATGCTTTCTTGCTTTTTCCTTTCCTTCTTTATCCAAATCCAATGTATGCTAGAGCGCTTCAAACATGCTCCAAGAATACTCTAAGTGTGCAAGAGTATGAGAGACAGAGAAAATAGAAGAGAGATCCAAGCTAAAACTGATAAAAGGTTGTGAACTAATCCTTAGAAGCCTTATTATCATTAAGGTCTTTATTTTCTTCATTTTCCTTCAATTTTCCTCACATGCAATTTTGTGACCTTTCACCTTCCTTTTCTCCTATTTTCCATTATTTTCATAAATAAATACCAATTAATGCTCCTTTTCCTACACCAATGCCTTTGCTAATTTCCATTCCATAAAATAATCACAAGTGATACCCCATCACTATGTTTTGCCAAACATTAAGCTTGGAATACGTGTCCCATGACCTTGGTCTTATTTTGCCTTACACCTATGACCAACAATGTTATGAAAAATTACGATTATAGACAAAGGTGAATTCCCTAGACCTAGTGGATTGGTCTAGAATAACTGAAGACAAAGAATATAGAATTTTCCTTAGGGAAGTTAGAGAATGGAAAGAGGCCCGCCTAGAATTTGTAGCAAGATTTTCCTTCCTCCTCATTTGTAATCTCCAATTTAATCTCCAAGTGATATAATTAGAACATGCACACAGGACTGAAACAAGTAAAGGATTGACAACAATGAAGTAGAAAAATCCATATCTATTTAATGAATCAACAAGGCATTGAAATACATGAGTGAAAACTTAACAAAACACATATAGGAAAAGAAGATACTCTTTGTATTAAAAGAAATAGCAGAGTGTTTACAACCATAAATAGTAGTTGATCTTGTAGAAGTATCCCCAAGTTTACTTGTCCTTCATTGCCACAAAGAACCCCTCAATATCAACCCTAATGTATGAAGATGATGAATCCTTTAGTATCAAGGCAATAGCATAAGGGCATAATCAATCTCCAAAATCCAAACCTGATGCTATGGATGGCTGTAAATTTATAGGATAAGGATGGTAGTTTAGGATTTACCATTATGGGATTGAGATCCACATATGATGGGAGGATCAGCTCAAGGGATAAGAGGTGAATTCTCCAAGGTAGGATCAGATAGGATTCAAGCTCGTATCCAGGGTAAAAAATTAAAACAACCCTTGGAAGAATCAAGAAGAGGAAGCTTTAGAATATTTTTTTATTTTCCAAAATTTATAGAATCAACAAACGTGTAGAAAGGAGCAACAAGTGCTATTCAACGATGGTGCAGAAGGGATAAACCAATGTTGAACATAGGTGGCTAAAGGATATGGTGCAGTAGGCAAAAAAACATTGATTTTGAGAAATTAATCCCAGAAACTAAAACCTTTTGGAAAGCTCATGCTTACGAATTTGTGAAGGGATGTTGACAACATGTTCAGGAATGCTAATTGATCTGGTTTGTAGGCCTATTAACCAGATGTGACAAAATGTCCTATAACAGATTCCCCCCTAAAATACAAAGTTTGAAATTATAGCTGATGACTAAAGTGCTTTACCTTGTGACAAGTCTAGATCAAGAACAATTGGTCAATATCATCATCTGTTAGAATGAATTTTCATGATGATAACTCTTCTAAGGGAGCCATACCCATGCTAATCATATAAGCTAACATTACATGTACAATGATAAAAAGGCGACATCCGCTGATGATAGAGAGTGGACCTATGCTTAAATGACTGTCTGTATGATCATGACCCTCATGCTTTGTAATATTTCATTAATCCTAAAATCATAGCCCGGATGGATGGAACTAGATTTGGGGTCTTCTATATCGTTCAGTCGATCATCCAATGTATAAGTCTAACCATGTGAATAAAGGAGATGGATTCGAACATGGTAGACACCATCTGATTATCGACCAATGATATAAGTTGTTAATAGATGCAAGAGAAACCACTGATGATGTTAATGGCTCAAAAGGTACCATAGCACAATCCATATGGTGTGAATAAATGATTTGAAGTCAAATAACACATGAAATTTTTCATTCGAAGGCCAATGGTGAAAACTTGTCACCAAGAGCAAGGAAACTTTCCATTGATGTATGCAATCCACAAGGTACCAAATGGAGTTTCTAAATCAACTTCCTAGATAACGAGTTGATGTTGATATGAAGTGACCCATTGCAGGAGGGCCTTGAGGTATCCCTCATCAACGACATGAAAAGGGTATTAAAATTTTGGAGAGAGAATGATGTTGATGTGGAACTGGTTCGGGAACAAAAAACATGAATGAAGTATTAGGATTATTGTAGAAGCTATCAACTAAAGGAATTCTCTTGAACCTACTAGCGACACTAGATGGAGTTGGCAACATTGACCCAAAACCAAATGTGGAGGCTTTGGTATGGTGTGATGAACCAAAAGACAAGAAGATTTCTCAACCCAATGGTCATAGAGATGAGGTAGGAGAGTGTCATGTTCAATAGGTACTCACTACCATTAATAGGTTAAGTACCTTGTTTTCTCGATTTCGCCAACCATTTTTGGTCAGTACCTCTTTATTTTTGACAACCTTGGGAAGGATAACATACTCTTGATCTGTAAGTTTTTCCTTCGGATTAATTCTGCTAATTATATTTAACAAACCATGAGGAGTGGTTTGGTCTTGTCATGCTAACGAGTCCATCATTGTTTGATTCTTTTATGAGTCTAGCGAAGGTGTAACTTGTTAATAAATTACATATTACAGATCAATGGAACACATAAAATATTGCAGAAATATAAACATAGAAAATGAATAAAACAAGAGAGACACAGATATACATGGTTCACCTAATTTGGGCTACATTCATGGAGAAACAACTAGTCCTTCCTTTTATATTATCCAGCAAAATGAAGAGATACAACATATAGTAGATCCAATGTAATTCCCTCTTCGCTCTCACAGAATATCATCTCTCTTTCTCACTCAGAATACACATCTACATAGCCGCAATACAATTCCCTCATATATAGCGAGGGGTTGCCTTCTAGGGAAAAAATCCTTAAATTAAACATAACTTCTACTGTCAGATTTCTACTGAATTAATGACCCAGATTAACTATGAAATTAAAACATTTTACAAGGCAATTTTACATCTATTTCTAGCTTCAAGGGCATTGCCCCATATCCCCTGCCAGTGGAGGGGGCTCTAAAGAATCACCATCGCATCCCCTGGATCCCCTTGGCTGCGTGCATAAACCAGTGGCATTGCTACCACATTACAAAATGGGGTCCAATGTGGTGATACCTCTAAATAAAGAAGATAATCAGGCTCCAAACCCAACAATCTCCCAACTTGGAGACTGCTTATAGCAACTCCACCACTACTTCATTCACTGGATAATGACTCCACTTTCAACCTGGTTATTTCTCATCTTCATCATCATACTTGAATACCAATTAAAACCAATCAAAATCTCAGTTTTTCCCTAGTTACAACTTTTGTTAACATATCTGCAGGATTTTGGCTAGTGTGTATCTTTTCTAGTTTTAACTGTCCATCTTCCAACACTGACCGTATGAAATGGTACTTGAGTTGTCTATGTTTTGTCTTGGAATGAAATGCAGATTTATTTACAAGATGTATGGCACTCTGACTATGACTATATAACCTGCTCAACTCCTGCTTCCTACCCAATTCATCCAAAAACCTTTGTAGCCAAATCATTTCTTTAGTAGCCTCTGTAGCAGCAACATACTTTTCTTCCATCATTGAGAGTGAAAAAAACTATGCAGTTTTGAAACCCAACTGATAGTTGTTCCACCTACAGTAAACACATACCCTGTGGTGCTCCTCCTGTTATCTCTATCACTGGCCATATCTGCATCAACATATCCTTGTAGAGCAATGTTTGAACCACCAAAGCATAACACTTGATTTGTGGTACCTCTCAAATACTTGAGAATCCACTTCATCGCCATCCAATTTTCTTTTCCTGGATTGTTCATGCACCTTCTTACAACTCCCACTACATGTTCAATATCAGGCCTTGTGCATACCATTGCATACCTTAAGCTTCCAATGCTAATGCTTATGGAATTTTAGACATATAAGCCATTTCTTCCTGAGTCTTGGAACACACCTCCTTACTTAGTTTGAAATGGCCAGCCAAAGGTATACTAACTAGTTTTTCATTTTGCATATTAAATCTTTTCAAGACATTTTATATGTACTCACTCTAAGACAATGTTAGTTTGTGATTCTTCCTATCACTATTTATTCTCATACCAAGGATTTTTTTTGCAACATCCAAATCCTTCAGTGCAAATGAGTTTTCCAATTTTATTTTGAGCACATTTATTTCCTGCATGTTAGAAACTACAACAAGCATGTCATTTACATACAATAATAATATAATATAGTTTCCATCATTTTTTCTTTTGAAATAAACACAATGATTAGAGTGACATTTAGTATAACCTTGTTCAGACATAAACCTATCAAATTTTAGATACCACTTCCTTGGAGCTTGTTTTAAGCGATAAAAGCTCTTATTCAACCTGCATACTAGTTTGTCCTTCCATTTTACCTCATATCCTTGCAGCTACTACTTATATATCTCTTCCTCCAAATCCCCATGGAGAAAGGTTGTCTTTATATCTAACTGCTCAAGATGCAAATCTTCAGCTACTACTAGAATTTAAATAGTTCAGATTGAATTCATTTTAACAACAAGAGAAAATATTTCATCAAAGTCTATACCCTTTTTTCGTGCAAACCCCTTCACCACAAGTCTAGATTTATACCTTTTTCTACCTCCATATTCTTCCTTAAACCTATAAACCCATTTATTTTGCAATGTTCTTTTACCTGCAGGCAACCTGACTAAGTCCCAATTCTTGTTATGTACTAAGGAGTCCATCTCTTCTTTCATGGCTTACTCCCACTTCTTCCTAGTTTCTACCTGCACTGCTTCTTCGTAATATTCTGGTTCACCAGAATCAATCAACAATACATAATATAATGAAGGAGAGCATCGTTCAGGGGGTCTACTTATCCTGGTAGATTTTCTAACACCACTTTCAGGTGTTTGAGGTGCTTGTTGTTGTTGTGGTCATTGTTGTTGTTTTGGTTGTTGATCATTATGATTTTTAGGCACGTTCACTTTTTCTTTGATCTTAGCAAGAACGTTGTATTCTTTGTTTTCTTTTTCTTGTTTCTTTTCCTGCATATGATCCTTATACAAAACCTTTTCAATGAATATGACATCTCTGCTCCTAATGATTTTGTGTTTTTCATAATAATAAAAGTGATAACCAAAATCATTAACACCATATCCAAGAAAGGTATATATTTTTTTTTTTTTTTGCCTCAAGTTTTGTTCTATTTTCTTTATTAATGTGGACAAAGGCTTCATAACCAAATGTCTTTAAAAATGAGTAGTTTACATTTTTACCTGTCCATGCCTCATCCGGAATACCACCATCCAAGGAACTTGAAAACCCTCTGTTTATTAGTTAAATAGTAGTATCTACTGCATCTACCCAAAATTGTAAAGGCAATCCTGCATGCAATCTCATGCACCTTACATGCTCCATGATTGTGTTGTTCACCCTTTCTAATGCACCATTTTCGTGGTGTTCTTGGAATTGTGTTCTATCTGTGAATTCCATTCTCCTAATAGTACCTATCAAACTCTTTGCTGCAATATTCACCTCCATTGTCTGTTTTGAGATACTTCAACCATTTTTCTGTGTCATTTTCAACCAAAGCTTTCCATTTCTTGAAAGTATCAAATACGTCATATTTATCTTGAATTAAATAAATTCAGGTTTTTCTGGTTGCATCATCAATAAAAGTAACATAATTGTGAGAGCCACCAAGAGATGATACCTGAGCATGTCCCCATACATATGTATGCATAAGCTCTAATTTTTCACTCTTCTTTTCTTTCCCAACTCTGAGGAATCTGATTCTCTTTTGTTTTCCGTAAACACAATTCTCACAGAATTCCAAATCAACATGATTCAAACTTGACAACAAATTTCTTGAGTGAAGAATCTACATCCCCTTCTCACTCATGTGCTCGAGGCTATGATGACACAATTCTGTATCTTCTCCCATAGAGGTTAAAGCATTAACAAAATTAGAAATACCATTGCATAAATACGATGTACCAACCTTTTCTCATTTTATATTACCAAGGTTCCTTTAGTGACATTCCAGGTTTTATCTGTAAAAGTAGTTACACAGCCTTCAGCTTCCAACTACCATGTTGAAATAAGATTTTTCTTCAGATATGGAACATGCCTTACCTCCTTCAATAACCATTGATTTCCATTTAGTTGTTTTTTGAAAATTATACACATTCTAATGATTTTACAGGGTTTATCATCACCCAATCGAACCTGTTCAAAATCTCCTTGAAAATAATCATGAAAATGTTTCCTATCAGGTGTGGCATGGAATGAGGCCCCTAAATCTACCACCGAGGCATCAATAATATTTTGTAATAAAAGAATCAAAGAATATTGCAACACATCACCTGTCATATTTGCTTCATGATTGTTTTCTTGTTGCACGTCTCCTTCTTTTCCCTTTCTGAGACTTGTAGTATTTCTTCAGGTGTCCTTTCTTCCCACATTTCCAGCAAACTATCCCCGATCTGGACTTGGATTTTCCTTTCCTTGACTTATTGCGATATCCTGGGCTGTTTCCTCTTTCCATTTTTCTTCCCCTAGTTTCTGCAGTCAAAGCATTACTTGATGTCTCATTGGAGCTTTTCATTGCATTTCCTCGCTAAGGATTGCACTGAAAATATCATCAAACTTTAAAGTACTAGATTTAGAGAAAAAGTTACTAATGGCCATAACTAAAACATTCCAACTTTCTGGCAATGAGCACAGAAATAACAGAGCCCTAAATTCATCATCAAAAGTTACCACTACAGAACTTAACTCACTTGTAACTGTATTAAATTCATTTAAATGATTAGCAACAAATCCACCTTCTGACATCTTCATATTAAATAAATGCTTCATAAGAAATACCTTATTTGAAGTCATGGTTTTTTCATATAATTTGGCTAGTATCGACATTAAACCTTTTGTTGTCATTTCCTTTGAAATATTAAAGGTTACTGACACAGCTAGGCATAGAAGTATTCTTCCAAGTGCCTTTCTGTCGAGAATATCCCATTCTATGTATGTCATACTCATCGACTTCTCTGTCTTTCTGCTCAATGGTAGGTACAAATCTTTCTGATATAGACAATCTTCCATCTTCTTCTTCTTTAGATGGTAGTTTTGGCTGTTAAATTTTTCGATCCTAAACCTACCATCTTTTTCCATTTCTCCTACTCAAAGCAAGAACCCTTCTCTCCTGCGAGTTTATCAACCAAATAGACCTTCGGCTATGATACTAGTCGTTAGTAAATTATATATTACAGAGCAATGGAACACATAAAATATTGCAGAAATATAAACATAGAAAACGCATAGAACAAGAGAGACACATATATATGCGTTTCACCTAATTTGGGATATGTTGTTATAGCACCATTTACCACTCTTGGTAGATCTGATGCTTTGATTATGGCCTAGGGAAACCCTTCCTTCCAGACTTGGTCCAAAATCTAAAAAAAATAGTGTTTTATTCCCAATACGCTACTTTTCCCTGTGATAAAGGTGTGTACACGTGGGTCAACATATACCCAACCCACGTACATATGTTAAAATACTTAAAAAAAATAAATTTCCTTAATTTTGGGCTGAGTTCACAGGTTTTACCTATTACTCACCTCCTATTGCCCGTGGCCCAATTGTTTCCCAACTGAAAAAAATGACTTGGAGAAGTATAAATAAACCTCTGTGGGAAGGCCTTAAGGCAGAAGAGATGACATATTGATAATATAGTGAGATTATCCCTGATTGCGTCTGACAAAATCCATGTGTCTCCTGCACTCCCCAAAGCTTCGGGAAACCCTTGTTTCCTTGTTGGAGATACACTTCATCTTTCTTGAGATATCCTTGTACTGGTAATGGAGGAAGATTGCTGAGGCCGGGAAAGGACGGATTCAGAGGATGGTTTCGCTTGGATTTGGAGAAGGACTTAGGTCATATTTCTCCACTTTACTTGTACCTAACTTCAATAAAGGAACATTGTTCTACTTCCGATACTAAATGTGTTTATGCATCGATTTATATTATAATTCATTTATGAATCTTGCATTGATGCATGATTGTCCATTCATTTATATGATTTAAAGTTAATATCATGAACATACTTTATGTTTATACTGCTGTATATGTTTCATTTGAATAATTTTCAGGTTTCGAAGACATCAAGAGAAGTTGAGGGTTAGCACCCCACGGGATCTACTCAAACGTAGGAATTCCGGGTAAGGACACTCTTGCACAATTCAATAGAATAAGAATTTAGGTTGATTTCCTGAGCATTTTTCTTGTTGTGGTTTGCCCTCCACTCTGTTGGGGTTCTCAACCCAAGACCCTAGGGTGTTCTCACCCGCAATAGAATTTGCGACTCCAATAGGGATAACATTCTTGTTATTCCTGGTTTGGGTTGTTTTTTCTCAATTAGGGTTCAATTTCTTGATTGCTTACTTTTATAATGTTGCTTGATCCAGTAGTGTCCTAGGATTCAAGTTTGATTTTCTTGATCAGAATTTGATTTTAGTTTTTTCCTAGTTGAGCTTTGTATGCACTGTTTTCTTGGGTTACAGTCACGTATACACACAGGTTTCTTCAAGTAGAATCACGTATATGTGAGTTTCTTGTATTAGAAGCGTGTGTGCATGCTTCTGTGTCTTTACACAGTCGCGCATGCAATTTTTTGAATTGTTTTTTCAAATATTTTTTCCGAGGTAGGTCTATTACTTGGTGATTTATGCTATTGTATGGTCATCTGTTGTCTATAGAACTCAGTTTTCCTGCAAGCTTTCTTTTTCAAAATCTCCTTCTCACTGAAAAGTATTGATTGGCCCAGGATTTCTTCTTTCACAAGTTTGTAGTTTGTGTCTTGGGTTCAAGGCTTAGTTTTGAAGTTCTTGGGTGTTTTAGTTTTTCAAAACAAGAAATTGGTTTTGATTTCGTTTTCAGCCCTGATTTCATGTTCCCTTGCTTTGCATTTTCTTGTTTCTTTTCATGCTTTTTGAGAGTCTTTTTGCCAAGTTTGAAAGTATTTCTTTCTTGACATTTTGTCAGTTTGCCGAAATATTTTGCTGCAGTTTGGATCAGTTTGGCAAGTTTGTAGTTTTTCTTGTTTCTGGTTTCATTTATTAATAATTTTTATAACTTGTAAGATTGAAAGACTCCTTGTGCTTATCTCTTGATCTTTCGAATTTTAGTAGTAATTTTGTGACCTAGAAAAGTTGCTTTTATTTCTTTAAAAGAAAAAACACAAAAACATCACTTTTGTTTTTCTTTTTCCAAGATTTTTGTTTATGGTTTCTTTTGTTTTGTTGTTGAGAAGCGAATTTTGATCTTTTGCAATTTGTTCTAATTGCTTTGGAGAGAGATTTGTTTTTAATGTTTTCCCTCTTTCATTTCCAAGTTGGCTTATTGTCTCTATAAAGAACCACATTTTCTTATGAGTGTTGTTTAAGATCTTGCATCATCATTTTGACTTGCATTAGGTTAGTTTGCATCTTAAACATTCTTAGTCTTTTTGGATGTTGGGTGTGTGTGGATTGTTTGAGAAAATGAAAGAAACTGTTATGAAACTAGCTCACAAAAAGATAGAAAGATAGATCAACGCCTTAGAAATAAGCCTCTTCGAGGTGGAAACCTCCTTTACATTACACAAATGAACAATTCTTAGATGATAAAATTGACAAGACCTCCTTTCTATATATAGGAGTCTAAGAGGTCATAATATAATCAAAGCCTACATAACAATAATAATCTAACGACACAATAATAACAATAGTGGGCTTCTATGGGGCATAATAATAACAATTTGGGGACTACATGGGCACAACAATATAATAAGGGGTTTGTACTAATAACAATAAGGGGTTATACTAGTAGTATAGGGACCTAATATGCCCCTCTCCTTCAAAAAGTGTTGTCCTCAATGCTTGAGTAGTTCTTGATGCTTCTGTATAAAATTCTCATCCTTCCATCTGGAATCTTTAGCGGGTATGTTCTTCCACTTGATGAGATGCTCTGAAATTGATCAATTTTGTAGCTGTCAACTTCTCAGTTCTGTGAATTTTTCAAGTTCCAATATGATTTTTCCTTCCTTGTCAAGTTCTGGCAATATTGTTGGAACTAGCATCTTCGACAACTTTTGAATGAGTTCCCACCCTACTTCGCCATTCTTCCATTCATCCCTTACTTTGTTTATCAAATTTGATTGGATAATTATACCAACCTCTACCATTTCTGCAACCATATGTTTAATTTCATTCCTTTGGGCATATGGATATCTATAAGGCCTAATGTTTGGAGGAACACTTCCTAGAATAAAATGAATATCCTGATCATGATCACGAATACATCGGAGACCTTTGGGAGTCTCAAATACCCTAGAATGATTGTCCAAAGCTTTTTGGAGATCTAGAGAAATACATGATTTCGATGTGGGAATGATTAGCGAAGATAATTGTGCAATTACGCCTTTTTGTTCTTTCTTTAGAATCTTTGTCATTTCGTCAGAGCTGAATATCTTTCTTGGTTTCCTTGTGATACCCCTTAATTCAACTTCCTTTCCTTCCAAAGAAAATTTCATGAAAATTTCTTGAAAATTAAAAGCTATTGTACCCAAGGATTGTAGCCATTGGATTCCTAGTACAACATTAGTACCACCCATTGGAATGGAAAGCATTGGGCTATTCAATACATATTCTCCCATGGATAGCTTGATAATATGGCACCTTCTAGAGCAATTTATGGTTCCTCCACTTACAGCCGTCACTTGACACTCTGGTGCTAGATATAGGAAGCAATTCAATTCTTTGGCTATATTACAATTAATAAAATTATGGGTACTACCAGTATCAATCAACACTATTAGCATTTTCTTCTTGATATGTCCTTTTGTCTTTATAGTTTGAGGAGTGGTAATTCCGACCAATGCATTACAAGATATGGTCAGATTCATTTCTTCTTTATCTAGGGTTGGCTCCTGGTGAGTATCCTTTTCTTTTGATGTTTCTTGATACTTTTCTTCCTAATATTTCATGGTTGTAACCTTCTTCTTCTTGATATGTCCTTCTATCTTGAGAGTTTGAGGAGTGGTAATTCCTACCATTGTAATACAAGATATGGTCGGATTCATTTGTCCTTTCTCTAGGGTTTCTTCCCAGTGTATATCCTCTTCTTTTAACATTTTTTGATCCTTTTTGTCATTAGGAGGCCTTTCTTGTAGCAGCTTTGTCCCACCTTCCTTCAAACCTTCCATGTCTTTCTTCAAATCTTCCATGCCTTTCTTCCAATATGCTTTCATATCATTGATATCAGCTTCGATTGAATAGATATACTATTTATCTTTTGCTTCTCTATAATATCATTTAACCTTATATTCAATTTTTGAAAGTCCTCAATGTGCTTTTCCATTGAACCCTTTTGTTTGAGAGTTATCAATTGGCTAAAGAAGATGTTTCTTTTGTATCCTCATACTGTGCTATCATTTCCTCCATGAAAATTTACCACGTAACAGGTGGTTTACAAGAACAAAGCCCTTTATACCATAGAAATTGATCTGGTTCTAAATATGAAGATGTAATACCTACCTTTTGCAGCAGTGTTACACCATGTAGATCAAAATATTTCTCCATTTTTAGTATCCAATTTACTGGATCCTTGCCATCAAACTTCCTCATCTCACTTTTTCTTGATTTTAGGAGCTCGATCCTGAAATGATTGTAACTCTATAATTTCTGATCTTTAGGCCCTACAATTTCTATAGCACTCTGAGTCCTCTTTCTAACTCCACAAGTCTAATCACAATTGGATACTTCAAGGAAGAGTTATGTCAAATATCCCATGGTTACCTGATTATAGACCTTTTAAGAAGAGCTAAATTGTATGAAGTGCCACGTGTCATGTTTTTTGACCTTCAGATTTGAAAACTATACACAAGAAACTACAGTCCATCCTTTTTCCGAAACTTCTTACGAAATGTAAATCTGATGCTCAAAACCAAAGTTATGACGATTTTCTCCAGGTCACCTGTTTGGAATGTTATTTGGGAGTCTGCAAAAGCCCTCACTTCCTCAGATCATATCTCCAAAAATGTAGCAATAAAAGATTTAAAATTCGCATGTGAGCTTCAGTGTGATTTTGGCTCAAATGGGTTTTTTTTGTAGCTTCTGAAACTTCACAAAAAAATGATATATCAAAAATTCCACGATGACCTGTTTGGAGCAGCGAAAACCCTAGAATCCAAAGCTCTGATACCAAATGTTATGAAACCAGCTCACAAAAAGATAGAAAAGAGAGATCAACGCCTTAGAAATAATCCTCTTTGAGGGGGAATCCTCCTTTAAATTACACAAATGATACAAATGACAAGACCTCCTTTCTATATATAGGAGTCTCAGGGGTCATAATATAATCATAGCCAACATAACAATAATAATCTAAGGGCACAATAATAACAATAGTGCGCTTCTATGGGGCACAAAAATAACAATATGGGGACTAGATGGGCATAAAAATATAATAAGGGGATTGTACTAATAATAATAAGATGTTACACTAGTAGTATAGGGACCTAACAGAAACATATTTTGCTTATATATAGGTTTTCATAGAACCCAAGTAGAAATGACTCTTCATCGAAGAAAATGACTACATCCCTATAGTTATTTTTCTATTGGTTTCTTTTGCGTCATAAAACATCATTAGTTTCACTCTCATAATTCCCCCTGACTTAAAGAACAACTATATAAAATCAACTGATTTAATAAAATGAACTAGAAATTTTATTGTTTTCATTAACAAACACCAACAAGTTTAGGTTCATTAGGGCCTTAGAATAGGTGAGTGGAGAGTTAACTCTCCAAGGCCGCTTAAATTACAAAACGTAGAAGTTGAATAAAGAGAAAAACCAAATATCGTTAGAAAGATCAGGAAAGCTCCATGACTGGGAGTTAAGCACAAGGGAGAGTGAAGACAAGGAAGAGAGATACCTCCTCTCCTACTTGTTGGATCCTACCTCATGACTGTTGCTCCCCGCCTTTTATACGAGTTGGTATCCATAGTTGCTTTTCCTAGGGATCACATAGGTGGTTGCACATGGGAATCTCATGGCACCTGAGGCTGATGTTGTATCACGTTCAAGAATACTTCTAGAGGGTACCCTTGCGAAGCTTGGGTGTTTGCATCGGCAAAGGCTATTGTTTGGAGGTCAACATAACTGCTTCTGATACCTTCGCTAGTAGGCCTGGGGTGTAATTAGCCTAGAATATTTTCGGAAGGCCCTTGATTTTGACCTTCTTGTATTTTGGTGCCCAGTTCTAATCAGTCAGAGTGGAAATGCTTGAAATTTTTTCGATTGCTTATATCTTTAGGGAATTTTAGAGAGTGCTCTTTACTCCTAGTTGGCATAGCTTTACAATTTTTTGAGTCTTTAAGTATATCTCTTTAAAATAATTTAAAGTGGCTGATCAACTGGATCATCGGTATAGGAGACTTTGTGGGCTATCACCTACAGGTCTTGATCCTTCTCGTCAAAGGCGTAGGATCAATCCTACTAGTGGTTTTCAACCAGTGGTAGCAGGCGCATCGAAGATTGATCCTCCAGTTGGAGTTATTGATTCACAAGATAGACCTGGTAAAATTAGAGAGTTAGAGAGGAACAGTCCAATTCTTTCTCAAGTCCTCTTCCAGTCGAAATACAATATTGAGGTTTAAGAGCTTCCTGAGTCTATTGCGGCTAATTCTCCTCTTCTTCCTGCTTATCTAGACATTTTATTATATGTCTTGACTCCGACCAACAGGTCTTCGAGCCCAGGTTTATATTGATCTTTTCCATTGATGACCACTGCTAGAAGCATGGCATCCATGACAAGTGCTACGAGTATGCAAACTCCAATATCCGTACAAGGAGGTTGAACCATTTCTATACCTTCTGTTACTCCTAGCACTGCTATATTTGGTTCTACTTCCATTCCAACTTCGAGTGGAAGCTTTTAAGTTGTTGTCTCTGGCATTGGTTTTTTTGCCTTTTGGAATGTCAACTAGCGCAATTCCTTCAATTCTGTTAAGTATTCCCTTTGCTGCCTCCACATCCATGGCATGTGGATTAGCTTCTTTTTAGGGTTTCCCATTTAGGGGTGGTCATATACCACATTCCAATCCAACTTTGAGATCAATGCCTTTTTACTCTATAGGTCAAAGTTATAATCTGTTTCAAATTTGGACAAACCTTGTGGTTAGTGGGTTAGGAGCCGGGAATAAATCTTATTTCAGCCAGCAAGGGAATATTCCATATTCTTCTGTGCATTCTTTCCAAAACTTTTCTCCCTATGCTAATGCGTGGAACCTTTACTAAGGGCTCTCTGCTCCTTTTAACACTTCTCTAGGGGGCAACTTTAGTAGTTACAAAGGTTTCTCAACAGGTGTTCGTCAAACTCTAGTTTTTTCTGGACCACAAGAAGCTCCTTATGGTTCAATTGGGTCTATGAGTTACTTTAGGCAACCTAGTGCCTTCATAAATCTAGGCCATTCTTTTCAGAACATTGATAGTTCCACCCATACTGGGTGGAATCCTCAGGGTCTGCCACGACTCCCTTTTCTAGCAACGTTAAACTTGCTAGATATCTCTAAATTGACTAATGATCCAATTAGGCATAACCCGATTTGGCCTCTGGTCCCAAACAAACTTCCCCCAGATATACCAAAATTTGAGGGGAAGACTAGTGAAGATCCAAGTGACCACGTAACCACTTTCCACTTATGGTGTTCGTCGAACTCCCTGATAGACGATTCAATCAAGTTGATATTATTTCAACATACCCTAACTAGAAATGCAGCTAAGTGGTACATAGAACTGTTAGGGGGCACCTTCAATTCTTTTGGTGATTTGGCTACTATCTTTTTGAACCATTTTCAATTACCTATCTGATATGATGCTGGAACTGAGCTTCTGGTTAATCTCCAATAGGATCAAGCAACTCACATTTTAGATCATATCCAAGAATGGAGGAGAAGGAAGAGGCTCAATAAGGCCGATATTCCACAAGAATTTCTTCTTGAATGGTTTCTTAAATCGTTACATCCTGAGATATCTAAGGACATGTCTATCTCCGGTGTTTTCGCCAAAGACTAGGCTATTTTTAGTGCCCAACAGTTGGAACTTATATATTCTCAGTCTCGGGTTCTTCAAAAATTCTACTTGACGCTCCTAGATCCAAGGTGTATATAGCCAAATTGAAGCTAGGTCCCCATGCTAATGGGCTAGTCAGACCAATTAATGCCAACACAGCTAACCTACTGAATCATTTTCAACAGTTGTCTTTACAAACTACTTCTTCTATGCAGGAATCACCGTCTATATCTACACCTTCCCAACCAAGATCTACAAACGTTGTTCAAACTTCTAACCACAAAGGAAACCAAAAATTTGATGGGAAGAAGGAAGGATGAGGTAGGAAAAAGAGCTATGATGGGAAGGGAAATGCAAACAAACTCGACAATTGTGCCAGAGGTGGTAGGAAAGAGTCCAAGAAAAAAGTAAAATTTCCATGTAAGTTATGCAATGGGGATCATTTGACTTGTCTCTTCGCTAAGATCCAAGATGATCAACGCTCGTTAGTGTAGCAAGGGTCCTCTAGCTTCCAGCCTGTCCTCACTAACCCTTTTCCACAAGGGCAACAATTACTTGCTGGTGCAAACTCTAATGCTAGTACCCCCTCAGGGGGCAACCAGGAAGGGGATATTTCATCAAATGTCTACATGATGAGCTTGCATATCGATGTCGCTACGCGATCGCATGACTATGGTGAATTAGAATCATCTAGGCTATGTCTGCTTCCGATGTCTCAGAGACGCTCCATGTTGACAGGCCCTCTGTTGAGTCTATGCCTCGGATGCTGAAAGGCTCACAAAGCGCTTGACCAATAACCCTAATGCTAGGGCAGCCCAAAACTACTCGATTGTAGAAGATCTGGCTCAGAGTCCTTGTGCTATGTCAGGGTTAGAGGTACTCTAGTCGTGCCCCGCCCAAAGGAGTGCATTACTCTTGGCAATCAGAGTAGTAGATCCAAAAAGTTCTCTTGTGCTTACTTTTGATATGTCAAATATCAAAAGGAGACTCCCCCATCATATGGATTTCCATATCAGGTCTACATATCAAAAGACCAACATCTTTCGAACTGTTATCAGTGAGCGAGCTTCCACATGTGTGATGTCCAAGTTATGTTGGAAGGCCATTGGATCGCCTCAAGCTGCTCCTTCATCGACTCTATTGATGGTATTTGATGGACATTCTCATAGGACACATGGGATTATTCCATCCCTTCCCATCTGTGTTGGGGCAAAGGTGGTAAATATTGAGGTAGAAATAGTCGATGCGAATCTAGATTACAACCTCCTCTTAGGTAGGAATTGGATTTATGAGATGGATGCCATAGTTTCATCATTATTTCGTATCCTTTGTTTTCCTCATGAGGGGAGCATTGTAAAAGTTGATTAGATGGATTATTCTCTAAGTGAATCCCACGCATCTTCTAAGTCTACCGTTCCCTTAATGGACAATCCCAGGCAACCCGTAGAAAATTTATGAGTTGGGATGTACTCTTCTTTAATGGGTATTTTTGATCTTCCTGCTCGTTTAGCTAGAATAAATGCTATTTCATCCTCGAAGGGACCTTCTCAAAGAGAGTTCTTTCTAATTCATTATTATTCGGACCCTTGACCTTTACCCTCATCTACCTCCATATTAGATGGAGGGAAGGTAGGTAGAATGGCATGTCCTATGTCTGTAGCAGAAATTGTTTATCAATATTTTGATAACTTTGCAGAATTCCATCCTACTCCTTTCTCACCAGAGGAGTTAGATGGAGATGTGGCTCCAGCCTGGATCCTCGATTCAACTTAAACTCAGGACTGTTTAGATATAGTCTTACCATCTGAAGAGGAAATTATAGAAGCAATGATGGGTGTCGATAGACCATGGAATGATCTACATCATCATTCCTATTTCCTCCATCATTTGCAAGAAATTGAGTCAAGTTTGTCTACTCCTTATACTAGTGATGTTCATACAGTTTTAAACCCTTTGGCCCCAACCCAATTTTCTGTTGAAGTTAACCTGTTTGTTATCTCACAAACTGTACCAGTGAACATCTCTAGGAATCCTAACATAATTGAAAATGTCTTCATTCGATCTGATTGCTCCCCTAAAGAAATTCAAAATTATACAGATCTATTGAAAGAGTTTCGTGATGTGTTCACTTGGTCTTATGAGGAAATGCCTAGAATAGATCCACCTATAGTCCAACATGAGATCAAGACATACGAAAATTCTAAACCTATTCGTCAAAAACTTTGACCGATTAATCCTAGAAAAGAAGCGGCTATCAAAGCTGAAGTCGAAAAGCTGCTAAAGGCGAGTTTCATATACCCCATTCCTCTAATTGAGTGGGTCTCTAATCCAGTCCCTGTAGACAAAAATCAAGGAATCATTCAAGTATGTATTGACTTAAGGGTCCTAAATAAGGCTTGTCCCAAAGACAATTACCCCACACCTTTTATTGATCAAATTATTGATGAATGTGTGGGTAATGAAATTTTTTTGTTAATGGATGGATTTTCTAGTTACAATCAAATCACTATCCATCTAGAAGATTGACACAAGACAACCTTTATTTGTCCTTGGGGTATGTTTGCATACAAAAAAAATGCCTTTTCGCCTAAAAAATGTTGGAGCTAGTTTTCAGCGGGCCATGCCTTATGCTTTTCATGACATCAAGCACATTATCGAAGCTTATCTGGATGATTTAGCTACTCGTTCTCGAAAGAGAATTGATCATCCTAAACATCTTCAGTTGATCTTTGAACGATGTCATTTTTATAAAATCCGATTGAATCCAAATAAGTGTGTTTTTGCAGTCACATCCGGTCAGTTGTTAGGGTTCATCGTGTCAAAAAATGGGATTCCTGTTGATCCCTTCATGTTTGAGGTAATACTTCAGTTTCCTCCCCCATCTTCCATACGTCAACTGCAAAGTCTCCAAGGAAAAGAAAATTTCTTGAAGAGAGTTATAGCCAATTATCCCAAGATCACAAAAGGATTTATGCGTTTGCTTAAGAAAGGGGTCCCATTTTTATGGGATGATTTTGCACAACGATATTTTGATGCTTTGAAAAAAGTATTAACCTCTACTCCATTTTTGAGTCCACCTGATTATAGCAGAGATTTCCTCTTGTATCTCAATGCAATAGAATCAACCATTGGTATGGTTCTGGTTCAGGAAGATGATTTCTTATGTGAGCATGTAATCTATCATCTAAGTCAAGGCTTCATAGGGCCTGAACTACGCTATTCTCCCATTGAGAAATTAGCTTTGGCAGCTGTCCAGGCCATCTAGTGGCTTCGACATTACGTTCTGCTTTGAAAAACATTCATCTTAGCAGCCGTCAATCCATTTCAGTTTGTTTTCAGTAGGCGAGTGATTGGGGATAAATATAATAGATGGATTTTCATTTTGCAAGAATTTGATCTCGAATTTATGTAAGCTAAATATAAGAAATATTTAGTATTTGTAGAGTTGATATGGGAGCTACCTTGTGAGGAAGAAATTATTCATGAGGAAAATTTTTCTGATGAACATTTATTTCTTATTTCTTCACAAGATCCTTGGTATGGGGATATCATTATATATCTCTAGACTTTGAAGTTTCCGCCCGCTTTTGCAAAGATGAGCATAGAAATTTGCGTCACCTCGCTAATAATTATGTTATTATAGGTGACACATTATATAGTTGTGGGGTTGATTCAATGCTTAGGCATTGTTTAACCTTGGAAGAAGCTGAGTCAGTTCTTAATGATTGCCACAATGGAGCTTGTGGCGGTCATCTATCTGGGCTTGCAACAACTTAAATTTTTTTGTGAGCAGGCTACTTTTGGCCTTCAATCTTCAAAGATTGTATTGAAGCGGTCAAAATATTCCATCCTTGTCAGGTCTATACTTGAAATATGCACACACTTCCAACTCCACTTTTCCCTGTTATCACCATCGGTCCTTTCATGAAGCGGGTCATTGATTTCACTACTTGTAATTTGCCTTCGGCAGGAAATCATAAGTACATCCTTGTGGCTGCAGACTACTTTACAAAGTGGGCTGAGGCCATGCCTAATTTTAAGAATGATAGTGAAATATTGGCCTTATTTCTCTTCAATCAAGTTATTCCCCAGTTTGGTATCCCTAAAGAGATTGTCACTAATCATGGCAGTCATTTCCAAAATCAACTGATGCTTGAATTGGCTCTCAAGTTGAGTTTCCGGTAGGAGCATTCATCTCCGTATTATCCTCAGGCCAATGGGTAGGTTGAAGCCATGAACAAATCCCTTAAAATCATCCTACAAAGGACATTAACAAAGCTAGATCCAATTGGCACATCATGTTGTATCCAACGCTTTGGGCATACCGAATGTTGGTTAAGACTACCACTAGCTTTACTCCTTTTCAACCTGTTTATGGGTTAGAATCTATCTTTATTGTTGAATGTGAAATTCCTTCCCTTAAACTAGCTATTGAACTTCTTCCAGAGACTTCTAGTCTCGAGGAGTGCCTCTTTCATTTGGAGCATCTTGATGAGCAGTGTCGAGATGCCACCACAATAAACGAAGCCCATAAAAAGAGGGTAAAAACTCAATGCGATAAAGTTGTCCGTCCTAGAAATTTTTCTGAAGGTGACCTCGTCCTGGTCTATGATCAAGACAAAGATGCCTTAGGAGGAGGTAGGTTTAAGTCTATGTGGTACAGTCCCTTTATAGTCAAGTGAGTTTTGAAGAAGGGAGCTTATGAATTAATTGGATTTGAAGGAAACAAGTTGGCAGAGCCCAAAAATGGGCTCAACCTTAAGAAGTACTTTTTGTAGATTTTTCTATAATTTTTCCTACAAATCATCTAGCTTTGATACCATGTAGAACTTTTTCTACAAATTAGCTAGCTCTGATACCTTGTAGAAATTTCCCACCTGTAGATCAACCTGGTAGTGTAATGTACTAAAGTAAAACACTTGATCTACTTCTACAAACAATTTAGCGGAAGCTTAATCAACCATGAGAAACATCAATAAGAACACATATAACTGATAAGAAGGAATCAATCACATAACACAGAAGAATTTACTAGTGGAAAGCACCTGATTAAAACCCCATCTTTGTATTATCATACAAGTGGAAATATAGTCTGGATTACACAAAGCCTTAGCTCAGAAGCTATCCAGCTCTTAGTACAATCCCTCTGCTACTCATAGACAGTCAAAAGCTTCCCACAAACCTTCTCCTCTGCCCTCCAAGCCTCCTATTTCTATGCACAATTTTTCCTGGGTCCTCTAGTTGCAACCTGTGTGATTCTCACCTCACACGCAACACCGACCTCTGAAATAACTGCACAAACCTGAAGGAGATAAATCCCCATCATGGATGAGATTCCTTTATAGGAAAAATATTCATCCAACTGATAGTACACTGTCCCTTCTCTAATCTCAACTTGGTCTCTGTCTGAACTGACATGCATGAGTTATTTAAGCTATAATATTCAATTATATGAAAATACCAGTTGTTACATGCATGCAAGCATTAACAAACTGAATCTCATTAATTTAACAACTTGTTAAATTAATCTAACTGGACTTGACTTAGTTAATTGAGCAAACTAATTACAACTCATCCTTATCTCTTTAACTGATGGATAAATTCATCAATTAATAGATAAACTGTTGCATGTCCTCACATAGACTTCAAGTTTGTTTTTCCTTAACTAATTAAATCAAAATGAATTAATTAATTAATTTACACACTGTTGTTAATATCGAATTCAAATTTTACTTCCTATTTTTAGTCCAGGGACTAACTAAAATAGGAATCCATCCTGAACTGAAAAAAATAGAACTTCTAATTTTAGCACTTCCATTTTTCATTCCCTATTGCCCAATCCAGTACTGATGCCCAAACTGCTATTTTTAGCAGTGTTATTTTTATCACTTCAATTTTTAGCAATTTCTTATTGCCAATTTTCAACAGTTTTCTTAGGCTTCAACGGATCGCTTACTTGTTTGTATATATTGTATGTTTGTACATATCTATCTATCGATTTTAGTGATGTCGATATTTTTGATCTGCTTTGGCAGGTATTGATGGACGATTCAATATATTTAAGATTCACTGCTGGTGCGAGTAGGCATACCCGAAACCTTGCTTCCGCGGCTTGGGTAATATATTATCCATCTAGCCAGTTGATGGTTTCGAGAGGAGTATGTAGTGGTCCTGCTTCAAATAATATTGTTCAATATATTGTCGTTATTAATTTGATATCTGAAGCGATATCTCTTGATATTGATTCGTTAGTGGTTTATTTATACTCACAACTGGTGGTATCTCAGCTGACTAACATTTATCGAGTACGAGATCCCTATTTGTATCACCATTTTTGAGATTATGATTGTTGCAATGATCATTTATTTATATCACATTTATTCACATTCCACGATCAGAAAATTCCTTAGCAGATTCTATTGCTAATCAAGCGTTGGACTGGCATATAAATCATTCATCAAATTAAAAAAGATAAAAAATAATTGAAGTATCATTTGTATATATGATCATCATAAAATCTCATGTATATAGATAGAGTGTTTGTGTCCAAAATAATATACAAAAATTGGGACAAAATTCCCTACAAAATTTGGGCTTATGCCCATCATCATGTCTAATCATAAAAAGATCTGATCATCTAGCTAGCTCAGGATGAGCAGCTAGAAAGTAAACAATGACATTGGCCACACGCTGAAATAGTATCACCCAGTTCCGTGGTACTCATACCATGCGATGTTGCATCTCCTCGGGTAAGTCCTTTTTGGCTATTATGGGTACTTGGTGAGTCAATCTCACGAAGTTCCTCTGAACTGCATGGAGAACTCTCTCCATCTCAACTGCATCCCCTTCAACGTCTCTTCCACGATGCTTATGTCGGGGAAATCCATCAGGTCTCACTGTCCCCACATCTGAAACATGATCAATATATTTTGTAAGTGTCTTGTCTCATAAAAAAGTTTTTTAAGTTCATTTATATTAAAAATCCCAAAAAATCTTAAGAAATTCAAAAAAACAAAAAATTGTTACCTATGGCACCCCACGCTACATTTGGTGGTAATACTAAATCTGGATCTTCCCAGAAATCCATTCCAGCATAGGGGTAGTCCTCAACTGTGATGACCTATTGATCCCACCATGTGAAAAACTCGTCATCAAAAGCTGTCCTGGGGCCATCAGCACCCCCTAAGCGTTTCATCAGGTCAGCCCATCTACCCATCCACAGATCCCTTGGGCTGCTGATGGTTGATAACACCTTGTGTCGAAGCCCAGGTACTTTCTCAAAGAAGAACGAGCATAAGATTGTGTTGTATCCGAAATTCTTTGTCTGACCCTTCTGAATGGAAGTGAGTTGGTTCTTCATGTTGGTCAGTAGAGGTGTACACCAATCAAACACAATAGTGAGGCATTGCACTGCTAGGCTCATGGATACACGTGAGGCCCAATGTAAAGCAATAGAACCATTTACCCTGGTGATGGTAAATAGTAGGATTTTCAAGGATAAACTCTCTACATGCTTGATTGGAATATGAATTCCAATCTTTTTAGGATGACCAGGATAGTATATGGGGACATAGTCTTCTACACTGAGACTACCTCTCGGCTTGCCTATAGAATGAACTATCTCTCTCCTTCAACAAAGACTGGTAATGAAGTAAATATGTTCCATCTCGATCCTTAGAGGCATCTGATCAATCATGAATGCATCATCCTCTACACTCCAGTAATGAATCAGCAACTCAAGCAATTGTGTATTCACCTTCATGTTTGGCATTTTAAAGAATTTTAGCAAGCCACAACCTCTCAAAGAATCTAAGGCATTTTGATCCTCCATTACTTGGTTATAAATGACACTATGCTCCCTTTCACATTAGATGATTGTCATCTTGCTCAAAAAAGATGTTTCAAATCATTAGATTTATGTTTTAAACTTTTTACTTGTGCACACGTGGGTTTGCTTTTTACATAGTCGCGTGTAGGGCCCTTGTATATGCGGTTTACCTATATTCAAACAGCCTGTATGCAGAGTTGAAAATTTTATCATATTTTCCTATGGTCAAATTATAAAAAAAAACATCTAAAAAGCATCACAAATGATTAAAAGCATGATAAAGGGTTACGTGGAAGTTTTAGAGTGATTTGAACGGTTGGATTTGATGGAGGAAGTTTGTTTGAGTTTGTCTCCACAACTCCTTGCACAAAACACAAATGAAAAAAATGTGAGTCCAAAAGTCCTTATATAGGTTGAAAAATAATTTTTTTTCTCAAAAGTTGATTTTTATCTTGTGAACTTTTTGACATTTTGGCTTTGAGTGTCAGGAATGGGTTATCTTTAGAGGAAATTTTGGAGACTTCCCCAAGAAATCTTTTTGGTCCCATGACCGTAGGCCCGTCATGGCAGGTATCATTTTCTTACTGTCATATAGGTTAGGGAATACCACTTTCTACTACATTTTGCATACTAGCCTCCATACTGCGATATGTTTGCCATAGGGTTGACCCCATCGTGTCTTGGTTCACAAACAATTTTCACTTGCCGATTTTGAAATCATGACATGATGGTAGAGCCAACCTTTACATGGGCATCTTAGTTAGATCCTCACTGACATTTGTTGCCCATGCTGCTATATTGAGTAGGCTCAGGAGTCCTCTTTAGTCCCACCATGACTTGTGCATTGAAGACTCATTCTCATTCTTCTGTGCTATTTTCTAGCCTTATTCCCTAGAGGCTTCTTTATGTTGAGTTGTACCATTGCATTGCATATTGACTATTTGCACCTTTTGGCCTTGAGTTGGCTTCACTTCGAATCATGTTTAAGGCAATTTTCGACCATGTCTTCTGCAAAATCAACTTTGCAATCACTTAGCCTCTACAACTTGATGCACCCTTTTACCCGTGGAAAGAAAATTCCTTTGAGTGTCCTTGACTAGTTTCGCCACCTTTGCATTGAGCATAGGAATGTTTCCCTCCCAGGGATTAGAGCATTTATTTTTTCGACACGTGTTCTTTCCACTGTACTATAACATTCTTTTATTCTTTTTCAAGCTTCATATAAAACAAAAAGACAAAAAAATTATATATTCCAAAATGAGCGGGAACAAGGCATTATTTCCATATTTGATAGCAGCTAGAGTCAATTGTGTTTCCCTTGAACAAAGCACTCAAAAGTAAGTCTTTCCTCCATTGGGATGGGCTTTAGTTTGACTTAGAAGAGCCCTAACCTTGTTATTGAGTCAATACTCCTCTGATTAGTTACCTCTTCCAATCATATGGAGAGTTTTCTTATGCCTCCTGCATGATGAACTTATATGAAGCTATCATATGTTGCCATGTAGTCACAATTGAGTCGTGCTTTTGTTCAAGGGAAGTAAACCTGAGTCGACCTCTCTGCGGTGTCTCTTGACCTATTTTTTAGTTAGCCATGCCTAGTTGTCAGTGTCATATTCGATATCACATCAGCTTTATTGGTCCTTTGCTCATGCCGGTTTGAGAAAGTCTCCTTTGACTTGTTGCTGGCAGATCTTTCTCTTATTGACTACGACAAATTTCTCTGAGACCAGATCTAGAGCCGCACCCTAGCCCTATTTTCATTATTGATAGGTCACCTTGTGCTCATCATCGATCAGTATCATGGGTCTTTGAATGAGTGGTTTCCCTTATGTTCAACATCAAATTTCATTATCACACATCGGGATTCGTGCAGCGCCTTGGTTTCCATTTGGCCCTATTGCTGGATTCCTCGCCTCTTTGTCAAATTCATTATCGGTTGGTTTAGAGGGTTTCTATCGTGCGTTAGCCACATCTTGTGTACACTAGAAACGTGCTTCGGTTGGGTTACTACATCTTTGTTCGTCTGATTCCTTCCATATTATTGGCCTACAGGTTACATTCGCGCTCGATTGATAAAGGATGAGTTAATTTGCCTTCCTTCTAGCAGATATTTTCCCATCGACTTAAACTCATTACTCTGGGAAAGAGATCTAGAGTCCATTTGGTAGTACCTTAGGGTTTGCAGTAATGTTATGAAACTAACTCACAAAAAGATAAAAAAGATAGTTGAACGCCTTAGAATTCAGCCTCTTCGAGGGGGCAACCTTCTTTACATTACACAAATGAACAATTCTTCGATGATCCAAATGACAAGACCTCCTGTCTATATATAGGAGTCTAAGGGGTCATAATATAATCAAAGTCGACATAACAATAATAATGTAAGGGCACAAGAATAACAATAGTGGGCTTCTATGGGGCATGTGGAATATTCGGTGGGTAAGTTCTTCCACTTGACGAGATACTTTGAAATTGATTTATTTCGTAGTTGTTGGGTTCTTGTTTCTGTGATTGCTCCAGTTTCGAATTTGATATTTCCTTCCTCTTCAAGTTTTGGAAATATTGTTTGAATTGGAATATTCTGCAACTTTTGAATGAGTGGCCACACTTCTTTGTCATTCTTCCATTCATCAATTGCTTCTTTTATCCAATCTGGTTGGATAATAGAAATAACACAAAACAATGCTTCCACATCCTCATTCTTTCTTGAGAGTGCATCTACAACAATATTTTTCGTCCCTTTTCTGTAGATGATGTCAAAGTCATAACCCAACAAATTTGTGACCCATTTTTTCTGTTCTTTTAAAGATAATATTTGTTCTAAAAAGTATTTAAGACTATCATGATCTATTTTTACCTTAGAGTGTCTTCCCATTGGGTAAGGTCGCCATTTCTTAAGTGCATGTAGTATTGCCAACATTTCCTTCTCATAAATAGCTTGCTTAAGATGTCACCGTAAAAATACCCAATCACCTACATCAAAACTTTTTTTATTGCGATGTTGATCTACCTGTTGTTTCATTCGATTCTACACCAAAGTGGCATTATCCTTTAAACGTTGGAGAACTTGTTGTTGATGCTCGATGTGATCTTTCACTGCTTGAACCTTTTTCTTCTTGATCTGTCCTATCTTAAGAGTTTGAGGAGTGATAATTTCTTCCAATGCTCTACAAGATACGGTCGGATTCATTTCTTGATGCTTGATGTGATCTTTCACTTCTTGAAAATTTTTCTTCTGGGTATGTCCTTCTATATTGATAGTTTGAGGAGTGGTAACTCTAGCCAATGCATTACAAGATATGGTTGGATTCATTTCTTCTTTCTCGATATGATCTTTCACTTCTTGAACCTTTTTCTTCTTGATATGTCCTTCTATCTTAAGATTTTGAGGAGTGGTAATTCTTGTCAATGCTTTACAAGATATGGTTGGATTCATTTCTTCTTTCTCTGGGGTGTGTTCCTGGCGTATATCCTCTTATTTTGATGTATCTTGATCCTTTTCTTCCTCCCCTTCGTACTCTATGTAAAATAATTTCTTCTCAGCACACTTATGACCTTTAGTGGATTTGCTATCACAATTGTAACAAAGCCCCTTTTCTCTTTTTTCTTCCAATTGTTGTGGTGTAATCCTTGTAGGTTGTGGAAGGCCAGGAGAATAAACAATTTCATAAGTATAGTCGTGAGTGGTGGGATTCCTTGTTTCCATAATTTTGCTTTCAATTTTTCTTGCCCACTTGAATGCCTTCTCCAATGA
Organism: Pinus tabuliformis; assembly: GCA_031772625.1. Classification (NCBI taxonomy): domain Eukaryota; kingdom Viridiplantae; phylum Streptophyta; class Pinopsida; order Pinales; family Pinaceae; genus Pinus; species Pinus tabuliformis. The sequence continues at coordinate 238,558,108 of CM062820.1, forward strand.
ATCAGGTTCCCAAAGACGAACCTCATGTTGAATGTTATCCTATAAAGTACCTATGAAGACATCAATTCTTTGCTTATCTAGAATATCATTTACCCTTATATTCAATTTTTGGAAGTCCTTAATGTGCTCTTCCATTGAACACTTTTGTTTGAGATTTATCAATTGGCTAAAGAAGGTGTTTCTCTTTGTATCCTCATAATGTGCTATCATTTCCTCCATGAAAATTGACCACGTAACAAGTTGTTTATGAGAACAAAGCCCTTTATACCATAAAAATTGATCTAGTTCTAAAGATGAAGATGCAATGCATACCTTTTGTAACAATGGTACACCATGTAGATCAAAATATTGCTCCATATGAAGTATCCAATTTACCAGATCCTTGCCATCAAACTTCCTCATATCACCTTTTCTTGATCTTAGGAGCTTGATCTTGAAATGACTATGACTCTGTAATTTCGGCTCTTCCAGTTCTGAAATTGTGATCTACAGTAGCCCTCTGTGTCCTCTTTCCAATAACACCAGTCTGATCAAAATTGGATTCTCCAAGAAAGAGTTATGCACAATATTCCAAGATGACCTGATTATATACCTTTCCAGAAGATAAAACTTGTATGAAGTTACACGTGTCAATATTTTGACCTTAGGATCTGAAAAATATACACAAAATAATACTGTCTGTCTTATTTCTGTAAATTCTTACGAAATTTCAATCTGATGCTCAAAACAAAAGTTATGATGATTTTCCCCAGGTCACCTGTTTGGAATGTAATTCGGGAGTCTGCAAAAAGGCCAACTTTCTCAGATCATATCTCCGTAAATATAGCGTGAACAACTCTGAAATTCAGATCCGAGGTTTAGCGCAATTTAATCTCAAATGGGTTTTTTTTTCGCTTCTGAAATGTCGCAGAAAAAAAATTTATAGCGAAAATACCACGATGACCTATTTGGAGCAGCGAGACCCTAGAATCCAAAGCTCTGATACCAAATGTTATGAAACCAACTCACAAAAAGATAGAAAAGATAGTTGAACGCCTTAGAATTCAGCCTCTTCGAGGGGGAAACCTCCTTTACATTACACAAATGAACAATTCTTCGATGATCCAAATGACAAGACCTCTTGTCTATATATAGGAGTCTAAGGGGTCATAATATAATCAAAGCCGACATAACAATAATAATGTAAGGGCGCGATAATAACAATTGTGGGCTTCTATGGGGCACAATAATAACAATATGGGGACTACATGAGTACAACAATATAATAAGGGGGTTGTACTAATAACAATAAGGGTTTACACTAATAGTATAGGGGCCAATTAGTGGTAGATTCCTTTGCTATCGACAATGGGAAACCATCATTGTCTCCTCATAATTTGATAGATTCTTTCAAGTGCTTGACTACAACTCATTTAGTCTCACTTGTTAGATTGTACTGGGTACCTTGACTCTCATCATCATTATTGGTGAGTAGCCTCATGTTTGTTAATGGTATACATCAATGACCGGTAATCAAATGATTTCTCACATGGTTGAATTCAAATCATTTATTCCCATTTTGTAGAAATATACCACGACGGTTAGTGAAGACCTCGAGTTTGCATCAGCATGTCTTGGTTCACTTGTCAGTTTCTCCTATTTCTATTGTTGACACCATCCACCTTATATATTGCAGTTTCTTAAAACAATATCTTATATCTTGGCACCTGAGTTACAATGTAGTACCATTTATTCCATCACGTTCAGTTCATACTATTTAGATTAGTTTCTTGACTTCAATGATCAGCTTCATACTTCACCATCCTTGATAAGCTCTTTATATGTGATATTTAGAGATATGCTTTCTTGAGTATGATCAGATGATCCATTATGTATTTTTAGTTCCCTTATACTTGTATGCAGATTGGATCTACTTTTGTACTTGACATGCAGACATGCTTTTCTATTTTTGAGCATGGGTACACTCACCTCAGACAACAATTTCTTTCAAATCTCTTTTGCTGGCTTGGTAGGCTGAATTCTGGTCAACTCCTCCTCGGTCTTGGCATGATTCTTTTTATGCACTTAATACATTTCATCCATCATGTACCCATTCTGACCTCATATATTAGGGGGCATCTGTTATAGCACCATTTACCACTCTTGGTAGATCTGATGCTCTGATTATGGCCTAGGGCAACCCTTCCTTCTAGACTTGGTCCAAAATCTAAAAAAATAGTGTTTTATTCCATATACGCTACTTTTCCATGTGATAAAAGTGTGTACACATGGGCCAACATATACCCAAACCATGTACATATGTTAAATGACTTAATTTTTTTCCTTAATTTCGGGTGGAGTTCACAGGTTTTACCTATTACTCACCTCCTATTGTCCATGGCCCGACCGTTTCCCAACTGAAAAAACTAATTTGGAGAAGTATAAATAAACCTCCATGGGAAGGCCTTAAGGGAGAAGAGATGAGATATTGACACTATAGTGAGATATCCCTAATCGAGTCTGATGAAATCCCTATGCCTCTTACACTACCCAAAGCTTTAGGAAACCCTTGTTCCCTTGTTGGAGATATCCTTCATCTTTCTTGCTGAGGCCGGAAAAGGACAGATCCAGAGGATGGTTCCACTTGGAGCCGGAGAAGGACTCAGGTCATATTTCTACACTTTACTTGTAGCTAACTTCAATAAATGAATGCTCTTCTGTTTCCGATATTAAATTTGTTTATGCATCGATTTATATTGTAATTCGTTTATGGATCTTACATTGATGTGTAATTGTCCATTCATTTATATGATTTAAAGTTAATATCATGAACATGCTTTAGGTTTCTACTATTGTATATGTTTCATTTGAATATTTTTTAGGTTTCGAAGACATTAAGAGAAGCTGAGGGTTTGCACCCTGTAGGATCTACTACTCAACGTAGGATTTCTGGGTGAGGACACTCTTGCATGGTTCCGTAGAATAAGTATTTAGGTTGATTGCATAAGCATTTCTTGTTGTTGTTTTCCCTCCGCTCTATTGGAGTTCTCAACCCAAGACCCTAGGGTGTTCCCACCCGTAACATATGTCCACAGAGAAATAGACAGTCCTTCCTTTTATATTATCCAATTAAATGAAGAGATACAAACTACAACAGATCCGCTGTAATTCCCTCTTATCTCTCACATAATATCCTCTCTCTTTCTCACTCAGAATACACATCTACATAGCTGAAATACAATTCCCTCATATATAGCAAGAGGTTCCCTTCTAGGGCAAAAAACCAAAATTAAACATAACTTCTACTGTCAGATTTCTGCCTAATGAATGACCTGGATAGACTACGAAATTACAACATTTTACAAGGAAATTTTACATCTATTTTTAGCTTTAGGGGAACTACCCCCAATTTCCTGCTAGCAGGGGGCTCTAAAGAATCACCATCGCCCCCCTTGGAACCCCCTGGCGGTGCACATAAACGGGCGGCGTTGCCACCACATTATGAAATGAGGTTCAATGTAGAGATACCTCTGAATAAAGAAGATAATCAGGCTCCACACCCAACATAACTTGACTCCTTTGTCATGTTTAGAGGGTTTGAAAAAGAGGAAAAAATGAAAACTCCAAAGGTCCCTTTTCATAAACAGTTTCTTGAGTATGAAAAGGAAGAAAACGATACTCAAGAAAACTGTGGAGCTGTAACAAGGGTCTTTTTCACCTCTAGTTATCTCACATTACAAGTCAATCCGGGAGCGTTTTGTTATTGTAAAGGATATCTCAATTTGAGGCTATTTGTCAGGATAATGATTCGTAGTATAGATCTAAAGAATACAAGAGTAAACGGATGCTAAGCTACGCTAAATTACTTTTGCATAAAGAAATCACACACGCAGCAACTTCGTCGGTCGAGGGTATGGAATTAGTAACCTATCCCCCTAGAAACTGATGAAGGAGTATGGATCATGATCTGGGAGCATTATAGCGTCTGCTGTATCTCACAACAGCCTTGACCCTCCTCTCATGCCACTTCAATAAATGCAAGCGAAAGGAACAGCAAGAAAACAGAATGGAACAGCAACCTCAGAAATGGAACAGCAATAAAAGGAACGGCAGTAAATGGAACGGCAGTAAAGAAACTAAGTCTCGCGAGGTCAACACTTCCAATCCTTGGCACACACTTACATACAAAGGGAAAGCAATCGTTTATACAAGTTTGCAGCTTAATCAAATGGAACAGCAAATTATTAAAGACAGGAAACGTCAATCATATACATATCAAATGGAACAGCAAATCATTAAAGACAGGAAACGTCAATCATATATACACGATCTGCAATAATCACCAATAGTCCATTACTCCAATCACCTGTAGCTGAAATATTCTACTTATGAATTCTGTAATTGATGCAAACAACTCAGATCAACAGTATGCGAAGAATCCTGAAAGTATGATATGAACTTGTTACAGAGATTTATAACAGGAAAGCTACAGATGAATAAGTATGAGACGACATGCAATCATAACAGATTATAAGAAACAAACCACACAAAGCAGAGTTGTAATGGTACAATAAGCCAGTGTCCGTTGGAGCCGGGCCCGAAGCTTCCAATGGCGCACTGCCGTAAACTACTTCAGACGCAGGGAGAAATTAACACCAAAGATATTATATTAACTCATCAATGAGAGTACAAAACTAAGTTTCAGATAGACTCAATAGTCTGAGTTCAACTGACAGTAAAATCCGTGAACAGAAAGTTAAAGATACAAAAATATATATCTCCTCTTAATTTCCAATGCTGCCCCCCTTTTATACAATCAACGGCGGAGTTATCCAGACGACAAAACGATTGAACGTAGCGATCCCTCAGGATCAAAGATCCTGAGTGATCCGCTAAACTGTTAACGCCTTCCTTTACTCGGCCTGTATTTCCGAACTGGCAGTCCTTTGTCTCGTTCCGGACTGATCTTCCTTGATTTACTCGACCTGGTCTGAACCTTATTTAGAATTGGAGGGACAGCCGTTATCTTCTCATCAAATTCTCGTTTTGCGTTACGCTTTCCTGCTTTTACCTTTCCCTGCGTAGAGAAGACAACTATTAGTGATTGGATCATTTTGGACTCGTTCTTATTGCGTTTTCCCTACTTTATAATAAAGAAAAGATTACAACTATTGCTTAAAACATCACTAAATTATTTATTAAAACATACCTTCCCAATGCTCTACACACCCCCCGACTTACTCTGTTTCATGGCCTCATGAAAACGTTATAATTAACATGGAGAGCAGTAAGAGAATAGGCTGGAGAGGGTACTTCATGAGGGGGTCTGCAACCATGATAGGCAACCAGATTATCAAAGAAGTAATGCAACTGATCTGCAGGCATATTATACAAGGCCTGGTACCCCGGTGCAGGGTGCCAGATAATTGGGCTGCGGAACCGATATCCTAACCATGATGGTCCAGCTTGCAGAATGCACTGGCCATAAAAGGGCAATCGTTCAGCAGCCAGCTCAAAGTTCTCGTATTTGAGGGGCTCCCTGAGCTGGACGCTTGGGGTGGAAATCCGATAACGGAATTTGGCAGCCTCCAAGGCGGAATCTTTAATAACCAGGAAGTATTCTAAGCTATTTCGGATCAACTCCTCATGCATGGGTCCTAGTAGTTCTATAATGCCAGGGTTTCTCATAAGGCTTTTGTGTGATTGCCATAGGCGAACTGGATCTTGAGGCTCAGCCCTGACCCATAGATCTAGGCTGTGCTCCTGCCTCTGAAAGGCATTATAAGCCCTGAGCCACTTTAACTGATTGACCCTGAATGAAACAAAGGCTTGCAGCTGTATATCCCCCACAAAGGGACCAGGGTTTAGGTCAGTTTCCTGCTCAAGCACCATATTGTGCAAATAAAATTCGCATAATAATCGTTGGACCTTAACCCCATAATGTTTGCAACAATCAATGAAATCATTAACAGTATTAATCTGAATGGGGGCACCTGCCCTGACAGCTTTTATTTTCAATCTTAAGTATCTTTCAAGGAGGAATAAAGCATAATTCTTCGCGGGGGCCCTGCAAGTCAAAACATCATCATACAACGAACATACAGTGTCCAATTGTTTAATAACAACATCTAGTCGACGTGTTACCTTAGCAACCTTTTCCTGTTCCTTCTGCCATCCTTCAAAAGCCTGACTCTCCGATTGACTCATGTTTCTCAGCTGCTGTTGCAGTTCTTCATGTTTTTCCAGAGGGATCCTTTGTTCCTCTAACTGCTCAGCCCTCTGCTGCAATTCTTCGTATTTTTCTCGAGGAATCCTCTGCTCAACTTCCTGTTGCAGCTCCTCATATTTCTCTCGAGGGATCATTTGTTCCCGTAGCTGTTCAGCCTCCTGTTGGGCCTGTCTTATCTCGCGGCGCAAGGCCTTGGTTTTTGGATCCCTTTCCCATGATTCCTTGGAGGCAGGAAATTTCGCCTGGACCTTCACATTTCGTCGCTTAATTTTCCCTGAAGGTGGTGTCTCAGTGTGAACTGCTCTATTTTCCCCTTCCTTCTTGACATGTATAAAGGGGTACGGTGGTCCCTCTGTAAATGGGATGTCATCTTGTGGCTCCGTTTTAATTGGAACGGCCGTTGGTTCTAATGGGCTGTTTGAAATATCAGCCTGCTCCTCTATGTCAATAGGAACGACATTCTGGTGTTCTATTCCAGATGGAACAGCATTTTGTTCCTTAGTATTAATTGGAACAGCTGCAGGTTCGCTGGCAGAGTATCGACCTACTAGATGCCTATAGGTGCTCTGCCTTCTCCTCTGACAGGACCCAGCTGTATTTGTCCTTCTTTTTCTTCTTACAGTCCTCCTTATTCTCAAACTGGCTTTCAGACTTCGAATTTTCTGCCGAAGCTGGCCTATAATATTCAGCAATTTCTGCTGTTTTCTTCTCAACTTCGTAATTTCTCTTGCCTCGGCTGTGGCCACATGGGCGGCCCTCAGTTCTGCTCCGCTTTCATCGAGGGTTTCTTCTGTCATTCGGGGAACGTCCTGTTCCCGACAAACATTTTCATCCTCCATGGCATCAGCAGGTGGATCTCCTCCTGGAGTTTTGGGAACGGCTTGTTCCTGATTGGTATTCACATTTTCTTTGTCAACGACAGGGGGGTTTTCTTCCCCTGAGATTCCATCATGCAATTCTTCACGCGTCTCTTCCTCAGAGGGTCCTTCGGGAGGCTCTGCCGGACTGGAGGGTGAAGGATAACCTCTAAGGCTGGCCAAGATGGTGGCCAGCTCTTCTTCCTCCACAGGGGTTTGCGGATGGCTACCCCCCAATTGTTCCATCTCCTTCTCCTGAATTGGCTGCTCAGTAGCTGCCTCTGGATAGCTGGTCTCGGCCGCAGAGTCATCATTCTTATTTCCTTCTTCAGCTTCGTTCTCTGTTTGTCCCACGTTTTCCCCAGGTATTTGTTCTGGCGCTGGAGGTTCCTCTATTATTTCAATCGGCTGGTCAATGTTTGGCTGGATTTTTTTCAGCCTACCTCTTATCTTTGCCAACCGAGCTGACTTTCTAGGCCTCTCGGGCTGTTTGGGTGTGCTGGCCACCTGTTCTTCCACCTCCACCTTTCTGCGTTTTTCAAACTGTTCTGGCGTGCCAGAGGAATACCTTCGCTTTACGGTAGCACGTCTTTCTTCAGGCAATTCCTTACGTTTTTCTGCATGTCTAGTTGCTTTAGGGGTACATTTTTGTTTCCCCAGCTTTATGCGTTTCTTTGTTTGCTAGGTTGTGCCCGAGGGTTGCTTAGGTTTTGGCGATTCTCTGGGTTTTTTAGGTGTTCCAGAGGTGCTAGCGGGGTGCTTCGCCTTTGGGGATGGTGATGCTGCTTCCCCTCCAATTGCTGTAATAAGTTCCCGCCAGCTACTCTGCTGCTGAGCGAGACTGTATGTTACTATCAGGCGGATTAACCCGTGGTGGCTAACCACTGCGTCTTCATGGTGTGCCTTTTTCAGGCTCCGAGAGGCATCATGCAGCAATGAATTTAACAATGCAGGGAGATTCACAGCACATTTTCCTTTTAACACAGCTAAGAGCTTAAGGTGACGCGGCCTTACCACATCTTTTTGTCCTTCGCAGGTGATGTAGCTCTGTACTACCTTTGCCAGTTCGCTCCAAGGTTCTTCCAGTGTTGCCGGCAGCACTCCTTTTCCCTTCACTGTCAGCTTCTGCCCTTCATCTTGGAAGATTTCTACGATCTTCTGCAGTCTTTCTTTCTTTGTCGTCCATATTGGACCTGAGTCTGGTAATCCGGTTACTTCCGCGATTATTTCCTTCGTGACTGCTATCTGCTTCCCATCTACCACTGAGTGTTCTTCCTGCAAATTCTGCAGGAATTCCATGGCCACTATTTCGTTTGATTTGCGCAGGCGGCCAAAATAAGTTAACCACCCTGCCTTTTCTAAGATCTTCCGAGCGGCTTTGGAGACTACGAGCTCGCTCGGCTCGCTTCTGATAGACTTTCCCCCCATGGTTTTGTTTCAGGGTCTAGATGGAACAGCAATGCAAAGAACGTAATTGCGGCAAAAAAAAGAAAAGACACAGAGCATGCATGAATAATTGATCATAAATAACAACTTTTGCAAAAAATAGCATTGTCATGCCGTTAACGCATATCGTACCTTCGTATCATATCATTTCCGAATGATGTGTTAACACGTGGCCGGCGGAGTAATGAAGTCACCTCCCCCCCGCGCGAAATGATAGGCTGCCTCAGCCGTCAAATAGAAGAAGGCGGTCATCCCATCACCGAGTCATAATGGAACAGCTTATAAAGTTTTGCCATGTTTCAGATTAGACAAAGAAATACCGAGATCGATGCGACAGATAGATCGCGTTTAACATAAGCCTTCGTGATGTGATGCAGAACATAAGGATAGGACGTCTAACACTCATGGAAAGTCTGAGATAGTCATAGTCAATACCTTTGCCATAATTGGTAATGATAGATGTTCATGTGACGTATCCATTAAGGTGTAAGATATAATTATTACGAGGATAGAAAGAAATATTTAATAAGATCCAAATTGGTGTATATGTTTTGACTCCAATACCATTAACAGAGCTCTGCTGCCGACCGGTGTTTATAACCGTGGCAGAGTTGTTTATTTCACCCCGGAACCATAGTCCTTTGTGTAGTTTTGAAGAGCAATTCTTGTCAACATGCAGGCCATCATGCTGGCTTGGTAACCAGATAACCATGACGCCATTCACCAGAGAGGCGCGAAACGTGGGCAGGCTGGCTCGTGATGAGACCCCCTGTTCCAAGGTTTGTTTATATAATGAACCTGTTGGACCATATCCAATCTTATGATCATAGTAGGCTGGTTCTTTAATGAAACCCCCTATCCTGCATTTGACAAATAATTTCTTTTGATTTTGCTTTTGCTTTTTTTTCTTTTGAGATGGACTTTTGCTCTTGTATAGTTACACATAAGGGTGGTTCAGCCCTCCTTAAGAGTGGGAATGGCGGAAGAAGTCTTGTTATCCCAATAGGAAGATATAAATTTTCTATTGTTATTTCCAAGTAATAATAAAGAAAATTGTAGGAACGTAACATGATGAAGTTTTCCAACAGGGCAGAGGAAGTGAGACTTATGGCTGAAAAAATGATGAGTGTATGGATCCTTCCTTTGTTGCATCAATACTAGGGCTGTTATAGATAGCGATTTATGATGTGCTGATCTCGATATATCATACCTTTTATATTTGTTGCATATATAGCTGCTACTTATGGCCTCAGGAAAAGGATGGACAACGCTTTCTTCTTATAGAAAGGACGAGGGCATACTATTTCTTTCTTACAAGGGAAGGTGGGAGGGTTCTTTTGATGCAATGTCCTAAGATAACAAAAGCACTCAAATGCTGCTTGCTAAAAAAAAAAAAAAAAAAAAAGAACTGAAAAAAACACACAAATGTTGCTCCTTCTAAAAAGGAATAAAATTCAAAAGTGCTGTTCCTTTTGAAAAGGAACAGCAAAACACACTAGTGCTATTCCTTTTGAAAAGGAACAGCAAAAAAAAAAAATTCAAGAGTGCTGTTCCTTTTGAAAAGGAACAGCAAAACACACAAGTGCTGTTCCTTTTGAAAAGGAACAGCGAAAACACGCACTCGAAACATATATACAAAATTTACAATCTTATATACAAAATGTGGTAATAAAGAATGAACTGCTTACCAATCTATAGGGGAGGAAGTTTTTGCTTCCTCTCCCATCATCTTGATGTTAGTATCTTGGCGTAGCTACTGGCAAAATGATTCCCGAGTGAGCGGTTTGCGATACAGATGAACTCGGTGGCCGTTTACCTTAAATGTATATCCAAATCCATCGATTGTAATCAAAGTAAGGGTCCCATTGTCATGGACTTTTTGAATCTCGTATGGTCCCAACCATCGAGTCTGAAGCTTCCCCGGGAAATCCTGAAATCTAGAATCATATAACAGAGCCCAGTCTCCTTCGTGAAATATCTTGTTTTTGATGAGCGCATCATGCCACTTGGCTCGCTGTTGCTGGATGAGTGCTGTATTCTGTAATGCAGCGAGCCTTGTTTCGTCCAACTCATTAATTTGCTGTAATCGATTTTTCTGTGCTTCACTTAAATCCAATCCGACTTCTTGGGCAGTTCGCAGGGTTTGGATCTCAAATTCTATAGGAAAAATGGGTTGCTTTCCAAACACTAAGTGATATGGTGAATAGCCGGTGGTACTTCTCCATGTGGTTCGATAAGCCCACAGTACCTCCGGTAGTCGGGCGGCCCAATCGCGGCGGTGTGAGGCAACAGTTTTTGTCAAAATTGACTCTATTATCTTATTACTGTTCTCGACTTGCCCATTTGCCTGCGGATGGTATGGGGTAGTAATTTTGTGGTGGATGTGATGGTTATTGAGTGTTGCAGCTAATTTATGTCCCACAAATTGTGGTCCTCCATGTGTAACCACTTCCCTTGGAAGACCATAACGTACAAACAAATGGAACAAGAACTGTATTACCGACTCCTCTGTAGCTCTGGGTAATGCCTCTGCCTCAACCCATTTGGTAACATATTCAGTTGCCACCAAAATGTAGGTTTTTTGGTTTGATGGGGGGTTGATGGGTCCGACAAAGTCCAGAGCCCAGCGTTCGAAAGGTTCGATCACTAATTGAGGCCGCAAAGGCATTTCGTCTGCTGGGCCAGGTCGTCCTACACGCTGACAACTATCACAGGCCTGGACAAATTTTTTGGCATCTTTGAAAATTGTAGGCCAGTAATATCCCGTTTGTAATACTTTGTGTGCTGTTCTGCGTTCAGCGAAATGTCCTCCACATGGCCCGTCATGGCAGGCTTTCAAGATATCAAAGATTTCGTCTTCTCGAATACATCTTCTGATTTCCATATCTGCGCCTGTGTGAAACAGATAGCCCCCAACCCACGAAAATCGATTGCTTTTCTGGACGATCTGTTTCCATTCATTGGGAGTTAAATGTTTTGGAAGCTTACCTACTGCGAGATAATTAGCCACATCAGCGTACCAGGGAGTCTGGACAGCGACAGCAAATAAGTGTTCATCTGGGAATTGGTCCTCAACTGCTGCTGTTTCAACTGATTTTGGTATTCGTGAAAGAAAATCAGCTACAGGGTTCTCCTTCCCTGGTCGGCCTCTGATTGTAATGTCGAATTCCTGCAACAAGATCAACCACCTGGTTATTCTTCCATTTGTAACAGGTTTGTTTGCTAAATACCTAATAGCAGAATGGTCTGTATACAAAATAACGGGATAGCCTGTAATATAGTGTCTAAACTTATTAATAGCATGTATCACAGCTAAAAATTCTTTTTCGGTGACAATGTAATTTAATTCAGCCGGAGCCAAATTTTTGCTGATGTAATAGATAGCGTATGGTCTTTTCTCTTCTTCTTGGCCCAGAACTGCACCGATTGCTGTGTCTGAGGCGTCGGTTGAAATTTGGAATGGTAAGTTCCAATTAGGTCCTCTGAGAACTGGAGCTGTAGATAGCAACCTCTTTAATTCTGTGAAGGCTCGATCACATTTTTCTGTCCATAAGAAATCAACATTTCCAGTTAATGCATGTAGAGGTGCGGCAATATGTGAGTAATGTTGTATAAATCGTCTATAATACCTAGAAAAACCAAGAAAAATGCGTACCTCTGTTTGATTAGTGGGGGTTGGGATAAGCATGAGTATTTGAATTTTAGCCGGGTCTACCTGAATGCCAGCTGCTGAGATGTAATGTCCCAGAATGAGTCCTTCTGTCATCATCATGTAACATTTTTCGTGACTCAAGCAAAGCCTGGTAGCGATGCAGCGCTCTAGAACTTTTTCGAGAGTGTCCAGGGCTGGATCAAAGTCATCTCCATATGGTGTGAAATCATCCATATAGACTTCCAATCCATCATTAATTAAATCTGCGAAGATGCTAAGAACAGCCCGTTGGAATGTGGCCGGAGCATTACATAATCCAAAGGGTAAGACTCGGTAGGCGAACGTTCCCCAGGGGCAAGTAAAGGTAGTCTTGTCCTGGTCTTCAGGGGCAATCTGAATCTGGTTATATCCGCTGAAGCCATCCAAAAAAGAAAAAAAATTCTTGCCTGCTAAGGTGTCCAATACCTGGTCTATGAAAGGGAGAGGGAAGTGATCTTTTTGTGTAGCTTTGTTTAATTCTCTGTAATCGACACAGATCCTCCATTTCCCGTTCTTTTTAGGTACTACCACAAGTGGGGAGACCCATTTGCTGTCAGAAACAGGATAAATAAAATTAACGTCTAATAATTTCTGCAGCTCATCTTTTACAACATCTTTTAAATGGGGATTGAGTCTTCTCTGTGGTTGGCGAACAGGTCTTGCATCTTTCTCGATATAGATACGATGTGTACATAGCTGGGGATCAATCCCTTTCATATCGGGATAGTCCCAAGCAAATGCCTCCTGATACTTTCGTAGGAGCTGGATGAGTTTGGTCTCTTGCTCTGGTGTCAGATTAGCGTTAATATTTAAAGTTTTGCCCGGTTCAATTTGTATTACTTTGCTGTTAGCAACAGAGGTTACAGGTATATTTGGGTCATGGTCATCTTTTAGAGGATCTTCCTCTAATTCGTTATCAAATGCCGCTTTTATCATAAAGCATTGTGTATACGATGTGGATTCTGTTTGATTAATGAATTTATTGATGGCATCGTCTTCCGTTTGATCTTTAAAATCTAGCGCTTCCTGGACTGTTAATGGTGGTCTAATATTATCAGTAATATATGAGGCAGGGCGCAGATTGGTCAGTGATATATGAGGTGTGATGCTTGGCTGGGCTGGCGGGTACAAGATTAAACTTTTGATATCCGGCCCTCTGGTTATGGTCATGTTTCCCTGCCGGCATCCAATGTAGGCGTCAGCAGTAGCGAGCCATGGTCTACCTAGAATTAGCGGATGTCCATCTAGTCGGGTTTTTGGATTAATCACCAGAAAATCGGTAGGGTATTCCCGAGAGTCCACTGAAACCATGACATCATACAAGGTGCCTTCTGGTCTTATTACTGATCGGTCAGCTAGCTCTAGTAAAGTGGAAGTAGGTTCTACCGATGTGATTCCAAGCTTCTGGTAGGTTGATGTTGTCAGGATATTAATTGCAGCCCCTAGATCTACTAAAACGTTGGTCAGGGTCTGCCCACGGACTTGAACAGTGACAATTGGGTTTCCAGGATCCTCATATTTAATTGGTGTTTCTTTCCCTGATAAGAGGTCGGATAAGGTGCCGACTACCTGGACTCTAGGGTTAGGGGTTATATTTCTTTTTGATTTTCTACTACACAGGTCTTTTATGGTTTTTGCATATATGGGAATATCCTGTATAGCCTGAAGGAATGGAATTCTTATATACAAGTTTTGGAGTTCTCCCAGAATATCAAAATCCGGATATTGCATTTGTCTCGGAATGTCCAGTCGTTCTGGGAAAGGTGGAGAAGATGTAATTACTTGCTGATGAACCTGGTCTTTACTTACATCTTCTTGTTGTGACGGCTGTTCTATCGGTAACTGGTTTTCAATATGAGTGGTTCTATGTCCCTCAGTTTCTATTATTCGCCCAGATCTCAACTGAAGATCATTGCACTCCTGCAGAGCAGATTCAATCTCGGAAGATTCTATAATTTGAAGAGATTGAACTGGTCGATTGTTTGGGTTAGGGTTGGGTTGGGCTGGGAGCTGCGGTCTTAGGTTGGGCTGGGGATTTTGTTGCAAGGCTGGCAGAGTTGGTTGAGGGAGCGGAATTGATCCTGGTGTTTGATATGTCGATCTTGGCCAGTTGCTCTGCCAGGGTGAACTTTGCGAAGTGGAAGGGGTCCACTGTGGAGGATATGAATTATTTGGCCAATATGGCGGAGGATAAGGAAAGTTTGGCCAACCAGCTTGGTTCATCCAAGGGTTCGGAGTAGGAAACATTTGAGGCGACCAATTTGAAAACGGGTGCTGAGACTGATTTTGCCACATATTCTGTTGCTGAGCATTAAATTGCGGAGATTGAAAAGAAGAGGAGGGATCTTGAAACATACCAGATTGCCTAGGCTGCCATTGACGACGCTGGTTAATAAAATATGTTGATTCTGGTTCCTCTTCTGCTTCTTTGTACACCGCCTTCAAACCAGGAAGCGAGGGACAGCTTTCAGTCGGATGGTCCTTGGTGCAAATAGCACATATTTGAACTGTATCGAGCGGGCATTCTTTCTGGCTATGTTTCTTTCTGCACCGAGGGCAGAAAATTGCCAGATTCTGTTCCGCCTCTGCTTGCTTCTGTTTAGCCTGCACAATATCAAGCTGTGTAGTTAATGTCCCCATGATATCAGTTTTAAAATTCTCTAGCAGATTTCCAAGTTCCACTCGTGATACTCCTTCTATTGATGTTCTATTGTCTCTAGTGAAGCGATCATATTCTGCTGGTTTATCCTTGTGCTGCCTCTTGAGCTCCTGATACACAGATTAATGATGTCAGCAAAATTTTCCTGATAAATGTCTCCTTTTCCCATAATATTCAACGTTTCAATCCATTGTTCTTTCATACCTCTAATCAATGCAGTTTTCAACACGTTATCGGGCAGAGGTAACGATGCATAGGGAGATCTTTGCAAGTTATATTGGAAACGTTCTACATATTCTTCTAAAGTTTCATTTGGTCTGGCTGACATTTGAAAGATTTCATCCTTTAGTTCTCTTGATCTACAGTAATCCTGATATTTTTTTAAGAAGGCCCCTTTCATTTCTTCCCAATTGTTTATGACTCCACCACCTAAACCCATGAACCATCTCAGAGCTGCTCCCTTCAAAGTAGAGGGAAACAGCTTTAACTTCTGGGGGTCAGTGGTGTAATCGTATCCCCTGCATAACACATCAAATTCGAATAAAAACGCATCAGGGTCTTCTGATGTGAGTCCATGAAACGTCGGGATATGTTGAAGCGGAATTGCCTTCATCGGTGCATTCACAGCGGAATCTACTATGGGATATTGCAAAGTAGAGGTTTGGGTATTTGGCTGATTCTGCGCCATGGAATCAAATATATGCCAGTAATCTTCAGGAATTTCTAAGAGAGTATCCCTTGGTTGAGGAGGGGTAATCTTAGCGGGAACTGTTTTTACAGCACTCCCTTTATCAGGGATAATGATGGCCCCTACTGTCTGAGGTGAATGAATTCCTTCAACGAGGATTTTTGCAGCGCTTCCTTTATCCGGACTGTTTAAAGGCTGGTTTGGTTCAATAGGAGATCTAGGTTCCTCGATTTCCCCTGTTTCTCCTTCTCCTTCGCAAAGATTGCTAAAATTTCCTTCGTGCACTGGTCCAAGAGTCGAATTGTCAGGTTCTTGAAAGTCCTGCTCCTCTGTCTGACTGTGCACCTCAGCAAAGGCTTCAGATGGTGATTCTGAGGCCTGAAGGGAACTAGCAGGTTGTTTAGAGTTTACTTTCCTATAACCTACTGATTGCTGAGATTCGGCTTTCTTATAAATTTCATCTATAAAGGTCTTTCGTCCAAGGGTCGCCGACCCCTTGGCTTTTTCGGTTTTGGATGGAGGCTTTTGATTCTTTTCTGGCTTTTTCTGCTTAGTCATGCACTCCAATTAAATTACTAAATCAATTCTGCTAGGAAAGCGGACGGTGGAGCAGGGCTTTTACATGCTCCGCACGCAGGTTCTTACCTTCCGTTTTTAGAATCCAGTTCTCCCCTAACAGATTCGCACACTACCCTGTTAAAAGACAAATGGCTATACCCTTCCCCGGCAACGGCGCCAAAATGTGGAGCTGTAACAAGGGTCTTTTTCACCTCTAGTTATCTCACATTACAAGTCAATCCGGGAGCGTTTTGTTATTGTAAAGGATATCTCAATTTGAGGCTATTTGTCAGGATAATGATTCGTAGTATAGATCTAAAGAATACAAGAGTAAACGGATGCTAAGCTACGCTAAATTACTTTTGCATAAAGAAATCACACACGCAGCAACTTCGTCGGTCGAGGGTATGGAATTAGTAACCTATCCCCCAAGAAACTGATGAAGGAGTATGGATCATGATCTGGGAGCATTATAGCGTCTGCTGTATCTCACAACAGCCTTGACCCTCCTCTCATGCCACTTCAATAAACGCAAGCGAAAGGAACAGCAAGAAAACAGAATGGAACAGCAACCTCAGAAATGGAACAGCAATAAAAGGAACGGCAGTAAATGGAACGGCAGTAAAGAAACTAAGTCTCGCGAGGTCAACACTTCCAATCCTTGGCACACACTTACATACAAAGGGAAAGCAATCGTTTATACAAGTTTGCAGCTTAATCAAATGGAACAGAAAATTATTAAAGACAGGAAACGTCAATCATATACATATCAAATGGAACAGCAAATCATTAAAGACAGGAAACGTCAATCATATATACACGATCTGCAATAATCACCAATAGTCCATTACTCCAATCACCTGTAGCTGAAATATTCTACTTATGAATTCTGTAATTGATGCAAACAACTCAGATCAACAGTATGCGAAGAATCCTGAAAGTATGATATGAACTTGTTACAGAGATTTATAACAGGAAAGCTACAGATGAATAAGTATGAGACGACATGCAATCATAACAGATTATAAGAAACAAACCACACAAAGCAGAGTTGTAATGGTACAATCAGCCAGTGTCCGTTGGAGCCGGGCCCGAAGCTTCCAATGGCGCACTGCCGTAAACTACTTCAGACGCAGGGAGAAATTAACACCAAAGATATTATATTAACTCATCAATGAGAGTACAAAACTAAGTTTCAGATAGACTCAATAGTCTGAGTTCAACTGACAGTAAAATCCGTGAACAGAAAGTTAAAGATACAAAAATATATATCTCCTCTTAATTTCCAATGCTGCCCCCCTTTTATACAATCAACGGCGGAGTTCTCCAGACGACAAAACGATTGAACGTAGCGATCCCTCAGGATCAAAGATCCTGAGTGATCCGCTAAACTGTTAACGCCTTCCTTTACTCGGCCTGTATTTCCGAACTGGCAGTCCTTCGTCTCGTTCCGGACTGATCTTCCTTGATTTACTCGACCTGGTCTGAACCTTATTTAGAATTGGAGGGACAACCGTTATCTTCTCATCAAATTCTCGTTTTGCGTTACGCTTTCCTGCTTTTACCTTTCCCTGCGTAGAGAAGACAACTATTAGTGATTGGATCATTTTGGACTCGTTCTTATTGCGTTTTCCCTACTTTATAATAAAGAAAAGATTACAACTATTGCTTAAAACATCACTAAATTATTTATTAAAACATACCTTCCCAATGCTCTACAAAAACCTCTTAGCCATATTTAACTAAGGTATTTCTTTTTTGTAAATAGTCTATCTTGGTCTAGAAAAGGGTTAAAATTATATTGGGTATATATGTTTTCATTTACTTTAACGAGTTTGAAAAGACAAGTGCTCAACAATCTCTTGATATTTAGGGAGTCTAGAAAGAGACGAAAGAGGATTCCTCCTAGAGGAACGAGTGGTATAAAGGGTATAAACTCCTTCCGATCATGATGGAATTTCTAAAAACACGCAAAGCTCAAGAGGCTAGCTAATAATACCACTCATCGCAATTTTCCCTTAGGAAAGGCTAAAACAACTAAGTGAAAGCATATGATCAGCAAAGCAAATGGTGGTGATGGAAAGAGATAACCAGGACTAATCTGGCATAAAGATGTTGATAAAAATAAAAATTGCAAAGGGTAGAATGAGAATGGTTTCATTTTCACAAAAGTTTGAAAACATGGGAAACCATGCTTGAGATTGGTTTCGTTTTTACACAAGCTTGAAATAAGGAAAAACTATGCTTGAGAGTACTTGAAAGTAGTTTCATTTTTACAAAAGCTTGAAACAAGGAAACACTATTCTTGATATAAATTTTTATGTCCCTGTGATAATAACATGATTCTAGGGACATGCCCCCAAGCTTCATTTCATTCACCTAAGTAGACTACTAGTTACTAAGAGGTGGATGTAATGAAGATTTGTTTATGAGATCAAGTGAAAGACATGACTGGGAATTTAAGAGATGTAATCAAAGACTCAAATTGGAAGGGGTTTTGTTTCATTTTTTAATGAGTTTGACACAAGACATGGAACTCTGCTCATGGAACCTTGTTTCATTATTTAAGGAGAAAACACAAGAAAAGGAAATTTACTTTAGAACCTTGTTTCATTGTGTAAGGAGCTTGAAACAAGAAAAGGAACTCTTCTCCAGACCTTGTTTCATGACCTACAAGAGGCCATGGCTTCCAAGAGGTTCTCATCAAATGGAAGAACAATGCTTTGGAAGGTTTCAAAGGATCCAATGGAATGATAAAACTCTAATGCACCTAGTAAATGATTCACTACATCACCTACTAGATCATCAGTTGGCATGGACATGGAACAGGTTGCCACATAATTAATATGTCATGGGGAATATACCAATTGCATATAAGGACCATTTAGGGAAGTTGGTTGATTTGGAGTAAAGTTAGGACTAACGAATGAAAGTTGGTCAATGGTCACGATTCTTCCTTCATGTGGGAAACACATCACATGAAAGAGTGAAGAGACAAGAGATCCCATGACATAAACATAGTCAGACCCAAGGAATAAATTAAAATCCAAAGGGACTTGGAATACCATCACATTGATATACATAGTCTTCCCTCGCAAAGTAATAAGTAGTTGAGGAAGGATCCCTAATCGTTGACTAGTTGCTCTATTAAAGGACAACATATTTTGGGTAACGGGAACACGATGCAGAGAACCCAAAGCTTACCAAGTAGTCGAGGACAAAATACCAATAGACGTGGCTTCATCTAGGACTATGCCAAGTACGAGCACATTATAAGCTTGTACTATGATCTATAAGGGCATGTAAGGAGGAAGATGATATCCTGCCAATCATCTTTAATCAAAGGAAGTGACCATACTACTTGGAGGGGGTACCATGGGAACCAAGGAAGTCAAAGTAACCAAATTGGTAAACCCATGGTAAATCCAATAAGGGACAACGTTACCATATAAAGAGAACCAATATTTCCAAAAGTAGGTAAATGACTAGGATTCCCATTAGAGGGGTATCCTTAACTAGTATATTCAGGAACTGTTGCCATTAGTCTCCACCTAAGATCCACTAAGGCATTGTTCCACGAGGGGGATGTTGTTCGATGGTCAATTAATTGATTTTAGAAATTAAAGACACAAAATAAAAATAGAAACGAGTAAACTAGGCAAAAATGATTACCAGGTCACCGTGAATTGAAATATACCACCTTGGTAAGCCAAGGATTTACGCACGTGCAAGCAATCTCCTTGAATGATATGTTTGGTGTATCATAGTGTACAAGGTAGCCGACTCGGTTACCTAAGGTGAGATAACAACCTAGGGTGGACTTTGAAAATATACCCAGAGGTACGTGGAAGTGCAGTCCATAGTAGTGTTCTTTAATGTGTAACTATATGATGAGAGCATTCTCATATAATTTTCATGCATGAAGCACCACCCTATATACCCGAAGGTGCATTTAGAACAATCTAATACACTTACATACGTGGAATGAGATATCACCCCCAGAATGTAATTCTAACAAAGAATGACAACTCCTATGTTTAATGACGTCAGAACAAGTCTCTACTTGATCCAGGTTTTAGGGTGGTGGTGGGGGGGGGGGATCTCAAAGATTGAAATGGATCTTGAGGGGACGGCCCCCAAGATCTAAGAAATTGAATTGCAAGAAGAAAAATAGGAGAATACCCACTAAACAAAACCACACATATTTTTTTTATTAAAACCGATAATAACTATAAAGGCTACATTGTGGCGGACAATCTTTCCTTTTGCAAAATGTGACTTGTTACTTATAGTATTTTTCAGTTACAATAGCATGGTTCAATTCCACGGGTGAATGAATTTACCATGGGTGGATGTCAGAATACCATGGGAAAATACCATGGGTGGATGTCACTTACAATACCATGGGTGGATGCCACTTACAATATTATGGGTAAATTCCATGGGTGGACGAATAACATGGGTGGATGAATACCATGGCTTGATGCCATTTTCTACTCGGATCATTCCTCCCTCCTTAAGAAGCAATGGTCCCCATTGCATGAAGTTCCCTCCTGTGAAGTCTTTGTTGAATAGGAAGAGCCACTGAAGAGAAGGGTTTTATGTGGTTAACCCATAACCATGATGAATGATGATCTGAGTATAGTGATACCATGTAATGTTTGTGACCAACTGTGATACTAATAGTGTGCGGCCTAGCAAATGGACTTTGATGAAGTGTGAGTTTTTGGATGACCCATAACCATGATGAATGAAGATCCGAGGATAAAGATACCTTGTAATGCTTGTGACCAATTGTGATACTGACAATGTGCAGCCTAGCAAATGGAATTCGATGAAATGTGGGTTTGTGGATGACCCATAAGCATGAAAAATGAAGATCCGAGGATAAAGATACCCTATAATGCTTGTGACCAACTGTGATACTAACAGTGTGCGGCTTAGCAAATGGACTTCGATGACAAGGATTTTGTGTGGTTGACCCATAACCGTGATGTTGGTTGTTGATGAAGTAACAGGTGCCTACATAGCCTGGGGTGGGAGGGTACATCTCCAAAAAACCCAAGCCAAATGCTGCTATATTGAAAATGATGAATGTGAAATAGGTGCCTACTAAAGCGGGGTGGTAGGGCACGTCTCCAAAGGGAACCTGCTCTGAGTGTTGCTCCAGAATTAAAATGGACATAACTCGGTCAATATAACTCATAATATTTATTATAACCTATTTTTGGAAATAGAGGGACCATTTTTCATCTTCCCATATGTTGGAAATCCTTATTTGGACACTCTAGAATCTCATATTCATGCTGCAACTTTTCCGCTGTCACAAAAGTTCTGAAAAAAATAGCTGATTTTAAATCAGTGATATCTCCCACATCTGAACTCCGATTCAACCCATTTTTTTTTGAAATTGAGGGATTTTTTGAGAGGAGCTCATATCTATAATCAATTTTCTGAAATTATTTCACCAAAATTGCAAAAGAATATAGGATATACGTTGTCCATGAATTGTTGTGAGAAACATTTCTGCAACATAGCTGATTTGAAAACAATCATATCTCCCTCATTTTGAATACGATTTGGCCAATTTTTCTTTTGAATTTGGGTATTTTTTTGCAAGGAATCTAGATCTATTATTTGTTTTTGTAAATTTTGCACCAAAAATTTCATATCTTATCTGCAAACTCGCCGCCCAAAAACATTCCTCCAAAAAAATGAAAAAAGAAAAATTCTTCCCGCTTGGCCCAAGAAATTGCTCTTTGGAGGACATAGCACATGCCTGAAGTTTGTTGAATATTGCTACAAAATTTGAAACTAAAATATGCATCAAACCCCCATTCCCATGGAATCATAACTTGCTCTGATACCATTGATTCAGATTTAAACAGGAACACGACAAATTATAGAAATAACCATAAATACATAGATGCAGTAGAAATAATGCTTCATTTCATTAATGTAAAATATTGAAATATGCTTACAACAGAAATGGAAATAAACTAGCTAGGGTGATGGTAGATTATCTCTTAAAAGAGATGTGGTGGCTACATGCCTCTTAACTATGTTACAATGAGGCTCGATGACCTATTTATGGTTGAGAGACAATGGAAAACCATAAACATAAAAAAACCTAGCCCTAGGAGATGAAACACCAAATTGTGGGCCCCGTTTTGGGTAAATTGGTATATCAACTTCTCGGGGTCATAAATTTGGTATATGATCTCTGTTTGACACGTACAATACCTCGTTAGAAAGATCTATCTAAAGACTACAACTTCGGGAAGAGAAAAATTAGTGCATGGACCCATGTTGCTCCAAAGTTTCCCAAAAAATGTTGTTGAGGGCCTCAAAACAGCTTCGGAAGTTCAGGACCTGAAAAATTGCTAAAAATAGTAAATTGTGCTACAATTAAGGAAACTGAAAAACTGAAAGAGACAGTTGTGAGGGTCTAAGTGGGATAGGTGGGTGGCCACCAACATCCACCTGGATCATTCCTCCCCCCTTAGGAAGCAATGGTCTCCATTGTGTTGAGTCCCTCCATGAGATGAGGAAACTTCTACTGAACTTGGTCCCTGGTGAGCTGTTCTGCAATCTCTGATGTGTCCAATAATGGTGGGAAGCTTGGTCGATGGTGGTCCATAGGGAACACTTAGTGTAAGTGAAGGAATGGGGGAATGATATGCTCGAAAGCATTATTTCCCACAGCCTTGGTAATGTTGTAAGGACCATATTGGAGTGGTTTGAGCTTCTAATGGGCTCTTGTAAGATGTTCTTTGTGCAAATGAAACCAGACTTTGTCATCCACCAGAGACTTGTGTGGTGCCTGATGTCGATCATGTCACTTGTTGTACTTGAAAATTTCTAGAATGGAGCGATGATATATCGACCTGTTGGGTAGAGGTGCCCTAGGCATCAGATCGAATGAATGCTTGACCTTATAGTGCATTGGTACCCCTGTGGGTGAGGAGAAGATGCTCTTGTCTACTTTCATGACTATATCCATCTGCTGTTGCCGCTGCATGGAGGAAACCTTTCCAGGGGTCATGGATGTAGTGACGATATTACCCTTACTTTGGGAGCAAACCTGACAGAAAATGAATTTCCTATTCTCGGAGATGATCTTATTGCATTTCTTAGCATTGATCAAAGAGGTGGCGGTAGGTGGGGCTACCTCTGGTATCCTGTATAATGAATTACCCAAAGAAATAATAACAACAGGAGGCCTTGACTCATACACAACATGTCACCTCCATAAGTATGGTTGGCCTAATAGTACATCACAAAAATTGAGAGGGCAACATCACACAATACCTCATCTGTGAAGGGCTTGATGACGTAGGGAAGGCGACACTACTAGCAAGCTTGGAGATCTCGTCCTTAGTGAAGCCAACTGATATGATACGAGTGCTAGTGTGGTGTAGTCAGTAGGCCCAACAACTTCACGACCTCTGCTGAAATGAGGTTCTTTTGGCTTCCACTGTCGACAATGAATTGTAGTGGCGAACCCTTCACCTACATCTATGAGTGGAAAAGATGCTCCCCCTCCTCTCAATATTTGGGATCATTCTTATGGATCTTGGTGGTGGAAACAATGGCGTTGGGCTCTGCATAAATTATTTTCTTCCCTTTGTCATTCCCCATGTCGGGTTTTGACTCAGGGTCGGAACATGCATCTGATTCTGAAGCTTTTAGCTTGGCCACCAGCGACTGCTTGGTCTTACACTCGCTTGTGTTATGAGTGGGGCTCTTATGGAACTCACACCACTTTCCTGTGTCCCTCTATGAATTTGTGGTGTTGTTCTTTTCTTATGGCTTCAACAGGTTGTCTTGGGTCACCCCGCCTTGGGGTTGTCCTTTGTTCTTCAGATTTGGAGATCCAAAGTCTCGCTTCTTTTATTTAAAAATCTACTCGATCATGGTAGCATATCAGTACACCGTTCCGAGAGAGGAGATGTTCATGTTGGGTGTGGAGCCTGATTATCTTCTGTATTCAAATGTATTACCACATTGGACCCCAGTTCGTAATGGGGCGGCAACACTGCGGGTAAAATATTCACTGCAGGGGGGGTCCGGGGGGGTGGCTGTGACCCTTTGGGAGCCCCCCCCTTGGCGGGGGGTTTCGAGGGCAGCACCCCCAAAGCTAAGAATAGATGTAAAATTTCCTTGTAAAATGTTGTAATTTTGTAGTCAATCTGGGCTGTTCATTAGGTGGAGATCTGACAGTAGAAGTTATGTTTAATTTAGGGTTTTTTCCTTAGAAGGGAACCCCTCATCATATATGAGGGAATTGTATTGCGTCTATGTATATTTGTATTCTGAGTGAGGAAGAGAGAGGAGATTAAGAGCGAAGAGGGAGTTATAGCATATTTGTTGTAGGTTGTATCTCTTCAGTTTGCTGGATAATATAATAAAAGAAGGACTGGCTATTTCTCCGTGGACGTAGCCCAAACTAGGTGAACCACGTAAATCTATGTCTCTCTTGTTTTATGCATTTTCTGTGTTTATATTTCTGCAATATTTTATGTGTTCCATTGCTCTGTAATATATAATTTTCTAATAGTTTGGGAACTCCATCTCGCCTTAGATGTACCTGTGTAGGTAGCTGCAACATTTGAGTACCAAATGCAGCTCAGAATCATTAATACCCAACTTTGTGCGAAGGATATGAAAAATATTTGTGAACTCCGACACACCTTGGTCCCTTCCCTGTCGTAGCGTGGTCCACTTTATGTATTTGTCCTCATATATTTTGACAGGGTAATACTGCTCCTTGATGGCATCCCGGAATGAATTCCAAGTGGGAGTAGCTAAAAACAATGAGTTTGTACTTTCATCCTTCTGCATTCCTGTTTTAGATCTTGAGTGCCTTCCGAGTTGCAATCTACTCTTTCTCTATATTTCTTCTCATGTCCCCAATGAGGTCGGGATATAAGGAGTTAGGGCTTAAATTGGTCGAACCTTTGCAAGACCAGCCTTGCAAATCCCGACGGCCTCCCATGGTGGATGAAAAGAAAGATGAGGGCGCAGGAGATCCTATCAAAATCTTTCTCGAGGAGGTCCTCGAGCGACAAAGGAATGCGATGAGGGACAACTTTGCCTAGGTCCTTTAGCGGCTACCTAGGGGCGACACATCTACTTGCAGTAGCTACTCTAGAAGCGCCACACCCTTTAAGGTACAAGTTAACTTTGACATTCCCATATTTGAGGGTTAGATAGATGCAGAGGTCATAGATAAATGGTTAAATTTGTTAGAAGGGTATTTTTCTGTTCATGATTTTTCCAGCCGGGAAAAGATTACTTTTGCTCTTCTCAAAGCTACGCCCCATGTCAAGGATTGGTGGGAAACCTACTGCGAGCAGAAGGATGAAAGTATGGCCTGACTGTTTTCATTCTCACCCACTTGGAATTCATTCTGGGCTGCCATCAAGGAGTAGTACTACCCTGTCGAAAGCTATGAGGACAAATACTTAAAGTGGAGGACGCTGCGGCAGGGAAGGGACCAAGATGTGCCAGAGTTTACCAATATTTTCCATACCCTTCGTATAAGTTGGGTATCAAGGATTTATAGCAGCATTCGGTACTCAAATATTGTTGCTACCTGCACAAGTACATCCAAGATGAAATAGAATTCCTGGACATCTCCTCACTTGACATGACATATTGATATGCTGTCAAGATCGGGCAAAAGTTTAAACAGAAGAAGCGAGACTTTGGATCTGCGAAGTTGAAGCAGATCGCTCTGATACCATTGATCCAGATTTAAACAAGAATGCAATAAATTATAGACATAACCATAAATATAGAGATGCAATAGAAATAATGATTCATTTCATTAATGTAAAATACTGAAATATGCTTACAAACAGAAATGGAAATAAACTAGCTTGGGCAATGGTAACCTATCTTTGAGAAGAGATGTGGCGGCTACATGCCTCTGAACTATCTTACAATGAGGCTTGAAGGCCTATTTATTGTTGAGAAACTATGGAAAACCCTAAACATCCAAAAACCTAACCCTAGGAGATGAAGCACCAAACTATGGCCCCCGTTTTGGGTAAACTGGTACATCAACTTCCAGGGGTCGTAACTTTGGCATATGATCTCTGTTTGACGTGCATAATACCTCGTTAGAAAGATCTATTTGAGGAATACAACTTTGGAAAAAGAAACATTGGTCCATGGACCCATGTTGCTCCTAGTTTTAAAAAAAACTGTCATTTAGGGCCTCAAAATGGCTCCGGAAGTTCAGGACCCGAAAAACTGCTAAAAATAGTAAATTATCCTACAATTAAGGAAAATGAAAAACTAAAAGAAACAATGTTGGGGGTCCAAGTGGAATTGGCAGGTGGTGGCCAATATCCACCTGGATCATTCCTCCCCCCTTAGGAATAAATTGTCCCCATTGCATTGAGTTCCTCCATGAGATGAGGAAACTTCTATTGAACTTGGTCCCTGGTGAGCCACTTGCCCTGGTGAAGGGTTGGTTTGCTTTGACAATTTGATATAGTTGGATCTTCTGTTGGTGAGTGTGCTTGATTTGTGTGTCCATGATTTGATCAGTTGCAGCTTGTTGCATGCAACCTAGATTTAACTCTATGGGTGTGAGATTTTATGTAATGTGAGATGTGTCTACTAATGGTGGAAAATATTGCTGAAGGTGGTCCACATTGAATACTAGGTGCAGGCCAAGGAATGGGGGAATTTTGTGCTCCAAAACATTGTTTCCCATAGCCTTGTTAATGGTGTAAGGACCATGTCGGAGTGGTCTGAGGTTTTGATGGGCTCTTGTAAGGCGTTCTTTCTACAGATAAAACCAGAATTTGTTGCCCACCTGAAACTTGTGTGGTACCTAATGCTAATGATGTCACTGCTTGTACTTGGCATTTTCCAGAATGGAGTGGCGATATATCAATCTATTGAGTTGAGGTGCTCTAAGAGCCAGATCGAACGAATGCTTGACCTCACAGTGCAACGGTACCCCTATGGGTGAGGAGAAGATGTTCCTGTATTATTTCATGACCATATCCCTTTGCTACTGCTGCTGCGTGGAGGAACCCTTCACAAGGGTCATGGATGTGGTGATGATCTTCCCCTTACATTGGGAGCAAACCTGAAAGAAAATGAATTTCCTAGTCTGGGAGATGAGCTTGCTGCATTTCTTAGCAGTGATCAAAGAGGTGGCGGCAGGTGGGGCTACCTCCCGTATCCTATATAATGAATTACCCAAAGAAATAATAACAGTGCAAGGCCTTGACTCATACATAGAATGTCACCTCCATAGGTATGGTTGGCCGAATAGTATGTCACAAACATCAAGAGGTGCAACATCACACAATACCTCATCTATGAAGGGCTTGATGTTGTGGGGAAGGCGACATTGTTGGCGGACTCAGAGATCTCATCCTTGGTGAAGCCACCCGATACAGTACAACTACTGGTGTGGTGTACTCGGTAGGCCTAATTGCTTCACAATCTCTAATGAAATCAAGTTGTTTTGGCTCCCACTATCAACTATTAATTGCAGCAGAGAACCCTTCACCCATATCTATGAGTGGAAAATACTCTCCCCTTCCTCTGGACATTCGGGTTTATTCTTTTGGATCTTGGCGCTGGTAAAAGTGGTGCTACACTCCACATCAATGATTTGCTTCCCTTTTCCATTCCCCTTGCTGGGTTTTGTCTCAGGGTCGAAACATGCATCTCATTCTGAAGCCTTCAACTCGGCCACCAGTGACTACTTGGTCTGACACTCACTTGTGTTGTGAATGGGGCTCTTATGGAACTCACACCACTTTCCTTTGTCCTTCTTTGACTTCATGGTGTTGTTTTTTCCTTGTGGCTTCAACAAGTTGTCTTGGGTCACCCCGCCTTAGCTTTGTCCTTTGTTCTTTAGATTCGGAGATGAAAAGTCTCACTTCTTTTTTTTAAACTTCTACTTGATCTTGACAGTGTATCAGTATGCCGTGCCGAGCGAGGAGATGTTCAGGAACTCCATATCATCTTGGATGTACCTATGTAGGTAGCCGTGGTATTTGAGTACCAAATGCAGCTTAGAATCCTTGATACCCAACTTTGTGTGAAGGGTATGAAAAAATATTTGTGAACTCGGGCACATCCTGGTCCCTTCCCTGTTGCAGCATGGTCCACTTTACGTATTTGTCCTCATAGCTTTTGACAGGGTAATACTGCTCCTTGATGGTGTCCTGAAATGAATTCCAAGTGGGAGCAGCTGAAAAAGGTGAGTTGGTACTTTCATCCTTCTGCTTGCAATAGGTTTCCCACCAGTCCTTAATGTGGGGCGCTGTGTTGAGAAGTGCGAAAATGATCTTTTGTTGGCAGGAAAAATCATGAACAGAAAAATACCCTTCTAGCACATTTAAGCATTTATCTATGGCATCTGCATCTATCCGACCCTCGAATATGGGGATTTCAAAGTTAACCTGTACCTTAAAGGGTGTGGCATTTCCAGACTAATTGTTGAAAGCCAATGCGTCGCCTCTGGGTAGCCGCTGGAGGATCTGGGAAAAGTTGTCCATCATCGCGTTCCTTTGTCACTCGAGGGATTCTTTGAGCAAGATCTTAATAGGATCTCCTTCCCCCTCGTCTTTCTTGTCTAACCGCTATGATAGGCCGTTGGGATTTGCGAGGATGGTCTTGCAAAGGTTTGACCAGTTCAAGCCCTAACTCCTTATATCCCGACCTTGTTGGGGACATGCAAAGAAAAATAGAGAAAGAGCAAACCGCTCTGATACCACTAATCCAGATTTTGGGGTGGTGAGGCCAAGATCTAAAATATTGAAATGGATCTTGGGGGAAAGGCCCCCAAGATCTGAAAAATTGAATTCCAAAAAGAAAAAGAGGAGAATGCCCACTAAACAAAACCACAAAGAATTTTTTTTATTAAAACCGATAATAACTCTAAAGGCTACATTGTGGCGGACAATCTGTCCTTTTACAAAATGTGACTTGTTACTTATTGTTGGGCATGGGATTCCCCGTAGCATGTTTTGGGGCTCAAAGCCCAAGTTTTGGTCAATTGTATTGTAAGACTCTGTGAAGTGTGGGCACAGAGTGCGAAGTGTACAATCGAGTCATAGGGTTGTCTGACCTAAGCATTTTATTGTAATTTAATGTAAAGTTGTGTTGGCCTACCCATGGTCCATGGACCATGGGATTGTATAAATAGAGGAAGGCTCTAAGGGTAAAGATAACTTAGGAGATCATAGAGATAGAATAGCGAAGGCATGGTAAGAGCATAGAGTGAAAGTTGAAGTGTATTGGGTCATAGTAGTAGGAAGAGGCTCTGTAGTTGAGTGCCTAGAGGCTAGGTAGAGTCCACAGCTGAGTGCGCGGACCCTTGCAGCTGAGTGCATAGAGTGGAGTCGGGTTTGTACTTGGGATTGAAAACTAATAAAGAGAAGTTTATTCTGTGCATCCATTCTTGAATCTGTATTTTGATGTTATGCATTACTTTTACACTATTATTTACTACGCGCAATTGATAAATACGTGTATGAATGCTCATATGTGAATTTAATCTAAGTAATCAGCCAATAGAAGACTAATTAAGGAAGCCTTGGGTAAATAACATAGGTGGCGCTGCAGCTAGAACGACATGAAGACAATATCACAGGGCATAGAGTGCCCGCAGGTGCGCATAATGCAGTAAGTGCGAAGGCTGGACCATGTACCAATCAACTCATATCAGACATCCCTAGGGTGCAGAAACATGGTTCTAGCACCCTCCCATATTACTTTGGGTGAGACCTCAATCTGCACTCAACAGACTGTTGCCGAAAGGGCCAGTAGTACCAGGATTTTCTTGGCTAAATCACTTTTGAACATGGTTTAGGCCCCACTAAGCCAACTAATGGTTTTGTTGCCGGGACCGAGATCTGCATAAGGGATGTCTAATGTTGTGCCACTGGAATCCAAAAAAGAAGGAAATTGAAAAGTGGTTGGATAAGAAGATTCACGAGTTTGTGACACAGGAAAATAGAACTCCGCAAGTATTTGAGGAAAAGTGGTTGGAGCGCTACGTGTATATAGAAATCCACGAGATTTTCTTTGTCTCTTTTCCGTTGGAGCTATATGAGTGGATTGCAAAGTTAGCAGACAACCAAGGAAGGTTTAGGCTCAACAAACCAATAGTGTGGACTCCGGACCTAGTGCGCAGACTAGAAGCCTTAGAGGATAAGATAGTGCGAGCTATGGACCACTGGCTTGATCGAATAATAGGAGGATTTATCACTGAGTTTGCGGTGGACACCACCATTAGTTACAGCGAGATAGAGTGATGTTTTCTCAAGGGATCACGAGGTAAGTATATTAAATCTTTGAACACTTGGATTAAGATGTTGTTACGTGAAAAGCGGGTTATGCGAATAAATTAATGTTTGGGACTACGCGGAGAGAAAAGAGCTAGAGAAGTGGAAGTAGTGAAGAATTAGAAAACTGTCCCTTAATTTCACCCTCACGAGAGAGCGAGGATGAGCTCACGAAGGTTTCTCTGAGAAGCATGGTCATTTTGAGAAGGCAGCACATTCTGCGGTTACCACCTCCATCCACCCTGCCACCCACTTCAACTCCCTCACCTCCATCTCCACCCACTCCACCTCCACCACCTCCAAAGTGTAGTATGGCGAGCGCGATCAAGCTACCAATATTCAAAGGAGTAGGGAATGAAGATCCAGACTAATTCTGGTTCGTGGTAAGAGTAGTATGGGAAGCACAAGGTGTCATGGATGATAATATTAAGAAGGCTACATTGGTGAGCGCGCTGCAGGATCACACATTGACGTGGTATATCAAGCATTCTACTGACCACTCGAACACAGGAATTGCAGAGATCTAGAATGCATTGAACAAAGAATTTAGCAGGCCAACATTAGAGATGCAGTAAATCATTGGGTTTAAAGAGATCGCGATGCTTCCAGGCAAAACCCCCTAGGATCTGGACCAAAGGCTGAAGAGTATGATCCGCGAGGTCAATATGACGCTAATGGATGCACACCATCGCGCATGGTGTGTGGCCTCACTTATGCCACACCTAAGGATGATGCTTTCACAACAGAAACTTTCCACCCAAGGCGAAGCGTTGGAAATGGCAATGAGATTACATGAGACCCCGATAGAAGACCTGGGGTTGGGAGTTCAACAAATCCATGTGCAACTACAGAATCTATGTTTGAAAATGCAAAGTTTGAAGCAGGATAGGGCATCACGACCAGAGGCACGCAAGGAAGTATGGTGCATAAAATGCAAAGGCCAGGGCCATGACAAGGATCATTGTCTAGTGTTTGTGAACTACTTGGTAGGAGGAGGGCCAATGCCGTTGAAAATGGAGGCACAGGTAGGACCGAGCGCGACACCCACTTTATGGTGCATGATCTGTCAGATACAAGGGAAACAAACGACGAACAATTGTCCTTTGCTGCAAAAATATACAAAAACACCCCAACAATTGTTTTGTAATTTCTGCACGTCGGTAGGCCATGATGAGTGCACTTGCCGCAGTTATGAGCTAATGATGGATCAGACCTGAGCCTACAGGATGCAGACTGAAACATGAGCCCTGGACCTAGATGTGGGGATGACATGCACTGGATTTTAGAGGAAAGGTCGAGGATGAGGTGGAATGGGACTAGGAACGGGCCGCAGACAGTTAATTTGTTACAATTGCAGAGGACCAGTGCCCTATGCCTGTGATTGTACCAACCCAACAAGGATATCGTATTCATATTGTGCTCAGTTTGATCATGAAACAATAGACTGTCCTACGTTGATCACAAAGATGCACAAAAAAGGTGTATTCCAACCTCCCCCGACTCAGAATATACAATTGATGAGGTCTGAGCCGCGCGAAGAGGACCCAAATGTAAACATGATGCTCATAAGTGGTACGGACATGGGAGAGGATAAGGGATAGCGGCCAGAGGAAAGTACATGGGTTTGTAAGGCTCATCCAAAGGAACCCAAGTTTGACTTAGAACGCGCAAAGGAGACATTCATAGAAGCTAAGAAGAGCTTCGTGGAGGCCTCCACTTCAGGTAGTAACGATCAACCAGAGCCAAGAATGGATCCTTCATGCTCACTACCTTTCTCGAGACATACATGAAACTACTGCGTCACAACAAGGTAGTTAAAGGATTACAGGAACTGATCACCAAGTGCACGGGGTCAGGGGAACCATGCGCCATCTGGAAATTGGGGAAGCATGCATTGTGCACTAGAAGGGAAATGAGGCTGACTGCACAGATTGGGGAATATGAGATGGATCAAGTAATCCTAGATTTGGGTTTGGATGCAAATGTATTCCTAAAGCAAACATGGGAATGTATGGGCAGGCCAGCGTTGCAATGTTTCCCTATTCAACTACAAATGGTGAACGAACAAAAGATTTTTCCCATGGGGAGGTTGCAAGGGGTAACAGTTGATATTGAAGACACGAGCACGCAGGTGGATTTTGAGGTAATAGATATTGTCGATGACAACAATCCGTATCCTACACTGTTAGGAATAGATTGGGCCATCGATATGAATGGAGTCACTAACCTGAAGAAGCGCAAGATGATCATCGAGAAAAATTCATTACGCGTAGTAGTCCCATTGGACCCAGCTGAAGGAGCACGCTATATTGAACTAGTGCACGATAATGATAGTGATGATGATCTTGATTGTATTTACAAGATAACTATGCAAGACCAGGGTTGGGTGAATCTGACTACAGATGGGAGGATCTCGTGGGAGCGAGAAAGTTCCTGCACTTTGGATTCAGACGAAGAAGTAGAGCGATGGAAGAATCGGTTGCATAAAGTAACGATGCTAAATTGCAACATGATGGTTAGATCACTACGTTGCGTGACAATAGAAGCAAGAGAGTTGTCGACATATGATGGATTGACTGCAGTGGATAAATTCCTGAGCAAATTCGAAAGCATAGTACTAGAACAGTGACAGTTCGATGGGTTTAACTGGGCACTACTCGCAACACCCAAACAATGGTGGGGTACACATCAAGGAAATTTTGAGGACTAGCGTGGAAATAGAAGGATGATACACCTACGGTTTGAAAGCCCCCAGCTGCGAGCAAGAATTAGTCAGCAAGGACGAAGAAACTTGCGTGCCCACCTATCTCGATGGGTATAGGCATGTGTTGTGCAGCCCACCCACGCACACACCAAACTCAAGATCGAAAACCAGAACAGGACACAATAGTAGGAAAGGCGATGCGCACCACAAATGTTTCACATGGAGGCATTCAATAAGGTATGCGGAGTCCTGAAAAGGGTTCATTGGGTGAGAAGAACTGATTGGGACCTATGCATGCCAACGATTTGATCGGCGTATAGGGCCATGTGCAAAAACCTGAGCGCAGAGACGATTTCGAAGCTGAGGAGTGGAGTTGAGGCCATAGTTCTGAAGGAAAGGAATCCTCATGCAATATCCCCCACAATTGAGACAGTACACGAGGATGAGGATGAAGGAATTATGCAGCTACGCGAGGGTGAACATATGCAGATTCAAGAAATCGTGCAGCGAGGGAACCTTAAACCTCGCAAACTTGAAGATGATTAGGTACAACTGAGAAAGAAAAGCATGTTAAGGGACGTGGAGATCAAAAATCTGGAAGACAAAATCGCGCAAGCATGTCACGTCAATAAACTAAGAATGACAGGAAAAGATATGGGCAACCATACTACTGCATTAGAAAATTGTCGCTGAGCATTTGTGACTCTGCTACCATGGCTACGACTGCACCTTACCAGACAAAGTAACCAGGGGAGTGCACCACATAAGGAAGAACACACGGCACTGACTATCATGAGGGTAATTGAGGAGTGCCTTCGAACTAGGCTGCAAGGTGAATTGAAGCCTCACACAGGTAGTGCAACCACTTGACTATCCGTAGGGAGAACAGTCTCAGCACTCCAAGCAGTTGAAAGAGAGTGCAAGACTATAAAAGAGTTTGTGAGGGAACTACGTGATAAGGAGGTTGCACGTAGGATCAACATGTCACAAGGGTCATGCGTGTGCAGGGGGTTGCGCTGCCACACGGGTAAGGTGGGAAGTGACCATTGGTGTCACTGTTCATGACAAGAGGTCCAATTTGAGACAAAGAGGGGCAGGTGGCGGGCAATTAAGACATGAATTAAGAGCTAGATTTGGGACGATTTGCTGCCAGAAAGGCATTATTAACTCAGAAGCAGGGGGAATGGTCGAATTCAAATTTGAAAGATGTTATAAAACCCCCATGGCTTGCCACGAGACAATACTTGGTTGTTTGAGATTTGAGCAATTACAGAGCATTGAGCACCGGGCACTCTTACCACCTTTGGGTATGCAACAGAACATATCCTATGTAAACGCGATGACCACTACCAAACCAAGAGTGTGATTCACCAAAGACACCGTTGGTGAGGCTGCGGAGCCCCATATGGTCCACACAAAGCCTGGAGAGGCGGTGATTGCACCAGAAGTTACAAAATCGCTACGGATACTGCAGTTGAAGAAGGATAAGCAGACAATGGGACCAATCCACGTATCCCTTAGAAACCCACGGTTCGGAAAGTTGTCGATGGAAGAAAAAGGAAAAGTCATCACCATTGAATCAGAGGAAGATGAGGAAGACTTACAGGCTCTAATTGATCAAATAGAGGCACAAGACGATGGGGAGGAGGATGTCCCACTAATGCCATCCGCAATAAAGTTACCCGCATATATCCCTCTGTGGTGTTAGTTCCTAGATCTACCTTAGGCTGAAGGAAGGCAGGTCTATGGTAACATCAAACCACACTTAACCTGGTAGCTAGTCCTACTAGGTCGGGAGAGGGCTCTCTCCTTATCAATCTCAATTAGGATATTGGTAATTAGGGCTTGAGATGACTAAATTTATTGTAGATTTTAGGCTAGGCATAGTAGCTCAAGGTTTCTGGTTTGTTTTTTAGGTTTTGGTTGCTGGATCAATTAGAGAAGGCAGATTAGGTCTAAGAAATCAACTCAGGGTTACAATCATGTTCTGTGGGACAAGGTAGACAAGGGTTTATGTATTAGAAATGGATTAAGATGGTATATTAAGATAGCTAAGGAGTTGAGGAGGGCATAAAGAAACTATGAATTCTCTTCGAACAATTGAAAACATTGAAAACCAAATGCATTCCCAAGACAAAGCACTGTAAATTAGTGTATTTTGTCTATTCACCTTGATTCATTTAGTTTTAGAAGAGAAAGATGGATTTGGATACATAAGAAAAACTCATTACAAAGAAGAAACAATACATAAACTCACTGTCACAAGAATCCCACAAAAATAGCTGTGAAACTTGGTTTTATTCCTTGCCAAACTGCTGATACAAATGTTCAGTGAGTTCCACCACTTCCACCAAAGTCCAACCTTTACAAATGACTAAGAAATTACATAATATAGGCAAGGAAACCACTCATGCTAGCTATCAAGGTCGAATCCATGAGAAAATGGGTGGTTTCAACCATATCTAAACTAAGAACATAAATATAGGCAATGGAACAGCTTGCCTCTAAAACTTCGGAAACCAATTCATTAGAGTTCAAAAACACTTGGAACTTGATGTATCTACCCTACGAGGTGATTTTCATCAATACTTAAATTAAATACATCATTTACCATGCAT
Organism: Pinus tabuliformis; assembly: GCA_031772625.1. Lineage (NCBI taxonomy): Eukaryota > Viridiplantae > Streptophyta > Pinopsida > Pinales > Pinaceae > Pinus > Pinus tabuliformis. The sequence goes on from CM062820.1 coordinate 238,593,864, forward strand.
ACATTTACCAATAAAATACTAAAATTCAACCACTGAAAAAGATGGGCGAAATTCTAAAATTTAGGCAAAATTGGCAAAAATTTGGTTGATGTGCAACGCCCTGAGCCTGATGTGCAGCACCGATTCAAGACTACTTTTGGAGGCATTGTGCTTCCCCAAATCAGGCCCAAGATATCTTGTTGGAAAGCTCTGCCTGTCTAGTTTCTGGAACACTTTAAATTTTCTGATTTGGAGTTGATTTGCCCCTTCATAAATCATTTCTCCCAAGACTGCTTCCCGTGGGTCCAAAAAGTGGCAGAGAGGGCATTTTTTAGGTGTTTTTTGCCCTTTAAGTGACCCAGATCTTCTCCAAAATTGATAAAACTTTTTGGGTTTGATTGTTTTTTCATGCTAAATCCAAAACTACAAGCCATTTGGAAAAAGAGTGAGCCAATTCAATGCTACGCATGAGCTAAAATTTCCTGTGTTTTTATTTACAAAAATGCAAAATGACAAAAAGTTCCCAAAATTTCCTCAAATTTGGCAAGAGGCAACCTCATTAAGTGCTTTTCTAAGCTAATGAAGCTTCAGCCAAGATTTTGAGTTTATCATGTTCTTTCTTGGTCCTCAAGGCTCTCCCTAACTTAGCTTTAAGTTGCTTAATCCTCATGTTGCATATCCTATTCCTCCTCCTCAAAATCAAGCTCACTGGCCCACTCCATGCTTGTCTCCTTGGGATGATGTGATGAATGGTAGATTAATAGATGGGGAAAAGATGAGTATGAAGAGATTTGTAAAAGGAAAAATAGTGATGGGGTGAGGTGAGGGAGTGAGTGGAATTGATATAGGAAATAGGGTTTGGTGTATGAGGGGTTTAGGGTTTCATTTGTGGGAAAATAGGGGAAGGGAATATGAGTTAGGGAAAATGGAACAATGTAAACTTTGAAACAGGAACTATAAACTCAAAACGAGAACTCTGCCCAAAAAACCCTGAAAAAACATGAAAAACAGTGCTAAAATTGAAAAGTGTGTATACTAGAACGATGGTTTTTTTTTTAGGGTCAATTTTGAACATGTTTTAAAAATGGCAATGAAAACAATTTTTTTGTGCAAAAATTGTGCAAAAGCCAGCTTGAAAATGAAAAGTGCTAATAATGGAATGACGAATTTTGTTTTTTTGGTTAATTTTCAACATTTTAAAAAAATGCCAGTAAAATTGAATTTTTATGTGCAAAAATTGTGCAAAAAACACCCTCAAAATGAAAAGTGTTGATGTAGGTTTTAACCCCATACATAAATTACCTACATACGAATTCTAAAACACAGAAAATAAACAATGTGATATCATAACACATAAAACACATATACACAAAGATTTTCCCCTGGATCCCAAAACTAGGACTACCAGCTTGATTTTTCATTATATTCCTTTCAATGTTACAATACATATTTATACATACCAAAGCATCCAATACCATGGACCGAAAACCATCGCGTCCAAGAAACATGTGCGAAAAACATGCACAAAACCATAGGTGGGTTCCCTCAACCTAACATAGGGTCCAAAACCAAAATTTCCCGAGGAAGCTCTAGTTAAACTAGAGGGTCAAACCCCCTGTTAACTATATGGAAAGAATATAACACAACCCAACATTCTCCCACTTGTTTTCTTTCCACAGATGGCCACATGAGAACTTAGTCACTTTCCTAGCCTTGAAATGCCCATTGTCTCTCTATACCAAGAGAACTTCTCAGAGCTCATAGATTTTTTCAATGCATCTATAGTATTCTTTAAAGTGTCCACCTTTACCAGCAACACCTTTTTGTCTTCTATCATATCCCTCACAAAGAGATACTGACCATCAATGTGCTTTGTCTTTGAGTGATATGCATGGTTCTTTGCCAAGAAAATTACACTTTGGCTGTCACAGTCTATCCTTATAGCTTCTTGTACTAACCCCATACTTGAACACAATCTCTGCAACCAAACTGCTTCCTTGCTTGCATGAGTGGCTACCATGTATTCTGCCTCTATAGTTGATAGTGCCACTACAGATTGTTTCTTACTCATCCAACTGACTACACCTCCAAATAAGTTACACACATACCCACTTGTAGATCTTCTATGATCCAGATCTCCAGCCCAGTCTACATCAACAAAGCCATGACTATCCAACACTCTATCCAATCCTGGTCTCCCTTGGTAGCATAGACCATAATCACTAGTGCCACACAAATACCTGAAAACCTGCTTCATTGCTGTCCAATGCTCCTTTCCTGGTTTTGACATAAACCTTCTCAATACTCCCATTGCATGTGCAATGTTTGCTCTAGTACAGACCATTGCATACATCAGGCTACTGAATGCACTTGCATATGGGACACGAGACATGTCCTCTTCCTCTTCTTATGTCTTGGGACATTGTTCAGTAGATAACTTCACACCTACAGGAATAAGAACCTTCACCGATTTACTATCCTGCATATTAAACCTCTGCAATATTGTCTCAACATACTTCCTCTAGTTTAACTAGAGCTTCCTCTTTGCTTGATCTCTTTTAATTTCCATGCCCAAAATACAGTTTGCAGCACCAAGATCTTTCATGTCGAATTTGGAGGACAATTGGGTCTTCAAATCCTGGATAATTTCTTTGTCATTTCCAACCAACAACATATCATCCACATACAAGACCAGATAAATAACACGGTCACCAATTAATTTAAAATACACACAGTGATCTGCTTTGCTTCTGGTGAAGCCAAGTCCCTGTATAAATGTATCAAATTTATGATACCACATCCTTGGTGACTGTTTTAAGCCATATAGAGACTTCTTTAACTTACATACCAGTTCTTTCTTACCCTTCACTGCAAAGCCTTCAGGTTGCTTCATGTAGATCTTCTCTTCCAGATCCCCATGAAGAAATTTTGTCTTCACATCCATCTGTTCTACCTCAAAATCAAAAGCAACAGCAATAGATAAAAGTAATCTAATAGAAGTTACGTTGGCAACAGGAGAAAAAATATCACCAAAATCAATTCCCAGCATCTGGGAATAACCTTTTGCTAGCAACTGAGCTTTGTATTTCTCCAGTTTTCCTTCTGCATTTGTCTTCCTTTTGAACACCCATCTGCTGCCAATGGGTTTCCTTCCATCCGGCAACTCCACCAGATCCCAAGCCTCATTTTTGTGCAAAAATGCCATTTCATCAACCATGGCCTCTTTCTAGAGTTTTCCATCCTCTGAATCCACTACTTCCTTCACAATTCTGGGATCATCATGAGTAATAGACAAAGCAAAATTTGAACAGAAAGCAGATGGACTATACCTTTCAGGCTGCCTTCTTTATCTAACTGATCTTCTCACAGTCGGAGTTTGTGGTTCTTCATCTTTTGATCCCTCCTCTACTGTAGAGTCTAATTCTTCCTCTTTTAGCTCAAACTCTATCTTCTGAGGTTCCGTTCGTTGGACTTCATGTTTAATAACATCTTTCACCTCTCTAAACACCACATCTCGGCTATACAAAACTTCTCTGTTACTGGGTTCCAAAGCTTATAACCCTTTAATCCATCCTTATACCCAATAAAGATACACTTTTCAGATTTACTATCCAACTTGGTTTGCTTGTCCTTTGGAACATGTACATATGCATCACATCCAAATACCCTCAGATGTGAAAGAGAGCCCGGTTTCTTATTAGTCCATACCTCTTGTGGAGTCTTATCCTCCAACACTGATGAAGGTGACTTGTTGACCAGGTAACATGCAGTATCCACCGCCTCTGCCTAGAATTCTTGTCCTAACCCAGCACTAGTGAGCATGCTTCTTGCCCTTTCCATCAATGTCTTGTTCATTCTTTCTGCAACTCCATTTTGCTAAGGTGTAAATGGAGTAGTCTTGTACCGTGCTATACCACACTTCTTGTAGAATTCTTCAAATTCCTTACTGCAAAACTCTCCACCATTATCTGTCCTCAGCACCTTTATCTTCTCCTCTGTCTAGTTTTCCACTAGAGCCTTAAATTATTTAAACCTATCAAAGACTTCAGATTTCTTCTTAAGGAAATATATCCATGTATTCCTTGAGAAGTCATCTATAAATGATACATAGTACACAGACCTACCCAGTGATGGAACCTTCACAGGTCCAAACACATCACTGTGCACAAGCTCTAATATATGTTTCGCCCCCTTACCACTAGAGGGGAAACTCACCCGATTCTACTTCCCCTATACACAATTTTCATAGAAATCAAAATCCAGAGAGCTATTACTCATACCTTCTACAATACCTTTACCATGAAGTATTCGAAGGCCCTTCTCTCTAATATGTCCAAGCCTTTGATGCCACAACATGGTCTTTTCTCCAGAGACCACTAGATTTTCTGCCCTACTTTTAGGAACCACGGAACTGTTGCACCCATCAACAATAGTGCTACCCTGCAGCTTGTATAGAGTTCCAATTTGAACTCCCCGCATCAATACCAATGCTTCCCGAACCATCTTGTAGGTATCCTTCTCGAACATTGTTTTTACACCTGCATCATCTAGCTTACTAACAGAAATCACATTTCTGGCTAATGCAGGAATATGTAGAACACCCGGAAGTGTTCTAACCCTTCCACCTTGCAACTTCAACTTTACTTTTCCACGACCATTGATTCTAGCCTTCCTGTCATCCCCCAAGAAGACATCACCACCATCATATTTCTCATTCTCACAGAACCACTCTCTATGGGAAGTGAAGTGAAAGGATGCACCCGAGTAATTCAACCATGCCTTATGATCTACATGTGTACTTGAAGAAGCTAAGTACACATCCCCACCTTCATTTGATGTAGTTTTCACCTCTGTGGAAGGAGACTCATCAGATCCCTTTCCTTTGTCAGGAGCTTTAGATTTACAGTCCCTTTTGAAGTGGCCTTCCTTTCCCCATTTCCAGCACACCACCTTTATAGGTTTTCCCGGAGATTTAGATCTCCCTCTAGATTTAGATCTCTCACTCGATGACTTATTTTTGTTTCTGTTCTGGGACCATCCTCGTACAGAGAAGGCATCACCATTTTGGCTCTCCATATTTTTCCATCTCATCTCCTCTATCAGTAAGGTTGAGACTATTTCATCAAACTGCAAGGTAGTTGCATTGCTACCTATTGTAATAACCAGACTATCCCACGAATCTGGTAGAGAACACAACAAACTGATGCACTTATCTTCATATGATATTTTAATATCAACAAATGCTAACTGACTTACCACAGTATTAAATGCGTTCAGATGCTCTTTTACCGAGTCTCCATCTTTCATCCTTAGGTTATACAGCTTTTTCCGCAGGAACAATTTATTCACCAAAGACTTAGATTGGTACAAAGTCCATAACTTGTCCCATAAAGCCTTTGCTGTAGCTTCCCTTGATACATTCAACAATACTGAATCTGAGACACACAATCATATTGTGCTCTTCGCTTTCCGATCCAACTTCTTCCATTCTTCATCGGACACTCCCGTTGGTTTAGTACCCAGATCTACCGTGATCCACTGATCTTTATCCACCAACAGATCCTCCATCTTGAGTTTCCACAACTCAAAACTATGACCATTAAATTTCTCGATTTCTATCTTTCCACTGCTCGCCATCTTCTTTCACCACCAGAATCGATCTCGCAGATCTCCCACTGAACAGGGTCTACCACAGCCTGAGCGAAACCCCTCAGCAGCAAAGGCGTCCTCTTGAAGCCAAATCTGCTCTGATACCAAATGTAGGTTTTAGCCCTGTACAGAAATTACCTGCATACGAATTCTAAAACATAGAAAATAAAGAATGCGAGATCATAACATATAAACCACATATACACAGAGATTTTTCCCTGGATCCCAAAACCGGGACTACCAGCTTGATTTTTCATTATATTCCTTTCAATGTTACAATACATATTTATACATGCCAAAGCATCCAATACCATGGAGCGAAAACCATTGCGTCCAAAAAACATGTGTGAAAATCATGCACAAAACCATAGGTGGGTCCGCCCAACCTAACATAGGGTCCAAAACCAAAATTTTCTGGGGCGCTGCCCCGGACCCCATAAAGTGGGGTTACAGGTGCCCCTCAAACCCCCTGTTAACTACGTCGAAAGAATATAACACAACCCAACAGTTGATGCTCAAAAACACTTTTTTTGGGGTAAATTTTCAACATTTTGAAATAATGTTGTAAAAGATTTTGTTATGACTCCGAAAAACATTAAAATTTCAAAAAAATAATAAAAACATAAAATTAAAAATAAAAACAATGAGAAAAAAACCAAAAAAAGTTAAAAAAATACCAGAACGTAAATAAAAATATATATTAAAAACAAAACATAAAATTAAAAAAAAGTCAATCATAAAAATGTAAACAATAAAAACAAAATTAACCTATAAAATATAAGAATTAAATTTTTTTAAAAAATTAAAGAAATAAATAATAAGAGAAACATATTTTCAAAAAAATAACATTTTTTTAATGTGGTAAACCATAAGAAAATTTGGAAAAAAAAAAATAAAAGAATAAAAAAACTATACAACTAAGTAAAAACAAGAAATTTTAAAAAAGCATTAAGAAAAACTAAAAAAATTAAATTAAATTAAAAACAAACTAGATTAAAAAAAATAGAAAAATAACAAAAAAAAGAAAGAAAAAATATTAAAAAAATACAAAAATTAACATTAAAAACATTTTCAAAAAACCCTAAAAAACAAAAATATGCTGAAATTAAAAATAAAATAAAAACCCAAAAAGCAATTAAAATTAAAAAAAATACATATTTTCAAATTAAACATCATTTTCAAAAAAACATCAAAATTAAAAAAAAGCTAAATATATTTTTGATATCTTTTAAAATAACATTTAAAATATATATATAATATATATATATATATATATATATATATATATATATATATATATATATATATATACAATAATTTAGCAAAAGTTATTTTTAATTAAGAAAAAAACAATTTTATCGGCCACTACCCCCACGGGCGGCCCGGCGGTGGCTATTCGATTCTCGATTAGCCACTTCTTGGCCACCTGCAGGGGCGGTTGGGCGGTGGCTATCTGATTCTCGGAATCGGATAGCCACCACTCAGCCGCCTGTGGGGGTGGCCGGGTGGTGGTTATCTAATTCTGAGAATCAGATAGCCACCGCTCGGCCACCCGTGGGGGTGGCCAAGCGGTGGTTATCTGATGCTGAGAATCGGATATCTACCTCAAGGGCGGTCAGGGGGTGGTTATCCGATTTTGAGAATCGGATAGCCACCACTTGATCGTCGGTGGGGGTGGTTATCTGATTCTTGGAATTGAATAGCCATCGTTTGACCACCCGTGGGGGTCGCCCGGATACCCGTGGGGGTAGCTATCCAATTCTGAGAATCAGATAGCCACCCCCCGGCCACCCCCATGGGTGGTTGGGCGGTGAAATTGGATAGCCACCGCCTGACCACCCCCACTGGGGTGGCTGGGCGATGGCCCCATGGGCAATCGGGTGGTGGTTATTTGATTCTGATTACGGGAACTGCTACTCTTATGCATTCAATATTTGTAATATGTGATTTTCGCATTAATTTTTAAGTTAGTCATTATTTTTTGAAAAAAAAATGATTATTATTATTTTTTGACATGAAATTCATAAAAAAACTATTATTTAACCATTTTTAGTTAGAATTTTCATATAAAAATTGCGATTTTGACATGTCAATTCTAGCAAAAAATTATGAAAACGTGTAATTTTTTAGTTATATTTATGTTAAAAATGGTTATTTTTATGTCCACTGTTAAAAAATATTGCTTTTTAAAAACAATTATTTCATGTGGATTGAAAAATTAATTAAGGATGTATAAATATGTAGAATATCGAAAAGTCAAAATATCGACCTTCTAATTTAAAAATGCAAAACAATAAAAACCTCACTACAAAAAAATTAAAATTAAAATAAAAACAAGAAAATATAAAGAAAACAATTGCTTAAAAAATTATTAAATTTACAAAATAATTATTTACATTTCATACATTAGAAAATTTAAAGTAAAAAAATAGGTCTTTTAAAAAAAGACCTGATGCAGAATTACCACTTTTTAAAATCAGCATAAAAATCACTACCATTCTAAAACGCAATGTATGTAAAAAAAACTAAAGTGCCAAAAACTATGCTCTAAAAAAACCATGTGTGTTCTCCATCACCTCTTTTCAAAATCAGGTCACTTTTTTGCTATCTCTACGAAATGGGTAACAGTATCAGTTCTCATTTCAAAGTTTACATTGTTATGGGATCAAGGAGTAGGTTTAGGGCAAATGAAGTTGGGAAAAAGAGGCAAGGAATTATGGTTTGCAATGGTATGAAATAGTGTATAGAAGCAAACTAAGGTTTGACTTTTAGGAAGCAAAATTCATGAACCAAACATGAAAAACCCTATTTAAGCTTAGGATGTATTGACATTTAATTGTTAGGAGGTGAATGCAGCATTTGGGAGGATTTGAGATGAAGTTGTGTGATTTTGATGCCTCCTTGGCCAATGCACAGCACACTGAGCCCAATGCATAGCGCTAGTGTATTTTTACATATGGAAAAGCTGTCTAATGCGCAGTGCCCCTCTGATGTCCAGCACTGACCCTCTGATGCGTAGCGCTAGGCAAACTTGCTGCAAATTTCGGGTTTTCTTCCTCCTTTGCTCAATTTTCCTTCAAAACGCGATTTTGGCTCTCCATTTGACTTTTTGTACAATGGAATGACTTGCTAGCATGAAATTGCTTTATGTACCATACACTTAGTCAAACCCACTTTTCTAAAGTCTTAGTCACTTTTATAAAAACTCTATTTTTCAGTTTGAAGTTTAACTCTTTCTTGGCACTTTGATGGATTGATGTCTTGATGCTTTTGTTTCTGTAGTGGAAGGAGTTGGCAAGGAGACCAGGAACAATTGCTGAGTGCTTATTACATATGAAAACAAGTAAATTACATGAAATTTTTACAAAAACGGAAAAACTCTGTTTTCACCTCAAAACAGAGTTTTGAGGTGAAAATGATTTATCGAGCATATCAAAAGTAAATTTATGATTTTATGAATCTTCATGTGCATGCTAACCTCTTTATTTGAGCATGATTGACAAACCCTAAGACCTAATGGGACTAAACCCTAGGACTAGTTGTTATACATGAAATGAAATAGGATGACTATGAATGACTTAAAAAAACTGTGTAAATAGGTTAGCAGGTGGATGTCATGAGGGAAAATGACATGAAACCACTACCATCAGTTGATCCATGACCTAATGGAATGCAGCTGATCAAATGAGACACCTAATATGCATGCAAAAGAGTAATTTGATCACCGATGAAAGTGTGAAGACACTGACACTAACACGTGGAAAGGGAAAGTTAGGGCGGCCAAAGACCTGGACGCCACGAAGAGTACGCTCCAGACCTTGCTCCTCCCTGACGGCATTAGTTTTGAAGGTCCGCCCCTCGGCTGGGTGCCTACCATGAAATTCGAAGATTAGGACCTCGCAGAGAGGGAGAAGTTCCCGCACCTGACAATAGAAAGCTTGATGAACCAGAATTTGGGGGATCACTGATCACTTTGGAGCTGTGAAAATGGCTGCACTGTGTAGAGAAGTTTGGGCTACTTCATCTACGATGGATACCCCACTGTCACCATGTGCCCATCACCGTTTTCGTCATCAGGCAGCTGCTGTGCCTGGTGCATGATGGGTATATATGGCTAGAGGAGCTTATTCCCATCACCGTAGAACTTATTCACAAGATTTCTCGGCTCCCTTGTAAGGGAAGGGACCCCTGGGAAATAACTGGTAAAAGTAGTGATTTGGCTCTCGCGGAAGCCATGAAAACCAAGTACAAGCTGGAAAAGAAGAAGCGCGACTATGCAATTGTGAGTATCAAGGACAAAGGCATGCCCATAGCCACCTAGCTCCTAGTCCGCAAATTAATGCGGAAGTTCCGTGCTAATGAAGTACTAGTGCCTATGGTTGTGTTGGCCGAACAGTGCGCAGAGAGGGTCCAATTCAAGTGGGCTGAGTTCCTCTATGAAGAATTTTTGATAAATTGCAAGGTGGCCCAAGAGCAGGGTAAAACCTTCCACTACACGTGGTTGCTCTTATCCATTGTACTGGTAGCAGGTGAACTACTGGCAGATAGCCTGTTCCTACTTATCGACCAAGACCTTCCTGAGGCTGTGAAGTATGCTTCGCTTTGGGCCACAAAGGACGCAAAGTGAATTCACGTGGTTAAGGTGTTTTGGGTGCTGATGGAGGTGAGCATCCAAATATGGATCAATAGAAGGCCACGATTGTCTCCCATAGTGTACGCCACTCCGCAGAGCTTTGCAAAGTCTAAAGTGGACATGCACAACATTCATGTCCGGATACGGAAGGATCCAGCGAAGTAATGGACAAAGCTTCCATTTATTGCTACGGATGACGCCATCTTCACAACATTAGAAACATGGCCTCCAGAGTGGCGCGCCCCAGACTTGGCAGGAATGGAGAAGGCCGTAGCCCAATAAAGGAAGAAGGACACCAAGCTATGCATTATGCAGCTAGAAAAAAAGAGGTGCCAGGAACAAGAAGCAGCCACACAGTAGAAGACAACCGATGCAACAGCAGTAATGCAGATGGCAGAAAACACAACAACACTAATAAAAGAGGCAGGGGGGCAAGAAATGTCCACAGGGCAGGAGGCTGAGGACATCGACCTGGACAGAAAGGGTGCAGATTCGGAAACTACCTCACAACAATTGAAACAGCCGCGTGTCCCTGAGAATTGGTCTTCTTTCTCACAACAATTGAAACAGCCGCGGTCCCTAAGAAACTGGTCCCCAGAAAGAAGATGAAGGCATCTAAGACGTCCATTGACCCAATCATGCTTACAGGAGGTGATCTATTTGAAATTGGTGAGACGGTTCACAGTGTCACTAAGGACATGCTCCAAGAAGTAAGGATGGAGTAGAACACTATGTTGGGGGTGCTACAAACGCAGTTACAGGGACTACAAGTGTAACCCCCACAAACAGGAATGACGGCCCTATATGTCACAGCAGGAACATCAGTGATAGAACAGATGCTACGCGCTCGCATGACCAACACTTTCATGTTCCTCGATGGTGCGTTAGTGGCAACAAACGAAGTTGACCAAGCTGTGGTGGGTAGGATTAAGGGATTCAGCGTAGACTTGGCCACCCTTCCACGAGAAACTCTTTACAACTTACAGGATGGGGTCACAACCGAGCTTTGCACTAGAGAAGGCTGTGCGCCACAGGTAATGAGCGAGAAAATAATCAATATGGAACAACTTAGCTGGCAACATGATGAACTCGTGGCGTAGACTCAAGGACTGGTGTAGGCAGTGGGCGATGCTTATAGAATTGTCCCGGAATTGGCTGGCTAGGCGGCTCTACCAGTAGGAGAGAAAATTCATAGATTGGCCAATGGATTCTACAAGGCAAAGGAGGAAGCAACGAGGATACAGCTGGACCTCAGTGTTCAAATTGTCAAACTGTGATTGAAGGCGTAATCATCCATGCCCTCAGAATTTCGGAAACAGCACGTTAACGCTATCCAAAAAGGGCTGGAAAAAATAGGATAGGCAGTGCAGACCTGTACGAGTATATTGGAAGAATCCTTCACGGTCCTCACTTCCTTACAGGAGGACTCCACCATACAGAGCCTAGAAACAGAGGCACGGGAGCTTCAAGTGTAGTATGACAATGTGCGCGGAGTGGTGCAGAAAGTTGTCCTGACTCAGCGACTGGCGAAGCTACAAGAGGCGAAGGCATTGAAGGAACAGGTGGATGCCACGCAACAGAAAGAGGTTGTACTTAAAGCGCGCGTCTGGCCTTAGATTGATGAGGCCTTCCTCATCACTGGTGACATTGAAGGAAAGCTTGCAAAGATGAAGGTGATGCATGTCATAAGTCAGGGATCTGCTGCTGATAGTGAGCATTTGGTAGAAATAGTAGAGCAGATCTAACAGACAGCAAAACAGTGCACTGCGGACCTTCGTGCAGCATAGGCACAGTTGGAGGGGCTCCATGCCAAGATCACCGCACCAGCAGAGTGACTCAGGATGAGTCACGATGATTGTGTTGGGGGCTAGTTGGGCATGGGATCCCCCAGAGCATGTTTTGGGGCTGAAAGCCCAAGTTTGGGTTAATTGTATTGTAAGATTCCGCGAAGTGCAAGTGCGGAGCGCAAAGTGTACAATCAAGTCATATGGTTGTCTGCCCTAAGCATTGTATTATAGTTTAATCTAAAGTTGTTTCAGCCTACCCATGGTCCGTAGACCATGGGATTGTATAAATAGAGTGAGGCTCTAAGTGTAAATATCGCTTAGGAGAGCATAGAGATAGAATAGTGAAGGCACGGTAAGAGCATAGAGTAAAAGTTGAAGTGTACTAGGTCGAGTAGTAGGAAGAGGCTCTACAGTTGAGTGCGCAGACCCTTGCAGCTGAGTGCTCAGGGTAGAGTTGAGTCTGTACATGGGATTGAAAACTAATAAAGAGAAGTTTATTCTGTGCATCCATTCTTGAATCTATATTTTGATGTTATGCATTACTTTTACTCTGTTATTTACTGTGCACAATTGATAAATACGTGTATGAATGCTTATATATGAATTTAATCTAAGTAATCAGCCAATGGAAGACTAATTAAGGAAGACTTGGGTAAATAACATGGGTCGTGATATGGATAGAACGACACAAAGACAGTATCACAGGGTGCAGAGTGCCCACAAGTGCGCGTAGCATAGTAAGTGTGAATGTTGGACCGCATACCAATCACCTCATATCAGACATCCCCAGGGTGCGGAAACCTGGTTCTAGCACCCTCCCATACTACTTCAGGTAAGACATCAGTCTGCGCTCTGTGAACTATTGCTGAAAGGGCCACTAGTACTGGGATTTGCTTGGTGAAATCACTTCTGAACCTGGTTAAGGCCCCACTAAGCCAACACTTATAGTATTTTTGAGTTATATCACGGGTCAATTCTATGGGTGAATGAATACCATTGGGTGGATGTTATAATACCACGGGTCAATTCCATGGGTGAATGAATACCATGGGTGGATGCCATAATACCATGGGAAAATACCATGGGTAGATGTCACTTACAATACCATGGGTGGATGCCACTTACAATACTATGAGTAAATTCCATGGGTGGATGAATACCATGGGTTGATGCCATTTTCTATTCGAATCACTAGCCTAGACCTTTACATGTGTTATTAAATTTCAAGTTATCCTTAGGTTAATTGAGTGAATTTTAGAGTTTATCTTGAATTTTGTTTTGATTTCAAAGCTCAAAACTCAATGTCACCTAACCACACTTATGATGCAACTAATATGAAAAAAATAACTCTTTTCATTTTCCTTTTAACAATGAAAGGCCTAACTAAGTAGGGGAAGAAGAAATCAATCAACAAATCTTGAATCAATTTCCTCAACTTCACTATTCCAATCAAAATCAAAGTCCTGTATGGAATGCAAATAATTACTTTTCTTTTCTTTTCTTTCAATGTTTCAAATGCAGTGAAAACTAAGATGCAACAATATTTTTTATAAAATAAATCACACCAAATATCACTGTAATATAAATTTCTTCAATCAATCAATGATCAAGAGAAAGTTTGTTAATGACCTAAATGACAAGAACATCCAAACAAGTTCTTATCAAAGTCTATCAAAATCAAAAGAAAACTAAGTGAAGGTTTTTTAGAGAGAAGGACACACTTAGAGACAACAAGAAAAGAGGTTGGACTAAAGAAAATTAGAGAGAAAGAAAATAAAAGATTTTTTTTGCATCTTACAGGGATCAGTGCAAGTGCAGAACAAGCACCAATGCTTTGCAGTGCAAGTATAGAGGAGGAGAGGGTGTGCTGAAGCACTCTATCTCTAGACTAGGGGTTCATTGTGGTAGATTCAGCCAAAATACGACACAAAAAATTAAATCAAGCTTAGAGAAGGGTTTTCTCAGGGTCAATCAATGTATGAGTGAATCAATCAAGATTAATTTAAGAGGTGAAAAAGGTGTTAAGGTCAAGGAAACCACTGAGGGAAAAAATCACTTCCTAGTGTGGTTTCCAAATCATTGTGTAAAATATATAATTACGGACAAAGGTGAATTCCCTAGACCTAGTCAATTGGTCTAGAACCATAAAAGACAAAGAATGTAGAATTTTCCTTAGATAAGTTAGAGAATGGAAAGAGGCCTACCTCGAATATGTAGCAAGCTTGTCATTCCTCCTAACTTGTAATATCCAACTATAGCTCCAAGTGCTATAATTAGAACTGACACAAATGACTAAAACAATCAAAGGATTTGTAAAAACAAGTAGCATAATATAACATCTCTATTCATTGAATTAACAAGCATTGAAATACATGAGTACAAACACAGCATAACACATATAGGAAAACAATATACTCTTTTTATTAATAGAAATAGTAGAAAGTCTACAACCATAAATAGTAGTTGATCTTGTAGAAGTCTCCCGAAGTTGCCTTGTCCTTCCTTTCCACAAATCACACCACAATATCAACCTTAATGCATGAAGATTGTGAATCCTTTAGGTTCAGGGAAGCAGCATAAGGGCACAATCAATCTCCAAAAGCCAACTTTGATGCTATGGATGGTTGTAAATTTATAGGAGAAGGATGGTAGTTTAGGATTTACCATTATGGGCTTGAGACCCACATATGATGGGAGGATAAGCTCAAGGGATAAGTGGTGAAGTCTCCAAGGTAGTATCAGATAGGATTCAACCTCTTATCTATGGTAAATAGTTAAAACAAACCTTGGAAGCTTCTAGAAGAGGAAGCTTCAAAAGTTTTTTTTAATTTTCATGAATTTGTAGAATTAATTCACCTATAGAAAGCAACAACAGGTGTTGATCAACCCTAGTGTAGAAGGGAGCAACAAATGCTGAATGTAGGTGGCTAAAGGGATCGGGTGTGCTGGGGGAAAAAATATTAATATTGAGCAATTAATCCCAGAATCTCACACTTTTTGCAAAGGTCATCCTTAGGGCTTTGTGAAGGGGATGTTGACAACATGTTCACAGATACTAATTGATCCAGTTTGTAAGCTCTATTGACCAAATGTAACAAAATGGAATATAACAAGAAAGACTTCTAAAAACTAAAACATATTGCCCATGGAGCTTTATAACTTAGCTCCATGCAGTATTTACATCGAACATCCTACTGAAAACAAAAACCAACATAACAAACAAGGAAACATGACAACCATACCGCTTATTAGAGATTTATTAACACAAATCATTATGGTATTTACAATAACAAACAATATATATATATATATATATATACATATACTGAAACTCCTTTTCCTCAACTGACAAACAATGAAGGATACATAGCCCGCATATGATCATCCATCTCCCATGTAGCTTCATCGAGCCCAAAGTGCTTCCACTATAGTTTAACTTGCTTGATTGCTTGATTTTGGAGTTGTTATATGTGTGTTATATTTTTTCCTCCCCTTCATTGTGCCCAGCGTAACAGAGGGGCCATAGGGTGGGCAACAACTCCCCCTGTTGGGGGGTTTTCAAGGGGGGACATTTTCCCAAGACACAAGAAGAGGAAGAGGACATGTCCTATGTTCCATACGTAAGTATTTTCAGTAGCTTGATGTATGCAATGGTTTCTACTATACCAGAAATTTCACATGCAGTGGGAGTATTAAGCAGGTTTATGTCAAAACCAGGGAAGGAGCATTGGACAATAGTGAAGCGGGTTTTCAAGTATTTGCCTGGCACTAGTGATTATGGTTTGTGCTAACTAGGAAGAGCAGAATTGGACATAGTTTTGGAAATCCGTGACTTTGTTGATGCAAACTGAGCTGGAGATCTAGATCAAATAACATCTACAAGGGGGTATGTAATTAACCTATTTGGTGGTGCAGTCAGTTGGATGAGCAAGAGAAATTATTTAGTGGAACTTTCAACTACAAAATCATAATACATGGTAGCCACTTATGCGTGCAAGGAAGCCGTTTGGTTGCATAGATTGTGTTTAAGTATGGGGTTAGTAAAACAAACTATAAGGATAGACATTGACAGTCAAAGTGCAATTTACATGGAAGATAATCATTGTTATCATTCAAAGACAAAGCACATTGATTTTCATTATCACTTTCTGAGGGATATGGTTGAGGACAAAAATGTGTTATTGGTAAAGATGGAAACTTTGAAGAATGTTGCAGGTGCACTGTGAGCATTGAGAAGTTTTCTTGGTCTAGAGAAACAATGTGTGTTGTAGGCCTGGACCAATGAGTAAGCTCTCCTGTGACCCCCCTATGTGGCAAGAAAACAACAAGTGGGAGAATATTGGGTGTGTTATTCTTTCCATGACTAGTCCCATATGTGAAGCGAGGGATTAGAGAGGGGGAGGGGTGTAATTGTCCTCCCTTCGTTGCATCGAGCGCAATGGGGAGGTCACAAGGGAGGCAACAACCCCCCTGTTAGGGGATTTGTAGGGGGTGGTAGCTCCCTTGCACAAGGTCTGGCAAACATCACTGGAATTTTTTTTGGGACCCTACATTAGGTGGTCAAACCTACCTATGGTTTTTTGCATGGGTTTCGTACATGGTTTCAGGCATGATGGTTTTCTTCCCATGGCATTTTGTAGATCTGGTCAAAAGAACTACGATTATTCTCGAGTTTGGGGTTAATGGATTGGGGTTTATGAATGCTTCAACATGTATATATATGTATTGTAACATTGAAAGGAACATAATGAAAAATAAATCTGGTAGTCCTAGTATTGTGATCTAGGGGAAAATTTTTGTGTATATATGTTTTATGTTTTATGCTCTCGTCATTGCTTATTTTTCTATTTTTAGAATTTGTATGTAGGTAATTTATGTATAGGGTTGAAACCTACATTTGGTATCAGAGTGTAGGTAATGAGTTTGATACACTCTCGGCTTGCATTGGGGGGGAGATTGTTGGACATTGGATAAACTAACACTCCCCGGTATTTTGCGACATGGACTAATCGCCTATCATGGATCCTTATCTCTAGTGATGTGATCATTTACTAACACCTGTAGGTTTTGGTTTAACGCAAATTGTGATTCCCAACAAGTGGTATCAGAGATGTTTCAGCTTCAAGGGGATGCCTTTGCTGCTAAGTGGTTCTTCTAGGGCCTATGGTAAACCCTGTTCAGTGTGAGATCTATGGGATCAATTCTTGCGGTGAAATAATATGGCAGGAAATGGAAAGATAGAGATCAAGAAATTTAATGGTCATAGTTTTGAGTTGTGGAAACTCAAGATGGAGGATCTACTGGTGGATAAAGATCAGTGGATTGTGGTAGATCCGGGTACTAAACGAATGGTAATGTTAGTTGAATACTACGTGAAGTTGGATTAGAAAGCAAAGAGCACAATACGGTTATGTATCTCAGATTCACTATTGTTGAATGTATCAGGGGAAGTTATGATGAAGGATTTATAGGACAAGTTAGGGGCTTTGTACTAATCTATTTCTTTGGTGAACAAACTACTCCTACGAAAAAATGTATATAACCTGAGGTAAAGGATGAAGACTCGGTGACAGAGCTTCTGAACGCCTTTAATAATGTGGTAAGCTAGTTGTTATTTGTTGATATTAAAATTTCAGATGAAGATAAGTACATCATTTTGTTTCTTTCTCTACCACATTCGTGGGATAGTTTGGTTGTTGCAATAGGTAGCAATAGAACTACCTTGAAGTTTGATGAAATAATCTCATCCTTGTTGTTGGAGGAGATGAGACAAAAAAATATGGAGGGTCAGAATAGAGATGCCTTGTATGTATGAGGACGGTCCTAGAACAGAAAAAAGTAAGTCCTCAAGTGGGAGATCTAAATCTAGAGGGAGATCTAAATCTTAAGGAAAACCTATATAGGTGTGCTGGAAATGTGAAAAGGAAGGGAACCTAAAAAAGGACTTTAGATCTAAATCTCCTAAAAAAGGAAAGGGATATGATGATACTTGTTCCGTGGAGGTGAAAACCTTCTCAGATGATGGTGGGGATGTGTACTTGTATTCTTCTTCAATTACATAGGTAGATCATGAGGCATGGTTAATTGACTTAGGCTCATCCTTTCACTTCACTCCCCATAGGGAGTGGTTCTGCGAGTATATGAAATATGATGGTGGTGATGTTTCTTAGGGGATGAAAGGAAGCCTAGAATCACTGGACGCAAAAAAATCAAGTTGAATTTTCAAGGTGGAAGGATTAGAACACTTCCCGATATTCTGCATATTCTTGCATTGGCCATAAATCTTATTTCTGTAAGCAAGATGGATGATGCAGGTGTAAAAACAGTGTTCAAGAAAGATATCGGCAAGATGGGTTGGTGAGCATTGGTATTGGTGTGGGGAGTTCAAATTGGAGCTTTGTACAAGATTCTAGGTAGTACTGTTATCGATGGGTGCAATAGTTTTGTGGTTCCTGAAAGTGGAGCAAGAAATCTAGTGGTCTCTGGAGAAAAGACCATGGTATGGAATTAAATGCTTGGACATATTGGAGAGAAGGGCCTTCGAATACTTCATGGTAATGGTATGGTAGAAGGTATGTATAATTTATCTTTGGATTTAAATCGTTGTGAAGATTGCCTATATGGGAAGAAGAATCAGGTGAGTTTCCCTTCTACTGCTAAAAGGGTGAAAGGGATATTAGAGCTTGTGCACAGTGATGTGTTTAGACCTGTGTTGGTTCCATCACTTGTTAAGTTTATGTACTATGTATCATTTATAGATGAGTCCTCAACAAATACATGGATATATTTCCCCAGGAAGAACTCTGAAGTCATTGATAGGTTTAAAGCATTTAATGCTTTGGTAGAAAACCAGACATAGGAGACAATAAAGACGTTGAGGATAGATAATGGTGGAGAGTTCTGCAAGAAGGAATTTGAAGAGTTCTATAAGAATTGTGGTATATAATGATAGAAGACTACTCCATACACACCTCAGCAAAACGGAGTTGCAGAAAGAATGAACCAGACGTTGATGGAAAAGGTAAGAATCATGCTCAGTGGTGTCGAGTTAGGATAGGAATTCTAGGGAAAAGTGGTGGAGATTGCATGTTACCTAGTTAATAGATCACCTTCATCAACGTTGGAGGATAAATATCCACATGAGGTATGGGATGGTAAGAAACCCTCTCTTTCACATCTAAGGGTTTTTGGCTTTAATGGATATGTACATGTTCCAAAGGAGAAAAGAACCAAGTTAGATAGTAAATCTAAAAGGTGCATCTTTTTGGGTATAAGGATGGATTAAAAGGTTATAATATTTGGATCCCAGAAATAAGGAAGATTGTGTACAACTAATATGTGGCATTTAGAGAGGTGAAATATGTTATTAAACATGAATTCCCATGAAAGGAACTTGAAAAGATAGAGTTTGAGCTAAAGGAAGAAGTCAGACTTTATAGCAGAAGAGGGATCAGAAGATGAACAACCAAAAACTCCAGCTGTGAGAAAATTAGTTTGAGAAAGAGGGCATCCAAAAAGGTACAGTCCACCTAATTTATGTTCAAAATTTTCTTTATATATTACTGATGATGATCTAACTGTTAGGCAGGCAGTAGATTTAGAGGATGGAAAACTTTGGAAAGAGGCCATGGTTGATGAAATAGAATCTTCAAAAAAAATTAGGCTTGGGATTTGGTGGAGTTGAGAACTTGAAGGAAACCCAATAAAAGAAAATGGGTGTTTAAGAAGAAGATGAATGCAGAAGGCAAAGTGGAGAAATACAAAGCTCGGTTGGTAGACAAAGGTTTTTCCTAGGTGTTGGGAATTGATTTTGGTGATTTTTTTTCTGCTGTTGCGAAGGTAGCTTCTATTAGATTAATTTTATCTGTTGCCACTACTTTTTATTTTGAGGTAGAATAGCTGGATGTGAAGACATCATTTCTTCACGTGGATATGGAAGAAGTGATCTACATGAAGCAACCTGAAGGCTTTACGGTGAAGGGAAAGAAAGAACTGGTATGCAGGTTAAAAAATTATTTGTATGAGTTTTTAGGTATTTGCATGGCACTAGTGATTATGGTCTATGCTACCAAGGGATATTAGGATTATACATAGTTTTGGACATCTGTGGCTTTGTTGATGCAGAATTGGATGGAGATTTGGATCATAAAAGATCTACAAGTAGCTATGTGTTTAACCTATTTGGAGGTGAAGTTAGTTGGATGAGTAAGAGATAGTCTATAGTGGCACTATCAACTATGGAGATAGAATACATGGTGGCCACTCATGCAAGAAAGGAAGCATTTTGGTTGCAGAGATTGTGTTCAAGTATGGGGTTAGTACAATGAGCTATAAGGATAGACTGTGACAACAAAAGTGAAATTTTCTTGGCAAAGAATCATGCTTATCATTCAAATGCAAAGCACATTGAGGTTCAATATCACTTTGTGAGGGATATGGTTGAGGACAAAAAGGTGTTGTTGGTAAAGGAGGACACTTTGAAGAATGTTGTAGATGCATTGACAAAGTCTGTGAGCATTGAGAAGTTTTCTTGGTCTAGAGAAACAATGGGCATCGCAGTGCTGGACCAATGACTAAGCTCTCTTGTGACCCCCTATGTGGAAAGAAAACAACAAGTGGGAGAATGTTGAGCATGTATTATATTCTTTCTGTGACTAGCCCTATGCGCGAAGTGAGGGGTTAGAGGGGACGTGGATAGCCCCCTTTCATTGTCACAAGCACAGTGGGGGGGTCACATGGGGATAGTGGTAACCCCTCTATCAGGGGGTTTGTAGGGGGGCGATAGGCCCCCTGTATGAGGTCTGGGGTAGTGCCTCGAGAATTTTTTTTTGGACCCTATATTAGGTGGGCAGACCTACCTATGGTTTTGTGCATCAATTTAACACATGGTTTTGGGCATGATGGTTTTCTTCCCATGGTAATTTGTAGATCCATTCAAGGGAACTACAATTGTGTTCTAATCTAGGGTTAATGGATTGGGGTTTATGAATTCTTCAACATGTATATATATGTATTGTAACATTGAAAGGAACACAATGAAAAATCAATCTAGTAGTCCTGACTTTTGGGTCCAGGGGAAAATATCTGCGTATATATGTTTTATGTTTTATGCTCTCACAATTGTTTATTTTTTGGTTTTTATAATTCGTATGCAGGTAATTTTTGTACAAGTTTAAAACCTACGGGAGAATGAACATATTTCCCTGCAAAATTCACTGAGGTTTTGGCTAGAATTCTCCTTCTGGTTCCACCTGCATACAAACAAGTCAATCACATGATCAACATATTTCACATACATGTTAAGTAATGACACATGGAAAACATCATGGAATCTCACCATCGGAGGCATTGCAAGTCTGTAGGCCACTAGTCCAATCCTCTCAAGGATATTGAAAGTTATGCAATACCAAGGTGCCAAATTAGCACATGATCCAATCCTTAAGGATCTCTTCTTGGGCTTGATGTGCGAATACACACGTTCCCCAACCTAAAAGTGCTTAAATACCCTGTGTTGATTTTCATAACTCCTCTTCCTATCTTGTGTTGCCTTTAGATTTTTCTTGATAGCCTACAATTCCCATTCCATATTTTCCAACATATCCGGTCCAATCAACATCTTGTTCACTGGATCACTCCAGTTGATAGGAATGTTACAACTCCACCCATACATTGCCTCAAATATACTCATCCTCAATGATTCCTGAATGCCATTGTTCTAAAAAAACTCAAGTAGTGGAAGGTACTCCTCCCACCTCTTATGTTATTCACACACTAAAGGTGAGGAATAATACATATCATGAGAAGTGGATTCAATCCTTTCTTATTTCAAATGAAAATCAACATCTCACCATTCCTAACTATAATCAAGTGACTAGTAATATTGAGATCAAGATTATTAGGAGAAGGAGCTAATATAACAAATTCGTTAGACATGTTGGGAAAGTGACACAATGATGAAGAATAAGAAGAAATATCAAATGAGAAATATTCTACAACAACTTATTCCTATTAAAATTTTGAGGCCCACACATAACCATCACGAAGATTATCATGAATCTCTTGTCCTTCCATAACATCATTCTGAGCTTGATCCTCATGATATTAAAGAGAGGCTGATAAAAAGACTAACTGAATGAATTAAGATAAAGAGGAGCAAAGGAAGTAGATGATGGAGAGTAGGAGATATATCTTGAAGAAACAATATCATTAATCAAATAAGATTCAAGATTAAGCATGAATCCAAATTTTGATTTTGAGGGGAAACTGAACATGAGATTGGTTTAACAATCTGGTCTTTGACTTTTCCAGCCTCAATATTGATACATGGAGCTACTTCATTTGATAAACACATGAGAGAATATGAGGAGTCACAAGAAATATCAAATCCTTCGTTTGAAACTTTAAGAGATCCATGACAAATGAAAGTTGGTAGGCTTGTAGGAAATTCAAATTTAAGAGGATTCAGAGAAATATTTACAAGATGTTGAAGCTTCCATTTCATAAATTCCCAAACTATGTCTTCCTCATAAAACCTATAATGAAAGTAAAGAAAGCGATAAATAAAATAATCCAAATATTCATAATATTTCATTCTAAGGAGAATAATATTCTTATAAACATTTTGATAGTCATACCTATCAAAGGCTTGGTGAAGCTCCATGAAAAGTTGTTAGAAAGAGTGAATGGAAGCTTTTAGCAATGTATAACACCTTTATTTAACACAAACTTCAAGAGTGATAAGGAACAACTTGCAAGAAACATCCCCAAAATTAACCTCAAAAGAATCACAAAATTCAAGAAAGCGGATAGTGTACTTAAGAATTTTTATTTCACCCTCACCATTAAATTTCATATTCAACAAGTTATGATTTATCCATGTGAGAAATTCCAGATTTTCCAGTCTAGAAAAACATCCGAGGGTTATGATTTTGGATGAAATCATTCAAGATAAAAATTGAAACTAGACTTCATGGGATCAACTTGTCATATGTCCCTCTTTCTAGCACCAACTGTTGACAGTGCTGGAAATTCGTTAACTAGGTTGATTTGCCTGATATGAAGTCCTAATTGGACCTAGCACTATTTTTAATAGGAGCCCCAAATAGAAATACGGTCGGTTTCCATGAGTGTGATATCAAAGATGTGCCTTGGATGCAATAAAAACATAATAGGATATACACATATCTTTGGTAATAGTAAGTAAGAAAACTTTGTGTGATATTAGTTGTAATGCACAAGAGGTTCTTTCATGCAAAGGGAAAACAATGAGCATATAGAAGAAAATTAATAGGAATATCCTAAAAGAGACACACGAGTGAATGACATAATTGTTAGTTAGCCTGCAAAGTAGTTTAGAAGACAACACCAATCATAATAGCATATACAACACACATCCAACAAGATACATACTAAATTTAATGAAATAGTTCATTGACATTAGTGTAAATGAAATAACATACATCAAAAACATATAAAGAGTAGTATTAGAACATCCATGATATATGCATGAAAGTGTGTTGGCTTCAAGAGCTTTTGATCATTAAGTGAAATTCCAAATATACAATTACAATGATATAATACTAGACGCAATAGTGGAACATGACACCACCACTTGCTTCTCCAAAGAATGACACTCACACTTATGCTATACTATATAATTGAAGGCTACCAATCTCAAGTGCCAAGCCATTTCTTTGAGTTATGAGGTCTTATTTATAAAAAATGGGATGACCTTTCGTCTCCCTTTGTGACCTTTGAGTTTCCCTCATGAATCTTGGATATATTTTGTCCTTATTTTAATTAATGACTCTTCATATTCCACATTTGACCCTTGGAATTCCACTTACATTTACACTTTATTATTTTCTAAATACAACTAGACAAAACTCCCCATATGAGTCAAAAATGTGCTAGAGCCTAATACGACAAAACTTTATACATCATGCTTTAGTTTGAGGAAACTCTAGCCCGACAACATCCACTTGTAACTCTATTGTAATGTATTGGTACCAAGCTTTATACTGTGTTGTTATGTCCTCAAACTTCGATGGATGATATGGCTTATATTAGACTCTTTCCTCTATAGCATCTGGGTAGATATTTTTGGAACTAGATTGAGCTTCATTCCATAATAAGAATAGCTTCATGTTTACCTTAGCAGGTCCATCTAAATAAAATTGCACATTATTCCTTGTAATCTACAAGTCATCTTTGGTAATAACCTACTTCAATTTGTCTGAGTATTCTTGGATTTCTTACCTGATAACATTTCTCCCTTTTGTCTCTAAAAATTCTCCAACAGAAGGAATCTTGTGCGCTATGACCAAGGATTCCAACCTGTGATACAACCTTACATAGGAGGTTATAATGTGGCCACATATGTACCAAGTTACTTGTTACTCTGTAAAAGCTTTCTAACCTCAAATTTTTTCCAATTCCACTTCTTGTCATGTTTCCCTGGCTAACTCTGATGGTGCATTCTTGTAATTGGCGCTCCATTTCAGGATTGTGCTGATATCTACATGAATCATATTTAGAAACTTGACATTCTCTCATGAACTCTTTTGAAAAGTGATCATCTCTTCATACAATTGTCTCATAATGTCTCCCAATGATTGGATTTCATCATATATCACTGCTCGTGGTTCCTTCAAGTGAGAATTGGTTGAGGACGGTCTTTAGTTTTTAGCTTGGAGATGATCAATATGTTGTTTTGCAATAGCTAGATCCTTTGCTAATTTCTTCTGCTCCTCCATTAAGAAATCTATATTCACTTTTGTAGCTGATGTAAAGGAAAAAAATTATGCTTCAACTATCTTCAGATTTCTCTTGATGTCAGTCGCAATCACCCTATTTGTGTGAATAGAAGTAGGGTGAACTAGGTCATTAGGAAAATACTACTACCCTTCCTATGATTTTTTTCTTTAGCTAATCAAATGTTAGGTTGGCAATATCCATGACCATATCTTCATATGGAGAAGACATTCCCATTTTTTTGAGTGGGATGTGGTCACATGTTAGAGGAGGTGAAGGTTGACAACTAACTTATTTTGCAATAGGCACAATTTCAACCTCTCGATTTTTCCGTTCCTTCTTAATGTCCATGTCCTGGGCTTGAATCTACTCCTCAATCTCTCATGCAAATTCTTCACCTCCCTTTTGCTCGCTTTCTTCATCTTCCAATTTTTTTTGTTGTTCCTCTTCAAGTTGTTTCTATCTTTCTTCTTCTTCTTACTTCTTTCTCATTTCTTCTTGTGCTAGCATATATTCTCTTTATTTCCTTTCTCTCTCTTCCTTCTGCATCCATTCCTCCTCCTTCTTTTGTTCTTCATCTTGTCTCTTCTCTTATTCTTGTTACTTCCTTTTTAGTTATTTTTATTTTTTCTCCTAATTTCTTTTGCAATGGATGATCTTAGGATAATGGGATATTATTTGAACTTGTAGCTCTGCTCAACTTGCGTATTATGCACAACCGTCCTCTTATATTTGATACTAATTGGGGTGGGTACTTCATGCTTCTTTCCTTCCTGGGTAAAATTCTGTTTAGGTAGTTCATCGGAAGGGCTTACCTCTTTACCTGGTGCACATGGTCGGGAAGAATTATAGTGGTTATTTATCTTCTCCCCCTCTGATCTAGATTATGACTAATAGGCCCAGGAAAAATGTACCTTAACATAGTGACTTTTGAACACTCCTCTGGGATCGTACATGTGGAAGATCATCTTACCAACTTAAGGCTTTTGATTTGTTCTAATTCTTCTTCTATGACCTTTAATCTCTTGAGCACATACGATCCCATTTGTCGAGGGAAGGAAGGGAAAGGTTCCTTCCTTTTCTTTTGCAATAACTGAGAAATACCTATGTTAAGGTGGTAGGTAACCTCCTCCATTACCACCTTAACTGTCACATTTGAAAAATATGTTGAGGTCTTTCCAATCTGAAAAATCTTAGGTATGTTCGATTAGTTGAGGGAAACCAATCTGCTACTTCTCCTACTACCTTCATTGCCTCATGGAACATGTGAGGAGCTTCTTCCTCAAAGATCATCCTATATAACATGTTGAAGAAACGCTTAACAAGTTTGTCACACATTACGTTAAAATTGTACTATGAAGACCATTTGCAATATACATGCATAGGGTGGTATCTTGATGTCAAATTCCATTTAAGACCAGGGAATTCACGGTGAGCACATATTTCATCAAGTAGATAGGAAACCATGTAAAATTGTGGTTTCTTCCCTTTAGGTTGGGTTTTCACCTTATTCAAATTTGTTTGCAATTGCTGAGACACTAGATGTGATCAATTAAATATCTTCCCTTTTGTGATGGTCGAGTATAACAAGTAGATCCATCCTTCGAAGAAAGATTCAATATTCCTCTGTCCATAGACTTGGTCGCACATAGCCATCAAGTACAGATACAACATTTTGAGATACTTGGGTTTGTAAGTATTGTTTAGCTTTTGGCGAATTTTAGTCGGTTCTTTCCACCATGAATTGATCACTTCCTTGGTATCAAGATAACTCCAAGCTACATATAATTGAGAATCTAAGTGTCACTCAGGTTTGGGAAAGTTGTAAATCAAGTGAATGTCATGTGTTTAATAAGAGGCAAGCAACTACCCACCGATGTTGTTCAAGGTCATGCTCTTGATCTCTAGACCCTACAATATCCACTTGATAACATATTCACATGGGAGAAATGGATATCTATAGGCCAACTTATGGAACCTTGATAATTGTATGTTCATATAGACTTCCATATTCTCTAACCCTTCCTTGAACATTGAGGCAGTGAATGCATCTTTGATGGTGATCCAAGTGATAGAATGATCTAGGTGGATCTTGGTGGCCACCTGCCAAGTCCACCTGGACCCCCACCATTGTTTTTCTCAGCATTTTCAGTTTCCTTAATTGTAGCACAACTTACTATTTTTAGCAGTTTTTCGGGTCCTGAACTTCCGGAGCCATTTTGAGGCCCTAAACGACGTTCTTTTGGAAATCTGGGGCAACATGGGTGGTAGTGCTCGGATAGATCTTTCTAACGAGCTATTGTACGCGTCAAACGGAGATCGTATGCCAAAGTTACGACCCCGGGAAGTTGATGTACCAATTTACCCAAACGGGGCCCATAGTTTGGCGTTTCATCTTCTAGGGTTAGGTTTTGGAATGTTAAGGGTTTTGCATTGTTTCTCAACAATAAATAGGCCTTCGAGCCTCATTGTAAGACAGTTCAGAGGCATGTAGCCACCACATCTCTTCTCAGGGATAAGCTATCATCGCCCTAGCTGGTTTATTTCCATTACTGTTTGTAAGCATATTTCAGTATTTTACATTAATGAAGTGAAGTATTATTTCCGCTGCATATCTATGTTTATGGTTATCTCTGTGTTTTATTGCGTTCCTATTTAAATCCGGATCAGTGGTATCAGAGCGGTCTGCTTTTTCTCTGTTTTTCTTTGCATGTCCCCAACGAGGTCGGGATATAAGGAGTTAGGGATTGAACTGGTCGAACCTTTGCAAGACCAGCCTCGCAAATCCTGACGGCCTCCTATGGCGGATGAGAAGAAAGACGAGGGGGTAGGAGATCCTATCAAAATCTTGCTCGAAGAAGCCCTCGAGCGACAACGGAATGCGATGATGGACAGTTTTGTCCAAATCCTTCAGCGGCTACCCAGAAGTGACGCATCGGGTTCCAACAGCTACTCTGGAAACGCCACGCCCTTTAAGGTACAAGTTAATTTTGAAATCCCCATATTTGAGGGTCAGATAGACGCAGATGCCGTAGATAAATGGTTAAATCTGCTGGAGGGTTATTTTTCTGTTCATGAATTTTCAAGTCGGGAAAAGATTGTTTTCGCTCTTCTCAAAGCAGCCCCCCACGTCAAGGACTGGTGGGAAACCTACTGCGAGCAGAAGGATGAAAATACCGGCTCACTATTTTCAGCGGCACCCACCTGGAATTCATTCCGGGATGCCATCAAGGAGCAGTACTACCCTGTCGGAAGCTATGAGGATGAATACATAAAATGGACCACGCTGCGGCAGGGAAGGGACCAAGACGTGCCGGAGTTCACCAATCTTTTCCATACCCTTCGCACAAAGTTGGGTATCAAGGATATAGAGCAGCATTTGATACTCAAATACCGTGGCTGCCTGCACAAGTACATCCAAGAAGAAATACAATTCCTGAACATCTCCTCGCTCGGCACAGCGTACCGATATGCCGTCAAGGTCGAGCAGAAGTTTAAACAAAAGAAGCGAGACTTTGGATCTGCGAATCTGAAGCAAGGGAAAGGTGCCCCTAAAACACAGAACAAAGGACAAATCCAAGGCGCGGCAGCCCAAGACAACCTGCTAAAGATGCAGGCAAAAAACAGCGCCGCGAAGACGAAAAAGGACACAGGAAAATGGTGTGAGTTCCATAAGAGCTCCACTCACAACACCAGTGAGTGTCGGGCCAAGAAGTCACTAGTGGCTGAGCTAAAGGTTCCAGAATCAGATGCATGTTCTGACTCTGAGTCAGAACCCGACAAGGGGAATGAAAAAGGGAAGCAGATCATTGACGCAGATCCCAACGCCACTGTTGCTACTGCCAAGATCCAGAAAGTGAACCCGAAGATCCAGAGGAGGAGGAGCGTCTCTTCCACTCCTAGATGTGGGTAAAGGGCTCCCCGCTACAGTTCATTGTCGATAGCGGGAGCCAAAAGAACCTCATTTCGGCAGAGGTCGTGAAGCGGTTGGGCTTACCGACCACAACACACCCACAACCATACACCATCGGGTGGCTTCACCAAGGACGGGATCTTCGCGTGAGCCAGCAGTGTCGCCTTCCGTACAACATCAAGCCCTTCACGGATGAGGTATTGTGTGACATTGCTCCCCTGGAAGTTTGTGATGTATTATTAGGACAACCATACTTGTGGAAGAGACATGCTGTGTATGAATCAAGGCCCCGGGCTGTTATTGTTACATTGGGGAATAAGTTGTATAGGATACCAGAGGTAGCACCGCCTACTGCCATCTCTTTGATTACTGCAAAACAATGCAGTAAGCTCATTTCCAAGACTGGGAAATTTGTTTTCCTGATGATACGCCCTCAAGGAAAGAAGAAGATGGTGGCCACGACCTCCAGAACAGACCCCTCCGCACGACAACTACAGATGGATAAGGTCGTGAAGTAGTATGAGGACATCTTCACCTCCCCCGCAGGGGTTCCTCTGCACTTTCAGGTCAAGCACTCCATCGATCTAACCCCAGGTGCGTCGCTACCCAATGGACCAATTTATCGGCGCTCCATTCTAGAGAACGATGAAATCAAGAGGCAGATTCAGGAGCTGCTGCAGAAAGGTCACATCTGTCTAAGTTCATCGCCTTGTGGGAGCCCGATCGTGTTGGTACAGAAGAAGGATGGGACTTGGAGACTTTGTATTGACTATCGGGCACTGAACAAGATCACTGTCTGTAATAGGTACCCGATCCCACGGATTGATGACCTCTTGGACCAACTAAAGGGGGCAAAATATTTCAGCAAGATCGATCTGAAGTCAGGATATCACCAGGTACCAATCGAACCCTCTGATGTGTGGAAGACTGCCTTCAAAGCCAAGGAGGGCCTCTTCGAATGGTTGGTTATGCCTTTCGGATTGACGAATGCTCCTGCAACCTTCATGAGGCTAATGGATGACATCTTGCGGCCATTCACCAACTCATTTGTAGTGGTATACTTGGATAAAATTCTGATCTTCAGCCAGAGTTGGGAAGAGCACCTCCACCACATTCGACAGGTTCTTCAAACACTGCGGCAACACAGGCTATGTGCTAATTTGGAGAAATGCACTTTTGGCATGACCCAGGTTCAATATCTGGGATACATTATTGATGAACAAGGGGTGCATGTGGATCCAGCCAAGATCCAGGTCATTCGGGATTGGCCATCTCTGATCACTCTGACAGAGCTCCGCAGCTTTCTAGGTTTTGCCAACTTCTATCGCAGGTTCGTATTGGGGTTTTCTCATATCACTTGGCCCTTGAGTCAAGTCACCAAGGGAGGAGCGAAAGCGAAATTCTTTTGGTCTGAATCTCAACAGAAGGCATTCATAGAGTTGAAAGATCGCCTCTGCACGGCACCAGTGCTCGCGTTACCAGATTTACAACAACCATTTGAGGTCGAGACAGATGCCTTTGACTATGCTATTGGGGCAGTCCTTACTCAACACGGGCATCCAGTGGCATATCACAGTGAAACACTTTCAGACACAGTCTGGAAGTATCCCACTTATGATAAAGAGATGTATTCCATTGTGCAGGCCTGCCGACAATGGAAGCATTACATTTTGGGGAAGGAAACAGTCATCCACACAGACCACCGACCCCTGCAGTTCATACAGACCCAAGGGAAATTGCAGAATGATCGCCATCAGAAGTGGTCTACATATCTGCAACAGTTCCATTTGAATATCAAGTATAAGAAGGGTAGCACCAATAATGTTGCAGATTGCCTCAGTCGACCACCAATCATGGCGTTAACCACTGTGCTCAACTCTTGTGGGCACGAGACTTCTGATTGGCCACTTCTCTACAAAAGCGACCCAGAATTTGGCCACACATACCAGACACTCTTGGGGGGTCGGCATGTTCCAGATTTTCACCTCCAAGATGCCCTGTTATGCCACCTGGGTCACCTTTGTGTTCCTTCAAGCGAGCGTGCCAAGATGATTTGGGAAGCACACTACAGTCGGGCTGCTGGGCATTTCGGGGTTGAGAAAACGGTGGCAGTACTGCAAAAGTATTTCTATTGGCCAAATCTTCGACAGGATGTCGGGAAGTACATCAGATCATGTACTGCCTGTGCCATTGCCAAACCAACCATCAAGAAGCAAGGCCTCTATACCCCATTGCCTACCCCTAGTCGACCTTGGGAATCCATCTCCATGGATTACATGTCAGGCCTTCCTTCCACTAAGCATGGAAATGATTGTGTTTTTGTGGTCGTCGACAGGTTCTCGAAGATGGCCATTATGGCGGCCTGCAAGAAGAATATCACAGCAGAAGCCACTGCTAAACTCTTCTTTGAACGAGTGTGGGTGCACTTTGGGATCTCATAGTCTATCATCTCAGATCGGGATAGTCAGTTCCTTAGTACATTTTGGTCCAGTCTCTGGTCAATGCTGGACACCAAACTCACTAAGTCCACAGCCTTCCATCCTTAAACTGATGGCCAGACAGAGGTTGTCAATCGGATGATTGTACACATTCTGCGCATGTACAACTCAAAGCATCCACGCACATGGGATGAGAGCCTCCCCTATGTTCAACACAGCTACAACCGAGCTCTTCACAGCTCGACTGGCCACAACCCTTTTTAGGTGGGCTTGGGATTCCAGCCACTATGCCCCATTGATGTGGCCATGCCACTTGCAGCTACTCACACCAATTCGGCTCATGTCCAGTCTGAAACAGATAAGGCAACCAGCTTCATTGAGCGCATCCAACATATTCGCCACCAGGTCCATGACATTCTAGAGAAATCAAATGCCAAGTACAAGCAACGACATGATCAACATCGGGTGCCACACAAGTTTCAGGTGGGTGACAAAGTCTGGTTGCATTTGCAAAAGGAACGCCTTATTGGAGCCTATCGGAAACTAATACCACTCCGATATGGTCCTTACACCATTACTAAGGCTGTGGGGGACAATTCATTTGAGCTCAGCATTCCCCCATTCCTCGGCCTACACCCAGTATTCAATGTGGGCTGCCTTCGGCCATACTTTCCACCATTGCTAGACACATCCGACATTGCAAAATAGCTCACACCCACAGAATTAAATCTAGATTGCATGGAACAGGCTGCAACTGATCAGATCATGAACACACAGATCAAGAACACTCGCCAACAGAATATCCAATTGTATTGAGTTGTCAAAGCAGGCCAACTCCTTCACCAGGGCAAGTGGCTCACCAGGGACCAAGTTCAGCAAAAGTTTCCTCATCTCATGGAGGAACTCAACGCAATGGACACCATTGCTTCCTAAGGGGGGAGGAATGATCCAGGTGGATCTTGGTGGCCACCTGCCAAGTCCACCTGGACCCCCACCATTTTTTTCTCAGCATTTTCAGTTTCCTTAATTGTAGCACAACTTACTATTTTTAGCAGTTTTTCGGGTCTTGAACTTCCGGAGCCGTTTTGAGGCCCTAAACGACGTGTTTTTGGAAATCTGGGGCAACATGGGTCCATGGACTGATGTTGCCTCCCAAAGTGGTAGTGCTCGGATAGATCTTTCTAACAAGCTATTGTACGCGTCAAACGGAGATCGTATGCCAAAGTTACGACCCCGGGAAGTTGATGTACCAATTTACCCAAACGGGGCCCATAGTTTGGCGTTTCATCTTCTAGGGTTAGGTTTTGGAATGTTAAGGGTTTTGCATTGTTTCTCAACAATAAATAGGCCTTCGAGCCTCATTGTAAGACAGTTCAGAGGCATGTAGCCACCACATCTCTTCTCAGGGATAAGCTACCATCGCCCTAGCTGGTTTATTTCCATTACTGTTTGTAAGCATATTTCAGTATTTTACATTAATGAAGTGAAGTATTATTTCCGCTGCATATCTATGTTTATTGTTATCTCTATGTTTTATTGCGTTCCTGTTTAAATCCGGATCATAGAAGAATTGTAACCACCCTGTACATTTACCTAATTTCTTTGGCCTACCAGTGTAAACATGAGATGAAGATTTACTATGACATGACCTGACCTCAAAGCTTCAATTATGGAAGTGGGGTTGACAAATGAACAACTAACTGACAACTTACCGCATGCCTCAGTGCTACAAGACATTGAGGGGCCAATGAACCACCTCAGGTGACCAAACCTTGAGTTGGGGCCCCTTTTCACACAAATTAACCCACAACCACATGCATGGAGAGGTCTCCATGCAGTTGAAGGTCTCCAACTATAGTCACAAGCCTTCCTGAGTGGGGTTTCTACCCAAATTGTCTAGTTTAGAGGGTGCGATCCCTAGATCTAAGCCACAAGTCCATGTCAGTCTCTAGACCGCTGCCTAGAACTTCCTGATACTTCTCAGAATAAATATAGACATGAAGACCATGATAAAAATTCATAGTCGAATAAAAAAATTGACCTAGGTTGACCAGAACATACTAGGAATTTCAGCAAACACATGGAAAACATGGAAGCTACAAGTCATGAATGCATATATGAAAGTAAAGGTATAATATTCATCTAAAAATCCCTAAGAAGGCCCTATTCCCTCTCCACATAGCTACAACAACACTTATTAGTCCATACATCCATAAAATAACAATTAGATAAAATACTTATGATAAAATCCATAGAAGATACACATCATATAAACAACATATAACCAAAAAATAAGTAGCATATAAACCATGGAAACATAGCTATAATATCACCAATATAATTGCTAAAAATATTCATGAATCACAATATAAGAATAACTCTTATTAACATTTGAAAATACCAACCAAGTCAAGGACTTCCACGTACCACCCAACCATAGATTGGGCTGAACCAAATATGTTTTAGCCAATCCCCTGCACACTATATTCTAAGCATGAATGTGGGATCTCATTGAATAAACCAAAAAAAACCGAACTAGGGCTTCCAGAGGCCAAACCGCCTCAATCCTCAACTAGTGATTCCACCTCACAGTCAGACATCACTAACACCAACCAGATCAGTCTCTACCTAAGTTGTCCAGGGCTATAGGAACTAGTAACTCAACCCACAACCCTCTAGGGATGTAGAGCATTTGTCCAACCTGGCTCCAGGGACTGGTAACACAACCCACCAAGGACTTTAGAGTGTTTATCTCAACCTAGGCTCTAGGACTAGTGACTCAACCCAAGTTGTTCCACGGCATCTAGAGCATTTGTTCCAACCCACAACCATAAGGAATTATGAGAGCCAATCAGGAAACACTCATGTTGGAAAAAAAAAAAAAACACCATCGATATCTAGGAAGTGGAAAGGCAAGGCTAAAACCACTGTCAATCTAGGAAATCCCCCATGCTAATGATAACACATAACTAGATAATCACATGCATATTCCACACATCCATAAATCAACAAGGAAATCACACATGCAACCTATTACTTGCAAATCAATTCAACTGTAGCCACTGATCCACTTGTTCCCTTGTGCTTTCCTTCTTTTCCTTTTCCTTCATTCTCTAATCCAATTAAAAATAGAGTGCTCTAATCATAATCTAAGAATGCTCTAAATGTGCAATAGTAAGAGAGAATAGAAAAGAGCTCCAAATATGAACTAAAAAAAGCTATGAAATGATCCTCAAAAGCATTTTTATTATTGGAGCCTCTACTTTCTTCAATTTCCTTCATTTCTCCTTTGAATTTCCTCAGTATCCAAATATTCGACCTTTCATCTCCCTTTTCTCCTATTTTCCTCTATTTCATAAATAAAATGTCAATTATTAGCATTTTTCCTTTGCCAATTTCCATAGCCATAAATTAATCACTAGTGACATCCATCACTAGGTTTTCCCCAACATTCAACTTGGAATACATGTTCCATGACCTTTGTCTTATTTTTTTATTTACATGGAAAATCAACCAAGGGTTATTACAAGAATCCTTCTTAATATAGAAGTGTGTGTCTGATAGGGTAGGGATTCCTATCATGCTACTATCAATGGCCTCTTTGGTACTTCTCTTTGTGACCTCCTTTGAAGGTGATTTCATGGGAGGCATCGTGATACTTGATTGTTATGTGAAATCTATGACTCCAGATAGAAGTATCTTCCCTAGGCCTGGTGGACTGATCTAGAACAATAGAAAGACAAAGGAACTAATGTTTTCCTTAAAGTAAATAGATAACATGACGAATCTTTCCTGGAATCCATCATATGCTTCGCTCCTTCCTTGGCTTGAATGCTTCAATCCTAGCTGCAATCGCTATTATTAGAACCTTCACAGTCAGATAACACAAGCCAACAATCCATAGAATCTATGTAGCATAATATAGTCACTTTATTCAATATATCAAAATGGTATTGAAATATATGAAACCGTAACATCTCCTATAGTAAAACAAAGGATCCTTTGCATTAATAGAAATGGAGTGAGTTACAACCAAAAATAGGTGTTGATCCTGTAAAAGAGCTCCTCCAAGTTGACTTGTCCTTTTCTTGCCACAAAGTGCACCTCTGATCACCCTAATGCATGGGAATATATCTCTCACATCAACAACATAAGGGTAGAATCACTCTCCAAAATCCAACCCCTAACCTATGGATGGCAGTAATATATAGGTGATGGAGCCAGTTCATGAATTATTATCCTTTTACCAATTAGGTCTTGAGATCCACTCTTGATGGGAGGATGAGATCAAAGGATAAGGGATGAAAACTCCAAGGTAGGATAAGATTGGATTCATGACTTTTATCTAGGGTAAATGGTTACAACAAATCCTAGAATCTTCTGGAATAAGAGGCTTTGGTATTCTCTCTCTTTTTCTAGAATTTCTAGAATCAATGCAGGTGCATATTGGAGCAACTTGTAGGTGGTCAATGCAGTCCACAGTGGAACAACCTAGTTTTCAATGTTGTATAGTAGGAGGCTAGGGAGCATTGGACCTTAAAATAACTAAAGAAAAGGTGCTTTTAAGAATAAAAACAGGGATAAGAATTAGTCACACTTAGGGATTTGTGCAGTGATCATGAAAAGGAGGTCAAAGGATGTTGATTGATCCAGTTGAAGGCCCATTGACCATATGTGACAAAATGGCCTATAAAAGATTTCCCCTTAAAGCACAAAGTCATGAATGATAGCTGATGACTTAAGTGATTTACCTTGCGACAAGTCGATATCAGGAACAACCAATGAGATCATTATCTATTACAATAAATTTACATTGATATATTTACAAAGGGAGCCATACCCATACTCAACACATAAGCTAAAATTACATGTACAATGATCAAAAGACATGTCCACAGATGACAAATGTTGGACCTGTGACTGTATGCCTGTCATTATGACCATAATTATCATACATTGTGATCTTGTATTTCTCTTAAAATCGCAGCCCAGATGGATGAAACTAGATCTGGGGTCTTCTATCTCATTCACACAACCAACCAATGTATGAGCCTAACCATGTGAATCAATGAGCTAGATTCGAACATGGTAGACACCATCTAACTAGCAGCCAATGATGTAAGGCGTTAAAAGATGTGAGAGAAACCACCGATCATGTTAATTGCTATTAATGTACTCTAGTACAATCCATATGGTGTTAATAAATGAGTTGATGCTGAACACCACACAAAATATTTCAGTCAAAGGAAAATGATGTAAAGTATTCGTCGAGAGCAAGAAAACTTTCCATTGATGTATGCAAGCACCAAGGTACCAAGGATTGTTTCTATGTCAAATTACTAGATAATTAGCTGATGTCGATAGGAAGTGACCCGTCATAGGAGGGCCTAGATGTATCCCCCATCAACGACACAAAACAAGTATGATGATTTGAGACAGAATGATCAAAATGATGTTGATAAGGAACTAGATAAGGAAAGGTAGAGATGGAATGAAGGCTTAATATTATTGTAGCAGATACAAAGTAAATGACTTCTCTTGAACACAATGACGACATTGAATGGAGTTGGAAACAATGACCCAAAACCAAAAGTGGAGGCTTTGAAATGGTATGATAAACCAAAAGAAAAGCATATTTCCCAACCCAACAACCACGAAGATGAAGTGGAAGAGTGTCATGTCCAAGAGCTACTCATTGCCATTAGAAAAATTGAATACCATGTTTTCCCAATTTCCCAACCATATTGGTCAGTACCTCTTTAGTTTTTAACAATCTTGAGGAGGATAACATATGCTTGATTGGTAAGTCCATCCTTCAAATGAATCCCTCGCAGAATATTTAATGAACCCAGAAAAGGAGTGGTTTGGTCCTATCATGAATGATGAGTCCATCACTATTTGATGTTTTAATGAGTCCAACGAAGGTAAAACTTGACATCTTTTTCATGTTTAGAGATTTTGACAAAGAGGCAGAAAAGAAAACTCCAAATGTTCCTTTTTGTAGATAGTCCCTTAGGTCTGAAAAGGAAGAAAATAATACCCAAGAGTATCTCTTAGCCATGTTAGACTAAGGTATTCCTTTTTAATAGTTAGTTTATCTTAGTTCAGAAAATGGTTAAACTTAAACTGAGTAGACGTGTATTCATTTTACTTTAACGAGTTCGAAAAGACACGCGCTCGACAATCTTTCCATATTTTGCAAGTCTAAAAAGAGTTGAAAAAAGGACACCAGGGATTCCATTTTTTGTACGTTTATGGAGTAAAAGGTGATAAAAGTATACTTCTTTGTCAAAATAATTTGTTCAAAACATGGAAAATTTTGTCAAATAGTTGTCAACATGATCATAACATCGCAAAAAGGATTAAGCATACATGTTTCATATTAAAAATAGGTTGTTACTAAGTAAAAGAATTAAATGCAAATAAAATAATGGAAGAAACAACCTTAAATATCCAAAATGACTATTCATATTTACCATTTCATATTTACCTTCAATAGTGAGATTTCTTAGTATATTTTTCCCTCGATCTTCTATAGCTGATTGTGCTCAATTCGGTAGATCGTTTCAGGTGTTGTCACTTCCAGGTAGGAGCTAAGACCTCTCTCTTTCAATTTATGGTGCCATTTTATGATTTCATGCAATTTTTAGGTTTTTTTAAGGGCCCTAGGGCTCTAAAAATTATCCATATGACCAACGCAGGCCCATGGAGTCAAACAATGCGTTTCACCTAAGTTAGGATACACTACAGGCAAGGGTGAAATGCTCTATCTTCTTCCTTTGGGGTGCATTGGGAATAAATGAAAAATTTTGTTTACTATTTTCCTTTCAAATTCACTGAGTCTTTTTGAATGGAAAGGATCCTAATGAGTCTCCCTTTGATGTTTCAGGATTTCATTAACATAAAATGGATTTCATCAAGAGGGAAAGAGAACATGGATAACAAGATTTAAATGTAGCTAATGATCCTACTACCATCGAGGAGCTAAAGGATTGTGGATTATTGAAATACTTTTGGCTTCCTCGTATGAGGCAATAGATGGAGCTAATAGAGTATCTTTTTCATGCATGGGATGTGCAAGCATAGGCATAGGGATCATACTAGAGGATATATATTTTATAACCGGTTTATTCATGAGAGGTTCCCCCATCTCTCTCTTAGGTGGGGGAAGTGGTGGTGAAACAGTGAAAGACTATATCATTACTTACTACAGACCTCGATCCAAACCAACTAGAGATGGAAATATCATTATATAAGATGTAACCAGTTTTCCCTTAAGAATGGTCTTGTTCATTATTTCTTGATTGGTGGGTAGCTCAACACTACATGTGGCCAGCAGATCATACATGCAGTATGGTGTGGAGTTCTTAGAGCCAACAATATTCAACTGGAGTGAGGGGGTATTGGTCAATATGAAAGAAAAACTTACTAAAGCAAGAGAGGGAAAGATGAAAAACTTTGCATAGAGTTCGATCTTAGTCTCTTTTTCCTTAGAACAAATTCCACTACTTTAGCCTTAGCAGATTATGCTTGAGCCCGTTGATCTGAGGGTACCACTGATGAGGAGGTGGATAGATCGTATGTCACGAGATGAAGGTCCATTGGTGATTATCTTTCACCAACCCTTTTTGGATGGATGCATAGATAGTTCATTATGGTTAATGAATAACTATACGCAAGGATGGAATTTAGTGATGACGCTAATATCATGCTTCTTGAGGATGGGGGATGGGATGTTATAGGTAAGATATTTCGACTATTTGAATTTTTTTAAGTTTTACAATTTTTTGTTCTTTTGATGTTTCTGAGACTTAAACTATTGATTTGTCATGCAATTATTGGTCCTATTCGACGGATAGATGATTCATATCTCCATAGTGTAGTAGAAAAACCACAAATAGTAATAGAATCGACATAGTTTGTTGCATTAGGATAGGATACACTACGAGATCTTAATGTAGCCAAGATCCTAACTGAGGTGGATCACCGCATGAAGGGGTTGACTCATGCGATAGATGAGACCGTGATCGACCTCTGTTGCGACTTCAGCAACACACCATTAGTGTGCCTAGTAATACTGGTTAGCTACTACGCAAGATAGTTTGTGTAGTGGCTTGTTATCATGAGGACTTTGATTAGTCTCCTTAGATATTTGCATGCAGTTTTTTATATGGGCCACGTGGCCATATGTATCTTAGGCACAAATTTTGTAATACTAATATATATATATATATATATATCTTAAGTGTTTCTGTGTTCCTATTGTATTTTCAATGATGTGATGTGTATAGAAATCTCTCTACATTTGTTGCAAATGTCTATCTAAAAGATGAATAGAAAGAGAATATGTATTCAGATTTCTAGAAGTGTGTTCATATTATATGAAATTAGAATGTATTTATAGAAGGTAAACCCTTAAAAGCATATGTAGAATGGTAAGACTTCTAACTGAATAGACATTAGCAAGTTGTATTACCATGAGTTGTGAGTTAAGTCTGACGACTAAATGATGGATACCATGTGAAATAGAATCAGACAATACCTTGACCACTGTGCTATTCTCAATGATATTGTTGGTAGAGCAACCAATGCACATCCATTGTAGACTCATTAACTCGCCACTTGGAGAAAAAATAGCCCACACCGTGGAGGATAGGTTTCGAGTACTACAACTAACACCATCAACATAACCAAAATATGGTTCAAGGGATGTCGACATTTGCAAACCAAACATAAAAGGAATCAACAGAAACCTTAGGAAAATCTAAAGAGACACACCACAAAGACACTCAACACACCTATAGATAGTATGTACACAATATTACTATGCATGAGATCAAGTATAGTATTTTTTAAGGTACAACCCATTTCTAGGTCGCGCTAGTGGAATCCCATCGAAATCAACTAACTTATACACTCCTTTTGCAAGGACACGCTTGAAAATATATGGACTTGACCACATAGGTTGGAACTTTCTTAGGTATAACTTATCAAATTCTAGTGATATAAAAGAATAAGGTCTCCCTTTGAGAAGACATGAGGCTTGACACTTTTGTTGTATTGTTCATTGATACTTCTTTTATGAGCTTCATTAGCTATAGTAGCATCACACTGTGTCTCTAATTAGATCAGAATCAAAAGACGCTCCTCTTGTACAAAAGTGGTAGGAAGAATTTCAACAACTAGTTTCAACAATGGAATGTCACATTTGATTAGAAGTATTGCTTCCAGACCATAAACTGAGTGAATGGGTTAAATCTAGTAGCAGTCCTTACTAAGGTTCAATATTCCCATAGGGGACCATAAAGGAGGAGATTCCAGTTTGATTTATGGACCCCTACCATACGTTGAAGCATAGTTTTAAGAACTTTATTGATAGCATCAACTTGTCCATTAGCCTGAGGATAGTAGGGAGTGGAACTTTCATGGGAAAGTCCCATATTATTAGTTAGTTTGGTCATCATATGATTTTGGAAATGCTTTTTGTGATTTGTAAATATGGCTTGCAGAACATCAAACCTTGTGATAACATGATTGAAAAAGATGTATGCAGTCGTTTCACCAACATTTTTAAATGTAGGCATTTCCTTCACCAACTTAGTAAATAATATACTACGACAATAATATAACCATGCCCCCCTGGCCGAGTGAGGGTTACATGTCATTAAGTCGATTCCCCATTTCGAAACTTGTTCGATGTTGATAGTGGGATGCAATGGAGCGAGCATAAAATAGGTTTTACGATCATAAATTTGGTATGCATGACACTTTTGGATGGTGAGAAAACAACCTGGAAAAATGGTAGGCCAAAGGTTACCAAGGCATAAGATCTTCTACATGGTAGCATAGCTAGATAAATGACTTCCACATGCCCCTGAGTGGCATTCATTGAGGATTTTCTCAGCCTCCTCATGCATGAATCAACTTTGTAAAATTGTATCAATACCATGTCGATAAAGAGTGTTGCCAATGATGATGTAATTCTTAGCTTGGTATCAAATACATCACTACTTGGAGCGAGAAGTATTAAGCCATAAAACTTGGGTCTGAAGATAAATAAGAATGTTTCTATACCATGGGTTAGATGAAGAAATTAGAAACAATAACTTGTCATGGATAGAATCATCATATGTTCATTCGGAACAAGGGGAAGGAAGGTTGCACATAAGCTCAGTGAAAACCAAGAATTTCTTCTACTTGGATTTGATGAATTCCAGGTCGAACTCTTGCAGGATGACGATCCATTTAGAGTACTTCCCTCGCAAGAATTAATGTGACAAAATGTATGTCATAGGGTTGCAATATGAAACTATCATAGTTTTTCAGAGAAAAATGTAATGGAAGAACCTTTGAATAGCTTAAATGGCCGCCAAAGCCAACTTTTCTACGTGGGTATACTTGATCTCGGTATCATTAGGATTTTGACTCAGATAATAAATAGGTTGTTCTGTCCCTATATCATCTTCTTGGACCAATACCATTCCTATAGTAGAAATGGAATCAAAAAGATATAGGAAACAATTTCATTGGTAATCAAGGGGATATAATAGAGATGATTGAATCAGAACATATTTCATGGCATCAAACACTTTCTAAATTATGTTATCCCAATTGCAGGGAACCCCTTTCTTAAGTAGGTGAGGGAATGCTTTGGTAAACTCAGCGTAATTAATGATGAAAGTTCATAAGAAGTTAGCTTTCCCTTGAAGTCATTGCAATTGAATGAGTGGAGAAGGTGCATGAAAGTCAATGATGCATGTACTTTCAGAGGATTGATATGAATTCTAGACTTCAAAATAACAAAATAAAGACACCGACCAAAACTAATGAAGAACACACATTTGTTTGGATTTAGTCGAATATTAGAGTTTATACACCGTGGGAAAATGGCCCTAATATTCATCGAGTGATCAATTTGATACTTGGAAAGATGAGGAAGATCAGCCAAATAGGGTTGCACGATATGTTAAATATCATGAAAAGCGTAATCTATTTCCCATTGAAACGTGGCCCCAACATTTTTCAGACCAAAAGGGAGTTTCTGGTAAACAAATGTACCCCAGGAAAAAATAAATGCAGTCTTGGGATGATCCGTTGGGAGAATGTTGATTTGACTATATCCGGAGAAACCATCTATGAATGAGTATATTTCAAAATTGGCGCAGTCATCAACAAAATGGTCAATGAACGGGGTCGGGTAGTTGTCTTTTTGACAAGCATGATTCTCATCCTGATAATTGACGCATACACTGATTGTCCCCTACTTCATCATGATAGGGACAATATTCAATACCCAATTAGTGAGAGGTATAGGGTTGAGAAAACCAACATGAAGGAGTTTTTCAACGTCACTCTTTATCTTGACAACCTTCTTTTGATGGACCAAATGGAGATGCAGTCAGACTAGTTTAGCATTAGGATACATTTTAATCTCATGCAGAATGATATTTCTGTTGATACCTGGCATTTCTTTATAAGTCTAGTGAAAGACATTAAGAAAATCCTGAAATAGGGATTTATAAGTCTCAATGTCAGATGGAGAGCAAGATCCACCAATGAGTAGATTTTCGAAAATATTGGTTTAATAGAGATATAAAGAGGTATCATGTATTTGATATTTAAGACATTCTTCTTGGAATTAACTTTGTGGATAGAAATGAAACTTGTAAAATTTTCAACGAAATTGGGTAGATACACATCACTGAAATTATCCTCAAGGGAATTTGGTAAGGAGGAACAATGGTGATGATCATCCCATGACGCATAATCTAGCATCATGAACTTCATGATGCTATCATTAGTAGAGAACATGTGGGAGAATATATCAGAAGACATGCCATAATCCAATGATCGATCAACACAATTGATTGAAGAAAAGGTATGAGCCACACAAGCTAAATATATAGCCTCATAATCTAGTTAAATAGGGCAAAGTGACATTCGGTCACCAAAATTATGGATTCTAGTTTCATCTAGTATAACCATGGATTGACTTGGAAAGTAGAAGATGATATCATATTGATGTAAGAAACTGAAGATGAGTGGCTGGAAAGAGGATGAGGAGTAAGCGAAAAGGTTCCCATGAGCGAGGAATCCTTCAACAATCTAACCCCGACATGCTAATAGGAATGTAGGGTTTCCCCTACTACTAGAACACTTCTAGTAACATGAGAATTCAAGGAAAAAAAGGTGAGTTCGTCAATGGACACAATCCCACCCATATGAGGAAAGGCAATGATACATAA
Source organism: Pinus tabuliformis (assembly GCA_031772625.1). NCBI lineage: Eukaryota > Viridiplantae > Streptophyta > Pinopsida > Pinales > Pinaceae > Pinus > Pinus tabuliformis. The sequence goes on from CM062820.1 coordinate 238,637,261, forward strand.
ATAAGTCAAAATGACTATAGCCATGGAATAAGCCCATGTATGACCTAAAAGAAGATTATAATCAAGAGGTATTTTAATAACTTCCACTTCTATGTTCTCCCATCAAAAGCCTTCAACATGGTAGGTGACTGACTCAGTTGAGTGAACCAATCACTTTCCAGCAAGAGATAAACATGATACAGGTCGAGGCTTGTTTATTCACAATAGAACGATGAGTGTTATTACCATGGACGATGACCTGAATGATAAAGTAAAATTGGGTTGGAAGGCGAGGGGTAGAGTTTTTCATGATTGAAAACAACTAGGTTGGTATTTGGAGGATCCACACATCTTATCGCTGAAAGAAAAGCCTATTTTTAGGCAGGGCAGTATTACAACACCTCAAGGGTTGACATAGATGATGGATATTGAGCCAAGTCCTCAAATACATTATAATTTTGAACAGCTCGGGAACGAGGCTTGAAAGTAGACTTACGAACAACACCCTTTGGAGCATTAATAGTCAGCTCTATAGGAATCATGGGTGGATGAGGATCAGATGGAGGTGACGCTAAATAGGAAGGTTGATCAGTAGCCTAACTTTTCGGAGGATTCACATTACCATATTGCTTGTTTTGAGTGGCCACCATAACATCAGTTTTATGCTTCGTGGAGAAGATAATTAACACTGTGTTAGAGGAAGATGGGTCCCATGCAACCATATGGGTCTCCTGATTTGGAAACGACTTTGTCGAAACAATAGGAGAAGTGGAGGATTTCAAAACTTGATTCACTTTAGCATGGTGAGAATAGTCATGAGTAAAGTGCTCCTTGTTACAAATCAAGCATGGTGAATGAGGCTTTCATTTCTTGTTGGAGGTCTGGTTTGTTTTCTTATCTTGTGGTGAAAAATCATTCTTCTTTTTAACTTTTCCTTTCTTCTTGCTTCCTGGTTGCTATTGAGATTTTCCTTTATCAGATGAAACAACATTATTTCATAAGAAGAAGCCACATGAAGATCGGATGAAGAATTTTGGGCATAAACAAAAACACCATATGGTTTTCTCATTGTCTACGAATTGGAAGAACCAATGATGTCAGCAACAACATGATATTATTCACCAGGAGTGGAAGCAACAATGTTCAAAGGTCTTAGATAATTTGGAATATTTTCATAGAGCATGTCAAATTGGGTATAGATGTAAGCATGAGAAATTACTTTCTCTTTAGTCACGACTCTGCCCTTAGCTACATCCTCGGTGACAAATGGAAACATGGATTGAATAAATCATTCTGCTAGAAGTTGATATGGAACATAAGTCTTAACCAACCAACAACAACGCCCCCACTCATGAATGTGATATGAAATATGAGTGACTTTAGTTTGTTTGAAGTTGGTTAGAGGTTCCGTTCTAGTTCCATATCAGATGGGTAATTGGAAATGTGTAAGGAATGTGGTATCCAAGGAACTGAAATCATGAAATGAAGATATAGGTAACTCGATGTACCATTTAGCTACGGTACCTATAAGCGTACATTGGAAAAGACATAGTCATATGGAATCATCATTAAGGGAGTTTGAAGAACACCACAGATGATATGTCACGACATGGGTCGATGATTCTTCTCTAAGATTCCCATTAAATTTTTGGATATCAAATGGAAATTTGGTGGGAATTATCAGCCACCGAGATGAACGACTGATGGGATCCTTGGTAAGCCGAGTAAAATATGGAAATTTGAGAGCCACCACAAAAGGTAATCTCTAGTTAAAATCTGGTGGATGCTAGTCTGGATAAGAATAGATAGCTTGAGCAACAGGTACTTAAATCACCGAATAAGGAGGGTTCTGATAAAGAGGAACATGGGCACAATAATAAGGAGGATCCTAGTAACCAACATACATGTAACATTGTTGACCAACACTAGAATAACCCTGCAAAGGCTGGAATGGTTGGGCTTGGATATGTTGGCCTTGAAAAGGCACTTGAGGAACACCCTTATAAGGTCTATATTGTTTCCCTATGAAATTTTGCCTCACCCCGGCATAAGGTGGGTTCGATTGGGGTTGTGCCATACTATATACATTTTTTCCTATCAAAATTTGAGGAGTACCTTTCCCAAGTGGTTGAGACTGTAAGATACCTTGTAAAGGTTTGGTGAGTGGAACCTGAGGGTTACCATGTACTGACGGAATAGTATTATATTAAATGACAACCTATGAAGGTTGAATTACTTGTATTTGAACTTATTGAGGTACAAATGGATGGGTATGAATTTGAGATGAAGACAACATAGGTTTAGGATTCAACAATCAGTCGAAAAATGAACCGGGTTGGACGCGAAAAGTATGTTTCAAAATACGGGAAACCATTCCAGGATAAGGATGATTATAACCAATTTGGGGTATACCAACAACAGGTTCCCCCCTTGCCATAGAAGGAGGGGATTATGGAGGAAATTGCAATCCAGATGGAGTGTATTGTAACTCTTGGTAAATAGTTCCTAGCCGTGGGGAACCAGTGCCTGAGACATCTTGAGATTAATTAAAAACAACTAAGGTCAATGGATGGGAGGAGAGGCCATGAGGGCTTGCCAACAAAGCTTATAGTTTGGAGACCCTAACCTTCCAAAGAATAATGGCTAGATAAACTATGAGAGTTATGCAGTGCTAACTAAAGGAGTGGATTCAAGAAGAATAAAAAGCATAGCTCAAATTAAGCACTTAAGAATCTAAATTTAAAATAATACAGAAAGAAAAATGAAAGATTGAGAAAATGTGAATGGAATTCCTGGATGTGGAGTGCTTCATTAAGAGCTATAAGATTAATTTTCATGAGTATATTTAAATAAATTCATTAAAAACTAAACTAAATGATCCAGGTCCAGGTGTGAAGAAGGACCCTTCCAAGACCTTCGTGATGTGTTAAAATTTCTTTTTAAAAGAACATTAGTGAATACATCTGCATGTGGAAAATAAGAGGGACATAACAATCATTTGCACATGAAAACATAAGCGTTGATAATAGAGTTCGTTTAGGAGGGACTACGTCTCCGGGCCCCAGTGTCAGGATGGTGTAGGCCACTGCCTTAAGTGCTGTCAATAATGGTGATGTAAACAAGAGATGATGTCGTGATCATACAAGGAAAAATGCCCTCATGTAGGAGTGGCTCTAAGAGATGTTCCACAACTAGAACTCTCAATCAAAAGACTCCTATTAGTATGATACAAAAACTTGCATGATGAATATCCCACCAACATGGCACAAAAGGGATGTCAAAACAAAACATGCATGATGACAACAAGAGTATCCCAACAATATAGAACAAGGGATCTCAGAACATAACATGAAGAGTTATGACAGCAAGTACATCACATAAAATATTCTGCATCAAATCAAGCAAGGAATCATGGTAACATGTAATAAACAAGATCCTGCATCAACATCAATCAAGGATCTATGCAGTATAATGTAGAAAGAAGAAGTACATGAACACATCATATACCTCACAATGAAGGGCCATCTGAAGAAGTGGATTTCATACTGTTGAAGCTGCTCGGACCATCGATCTCAAGGCATCGATCGTATGAAGAAGGCTGCTCACACATGAATGTGGACATCTGCACTAGCACTTAGAAAAGTGGCTAGAAGAAGAAATGAGAGAATAAGAAATCTAAAGACACCATCGGATTTGTGGCATCGAGTAGTGTTGAATCGACTATCCAAAATCCGAATTCTGAGAAGTTGAGAATTCAGGGCTCAAAGAATCTTTTAGATTCCCCTGGGTTTCCTCAAAGATTATGTTCCATGGATGGACTATAAATCTGTAACTTAGATGGTGAATCTGATCTCACCATTGCAATCCCTGCGGAAAACAATGAAAAACAAGTATAAACTTGACTATATTCTGAAATGTCAAAATTTTACCTCCTTGGGAAAATTTCATGGCTCATGGTTTCACTCCCTATTTTCACTGAAATCATGGTTCCACGTGCATTCTAGAAATGACTGGAAAATGTAGAACTTTGATGAAAAAACGAACATCACCATTGTGTTCGTGGCGATCAGAGGTGTAAAAAAAATATAAAATTTGTCAAATACTCACAAAGTGAGAATTTTGCCCTCCTGCAAAATTCATGGTTCCTGCATTAAAATATTAATTAATCTACCTTCTACCTTGAAATTTGTGCCTGCAGTCTCTCTCCTTCTCGAACTTCCGTAGAGGTAAAAATGACTGTTTAAATAGGAAAATCTTGGGCGATTCACCAAGGTAAGCAATTGCGGCATTGGTTAAATATATACGTTGGTTGAGGAGAGGTTGGGGGATCAAATCCTGCCCCTCCATATATATATTTTATAAAACCAATGTGATATAAACCCTGCACTAACATTAGGCACCCTTATCTATTGTCGGCGCCTTAAATATCAGTGCTTTCCCAATATCGGTGATCAATGTTTGAAATCGGCAATCAATATGGGCGTTGGCGCATATATTGGCACCTGATATAGGGTTTTGCCGATACCTATATCGGTGATTGCATTCATTGGTAGTCGGCACTATGTATTAATCAGTGCGATATCCGAGTTTTTGCCGATATCTAAAATCGGCGATCAACGGTTATATCGGTGTATGTATCAGCGTGATCTGTGGAGAGTTGCCGATATTGATGTCAGCGATATATATAATATGGCTAGACCGTTGAGGTTTGGGTTGGGTCCACCGCCGATGGCCCGCACCCACCCCATAATACAATGATATATATGCAGGATATGTGGAGGAGGGTTCGGCGGGGGTTGTTGCCATTGATCCCAAAACAATATCATTGTTGCCATTTGTGATAAGGACCGTTTAAAGGGTTTGGCGGGGGTTATGGCTGCTCATCTCGAAACCATGTATTTACTTGTTTTTATATAGTTATTAATAACTATATTAAAACGAATTTTATTTCATGGTTATTTAATAACTATATAAAAATGATTTTTTCTCTTATGTAGGTTTGGGAGACCAATGGAATAATGGCAAGTATTAATGGCTGATGGGCTGCCATGCGGGCCCCACCTTCCTACTGGGATGCCATGTGGCACACTGTGGCCCCACTTTTCCCCTGTCATATCAAACTTTTAAGAGCTCTATCTTTCACATACGAGCTCGGTTTGATGAACTGTTCACACCTCCACGATCAGGACGACGGGATATATGATCTGGTCCTAGTTCAAGCATAATCAAAAGAGTTTGATTTTTGAGCCATCTTGGTCTCATGTGTCTTTCTGGAGCAACCTAGATCAATCCTCCCCACTGAGGAACTTTTCGTCCTCCAAAAGCATAAAAAATAATCTGCAACTTTCTCTGCACCCTGTTTGCATCACGAGCGTTGTGAAGAGGTCTCGCTTCCATCTCCTTCACCTTTTTTCTTTGGAGCCTTAAGCGATGAGCCAACACCTGCTACTTCTGCAACTTGTAGTACATAGTTTCCACAAATTACATGCTTGAATGACAAGACCAACCAAAGACCCAAAACATCCCATACTTGCCACGAGCTTATAACAGATACTCGATGGTCAAGTTTACAACAAGATGGATGTAATACCCTAGCTATGACAACAAGGCCAACCTATCATGGTTGCTTCAAAAAGTGATGGAAAACACATCATCACTACAACACATGATGTACCTACATAAGGCCAAACACTACTGTTTTGACAAGTGATGGAAACATAACATCACTTTCAGAGTTTTAACATGCAACTCAAAATACGACTCAAAACATGACCAGACATCATTATTGCTGACCAAGTGATGGAAACACGTCATCACTTTTACACTTTAAAATGCAACTAATGATTTACAAAAGAATGACCATGAAATGACAACATGTCTAGAAACCATTTCTCACTGATCAATGTGAATGGGTCACCTCCTTGAGGTGGTTTTGCTTGTCGAATAATTTCTCTTCTTTGTTCATGCACTGACGCTTTGTCTTTAAGGTGCTGGTCTGGATGGAGCTTCCAGTAAGTGGCTATTTGATGGCCATTTCTATTGCAATGACTGCAGTAGGCTTTCTTCCTCCATATATGCTTAACCTGTTTCTTTTCATGCTATTCAGGGGGTCTTTCATGCCTCATGAGTGCTGCCATTCTTTTCTAACACTTAGAAAAGGTATGGTTAGGTAAACCACAAAAGGTACATGTTTTTTGATGCCTTGATCTTTGTTCATTATTAACAACATGATCATAATCAAAATGAAAATTCGAAGATCGAAAATGGTTATACCTTCCTTTGTTGTTTCTAATGTTAGTATGGCAATAAGAGCTTGCCTCAGCTCCTACAATGGAAACTGCCATGGGATGATGGGGATGTGTTCTAATCATTCTCTTTCCTCGACAATGTCTCGGACGAATCTGAAACCTTTGAGTTCTCTCCTTTAGTGTATCTTGAGCCTAAAAATCGATGTTCATGCACAACCTCCAAAGGTTGAGTGATGCCTTGGTTAATAACACCAAGTTCTTCTTTCCTCTTGTGCCTCATTTTTGTAAGGAGCCTCATGTTTGTCCCTATAATCGGGATCTCCAAATATCCAACAGAATCATACTATGAGAAGATGAAACCAAAAGGAAATCAACATCTTTTACCTTCTCCTTTGATTTGGAAAGAATTGATGAGGGTTGCTCATCATCCGTTGTTGGTGGTTCACTAACTGTCTCAGTGCATTCCCCAACTTCTTTCCTAACATACCCAAGTCCCACCTGATAGGGTAATTCATCTACTTTGATGGGATTGACAATGCCTTGGCCATTAACACCCAAGCATTTTCCTTCATACCCCATTCACTTCAACAGTTTGGAGCCAATTCCTATGGTGTGATTTTCAGACACATCGAAATCATCATCAGTTAGCATACATGAAGATGGAGAACTACTTTTTACATCACATGGGTCTCGCTGCAGCTTTTCCAAGGCCTCATCCTTTGCTTTCAGCTGTGGTAGCAAAATTTGCTTTTTCCTCTTTCTCTTCATGGAGGTGCATCTTCAATTCATCATTCTCAGTTTGAAGATTATGCTTGTAATGCTTCAGTTCTTCCATGGCCTCTTCTGTGTCTTTCAACTGAAGATGTAATCGCTCCTTTTTCTCTGTCTCTTTCTATAGAGTTTCATACATTATTTCCACTTTCTTGGAAATGTCGAGCATGGTCTCGCACATCGCTCTTTCATCCTCTGTCATTGCACGTTCCATTGTTCATGCTGCAATTCACATCAATGCAAAGACCACTTTGATACCACTCGATCTAGGTCCGGGTGTGAAGAAGGACCCTTCTAAGACCTTTTACTTTCATGATGTGTTAAAATTTCTTTTTAAAAGAAAATTAGCGAATACATATGCATGCGGAAAAGAAGAGGAACATAACAATCATCAGCATATGAAAACATAAGCATTGATAATAGAGTTTGTCCAGGATGGACTACATCTCCGAGCCCCAGTGTCAAGATGGTGTAGGCCAGTGCATTAAGTGCTGTCAATAATGGTGACGTACATAAGAGATGATGTCACGATCATACAAGGAAAAATGCCCTCACGCAGGAGTGGCTCTAAGAGATGTTCCACAACTATAACTCTCAATCAAAAGACTCCTATCAGTATGATACAAAAACATGCATGATGAATATCCCTCCAACATGGCACAAAAGGGATGTCAAAACAAAACATGCATGAAGACAACAAGAGTATCCCAACAGACAACAAGGGATCTCAAAACATAACATGAAGAGTTATGGCGACAAGTACATCACATAGAATATTCCACATCAAATCAAGCAAGGAATCATGACAACATGTAATAAACAAGATTCTGCATCAACATCCATCAAGGATATGTGTAGTGTAATGTAAAAAGTTGAAGTACTGAACACATCATATACCTCAGAACCAAGGGCCATCTGAAGAAGTGGATGTCACACTATTGAAGTTACTCAGACCATTGATCTCAAGGCATCGATTGTATGAAGATGGCTACTCACACATGAATGTGGACATTTGCGTTGGCACTTTGAAAAGTGGCTAGAAGAAGAAATGAGGGAATAAGAAATTTGAAGACACCATTAGATTTGTGGCGTCAAGTAGTGTTGAATCCACTGTCCAAAATCCAAATTCTAAGAAGTTGAGAATTCGGGGTTCAAGGAATCTTTTAGATTCCACTAGGGTTCTTCAAAGATTATGTTCCATGGATGGACTGTAAATCTATAACTCAGATGGAAAATCTGATCTCGCTATTGTGATCCTTGCGGAAAACCATGAAAAACAAGTATAAACTTGACTATATTCTGAAATGTCAAAATTTTAACTCCTTGGGAAAATTTCGTGGCTCATGGTTCCGCTCCCTGTTTTTTCTGAAATCATGGTTCCACGTGCATTCTGGATATTACTGGAAAATACAGACCTTTGATGAAGAAATGAACAACACCATTGTGTTCGTGTTGATGAGAGGTGTAAAAGCCATATAAAATATGTCAAATTTTGACAAAGTGAGAATTTTACCCTCCTGCAAAATTCATGCTTCCTGCATTAAAATATTAATTAATATGCCTTCTGCCTTGAAATCTGTGCCTGCAGTCTCTCTCCTTCTTGAACTTCCGCAAAGGTAAAAGTGACTATTTAAATAGGAAAACCTTGGGCGGATTCACCAAGGTAAGCAGTTGGCGCATTGGTTAAATATATACGTTGGTTAAAGAGAGGTTGGGGGATCAAATCCCGCCCCTCCATATACATATTTTGTAAAACCAATGTGATATAAACCTAGCACTAACATTAGGAACCCTTATCTGCTGTTAGCACCTTAAATATCGGCGCTTTCCTAATATCGGTGATCGACCTTTGAAATCGGCGATCGATATGGGCACTGGTGCATATATCAGTGCCTGATATAGGGTTTCGCCAATATCTATATCAACGATCGCATTCATCAAAGGTCGGTGCTACGTATTAATCGGCGCAATATCTGGGTTTTCGCCGATATCGTTATCGGTGATATATCTAAAATAGGCGATCAATGGTTATATCAGCGTATGTATCGGTGTGATCTATGGAGTGTCGCTGATATTCATATCAGCGATATATATAATATGGCTGGACCATTGGGGTTTGGGCCGGGTCCACCGTCGATGGCCCATGCTCGCCCCATAATACAATGATATATATGCAGGATATGTGGAGGAGGGTTCGGCGGGGGTTATTGCCACCGATCCTGAAACCATATCATTGTTTCCATTTGCGATAAGGGTTGTTTAAAGTGTTTGGTGGGGGTTGTGGCCGATGATCCCAAAACCATGTATTTACTTATTTTTATATAGTTATTAATGACTATATTAAAACGAATTTTGTTTCAATGTTATTTATTAACCATATAAAAATGATTTTGTCTCTTATGCCAGTTAAGGAGACCAATGAAAGAATGCCATGTGTTAATGGCTGATGGGTTGCCATGTGGGTCCCACCTGCTTACTGGGATGCCATGTGGCACAATGTGGGCCCCACTTTTCCCCTGTCATGTCAAACTTTGAAGAGCTCTATCTTTCGCATACGAGCTTGGTTTGATGAACTATTCGCACCTCCGCGATTAGGACGACGGGATCTACGATCTGGTCCTGGTTCAGGCATAATCAAAACACTTTGATTTTTGAGCCATCTTGGTCCCATGTGTCTTTCTAGAGCCACCTGGATCACTAAATCACCAACTACATCATACATTGTCCAAGAGAAGAAAAGACATATATGAATCTTGGGTCGCAATGGAAAAATAATCACTACAACTTCGCAATATTGGAATCTAACTGCAATATATATTTAGATTTCAAAGAGAATTTATGTTTACAAAGGCACTCATGGGTGACTGTGCCCTTCCGAACCCCGAAAATGTCTAATTTTTGGTATTTGATCTCTTTCTCTAGCCCTACGCATCTAATTGTCATAATCAGTTTCCAAAAAATTGCTTCTTGAAATAGTTAAAAAATTGTTTCATGGTTTATAGTAGATATTAAAAAGTTCAAATAATATCATATGTATATATGATATATGATATTTATTTAAAAATAAAATTGCATTTGCAAAATTTATGATGTGACATTATTTTCAACAAAAAATAAATTTTGGATTGGAAAATAAAGAGCGTGGGCTCTAACTCTTACAATATAAGAGGTAGAAAATACTATGTGGTTTTATGAAAACTTCAAAACCACCTACGAGATCACTTCTAATGGTTTATGGAATAGAGGAGGGTGCTACCTAAATGACTAATGACCGTTGATCTGTGGCAATTCCTATTTCCACCTCCATAGCAAAGTTAATGCTATGGAGGTACCCCTCTGACAGCCAATGCAGCATCATGGACCATACATCATTGAGTAAACTTTATCTGTCTCCGGCATCCCTCTCCGGCTGCCCATCGAAACCCCCGGCGACCCTGCCCGCAGCCACCCGCAGCTCTCCCCTCAGATCGTATTGATGACGGACCATATGAAATTTAAATTTTGAATTTTCAACCCGCCGCGCCACTTGCCTATTGGGACTACAGTGATACCTAACCCGGCATAATCCTACTATTTCAAATTTGAATTTGAAATTAGAGCGCGCCTACACCATTATTTCTGGTTTAAACCGGAGACCAGGCAAGTGTATTACGTAATTTTAAACAGAGCCTTTGGTATGATGTGTGTTTGTTCTGCGCAGATTTTTTGTAGACGAGGTACCGACCTGTGTGTTCAAGAACTGCTAGGACGTAGGCGTGGGGTACCCATTTAACCAGTCGATCAATGTCCATTCGATCCTGTAGAACGCGGATAGCTGGGCCACCTGAGGGGCCTGGAGAAAACCAACTGGACCAAGCGTCGTTCATTACATCTTTCAGGGAATCCCATGTGGATGCCTAAGCGATTTCTTCTTTGCAATCAGTGTGTGATACGCAGGCATGCCGTTGGTGGAATCAAGAAGAGTTTAGATAAATGGACTGGTAGCATAGATATTGGTATTTTTATGGTTAATATAGTGTAGATGGATCCAAGTGCTCTAGCATCGTTTTGTTCGAGATCCACTGCTCTTTTATACATATTCATGAAATTCTGAATTCAATACTTCAGCACAAACTTTTTTTCTTTCATTCATCATTATCACGGCACTTTCACCTTTCAAGCTGATAGCCTAAACGGAAACTTTGTCGCCTTTAACCAGGATCACTGTCATGGCTACCTTCATGAGATTGCTCTCCTTGCCCGCCTTCATTGACCTTGTGGTAGAGAGACTGAACATTTAGAGTTATTTGGATTAAACCAAAGAAAGTTTACGATCAAAGAATAAAAAAAATGATATTGATAACAAATAAAAATTCAAAAGATTGAAATAAAATTAAGTGCAAATAAATAAAAAGGATCGAAATAAAATTAAGTGCAAATAAATAAAAAAGTTGTAGATAAAAAAAAATTCCAAATAATGGTTACAATTTTGATTAGAATAATGTTGAGTGTGAGCATATGCAAATAAATAAAAAATGGTATTCAGAACCATAAAATGCCTAATGTGAACAAACTGATAAAATAATGAAATAAACCAAAAAAAAATTCATGATAAAAAAAATTGAAGAAAAAAGGAATTCATTTCAAAAGATGTGAACATATGCAAACAAATCAAATAAATTCATTTATTAGAATAAAACAAAAGATTAAAATAAAGTTGAGTGTGAAAATATGCAAACAAATAAAAAATGGTATTAAGAGCAAATCTAAAGACAAATAAATTACTTGAATGTGAATATGTAAAATTTATTAGAATTAATCAAAAACAAAAACAAAAATGGTGATTAAAAAATCTTAAAAAATGGTATTCAAATTTAATCAAAAGATTGAAATAAAGTTGAGTGTGAATATATACAAATAAATTAAATATAGTATTCAAAACAAGTTAAAAAATAGATGTAAATATGTATAATTTATTCGAACAAACCAAGAAATCTTATAATCAAAGAATTCTAAGAAATGGAATTCATAGCATATCAAATGATTGAAATATAGTTGAGTGTGAACTTGTACAATTTGGAATAAACCAAAGAAAGTTTATGATCAACTAATACTTCGAAAGATTGAAATAAAGTTAACTCAGAACACAAGTAATTTATGGGAAAAAACTAAAAAAAAATTATGATAAAAGAATGGTCATGCAATTTATTATTGAAACAAATTAAAGAAAACACATCATCATAGAAAACATACCATTGGAATAAACTATGAATATGTGCAATTTTTTTGGAACAACCAAATGAAACTCATGATCAAAGAGTGTTCATGCAATTTATTAAAATTGGTCAAAGAAAGCTCAGGAAATTTAATCTCTGAAAGCCCATACTACTTATTAGAACAAAAGAAATAAATTTCACCATGAAGGATTGCTTATGCTAAGCTCATGTAATGATGTTTAGAATAAATAAATAAATAATTGTATTAAGAAAAATAAAAAATTAAGTATAAACATATATAATTTATTAGAATAAATTGAAAAAAATTAAGGAATTATTAAAACATTAAAAAAAAACTCATAAAATAGAATGTGAATTTTCATGTTCATGCAACTTATTAAAACAAACCAAAAAAAAGTTTGTGAAATTTTTGAACTTGAACTTCTGTGACCTATAATAATTATAATGTTTGGGAAATTTATTAAAAGAGATAAAAAAAAATTCATAAAATAAAATGGATATAAAAAATTTCCAAAATAATAAGGACTAACCTTAAAATAATGTCATTGCAATATATTAAAAAACCTTACACGCTCTCGTTTAAAAGTAGGAATATTAAGTCCTTGTGAAATATAAAAGAAAAAAACAACATCATATCACAATTCCATTTATAAATAAACAAGTTATTCCTTGTGTCCTTGTCACCGAATGATAATGGAAAACTTTAAAATTATTTTTTTAAACAAACTAAACGAATCTCATACAAGGAAATCTGAATGGATGACATGGAGTGTGAAAGGAATGTGGAAATGCAATGTCTTTTTGAAAAGAAAAAACAAAAAAAACAAACAAATAAACAAACAATAAAATAATATTATAATTTCATGGATAAGAGTTGTTTTTTTTCTTTATGAGTTCTAGAGTACTATTAAAATTTTGTTAATTTATTTAGGAAAAATATTGTAAAAATAATAAAAATAATTTATTAGAATAAATCTAAAAGTATCTCATGCAATGGAACATGAATAAATGACATTGTAATATGAAAGAATGTGAAGATACTATGGCATTATAAAATCAAAAGTAATGAAATAACATACAAATATCATGATAATCAAACAAAGACTTGTTCCTTTTTTATGAATTTCAAAGTGATGTTAATATTTTGATTCCATATTACATAATAAGAATGAATAAATATAGCCAAAACACATTTTTTCTTACACTAGAAGGTTAGAGAATTGTTGAAACATGAATATCCATAAAAAAATAAATATTTCATAATATATTCACCACAATATTTAAGGTAATTTTTGAGTAAATTGTCTCAACTTGAGACAAAAAGAACTTGCAAATTGTCTTAAATATTGTCTTTAAGTGAGTGTATTAAATTATTGTCTTAAAAAATTGTCTCTATAAATACAATATAGAGCACAAGTATTATTCTCTTTTAAGAGACAATTCATTTTTGTCTCTCAAGAGACTATAGTTATGATTAAAGACATATTGTCCCTCTAGAGACAATAAAAAAACTCTTTAGAAACAAAATATGGAATGTGAATCTTTGTGTTTCTTTAGTGATTAATTCATGCTAGGGCACGATGGAATCCAAACACCTCATGCTTGTTAGGTAGGTGCTCTTCCTTTTACCTAGCACCCTTCCAACAAATATGTTATCTTGATAAGAAAAAATAAAAATCAACAAGCCAAAATGTCAAAAATCAACTAAAAAAATCCCACCTCCCTCTGTCTCTCCCCCGCATCACTCTCTCTCTCTCTCTCGAGCTCTGTCCTACAACTTTGTTGACTATCTCCCTCCCTATCTCATTATCTTCCCCCTTCTCTCGATCTCTCCTTCTTTGTATTTCTATCTCACCCCCAAACATACACATTCTCTCTCCATCTCTCCCTTGTCACTCCCTCTCTCTCTCTCTCTACCTTTCTCTCTATATGTCTTGAACTTCTTCCTTCCCCATATTTTCCTCCAACTCTATCTCTCAAGCTCCCTCTCTTTCTCGGAGAGTCTCTCCTCCCCTCCCTCTCTCCATCTTTGTATCCCCCCCTCTCTCTCTCATCCTTCTCTCCCACTCTCTCTCACTCTATATTTAAAAAAAAAGTTAAATACTTTGACTATATATATATATATATATATATATATCGTACAAAACTTTATTTCTTTTATAAAATAAACATTTTAAATGCAAGATTTCAAATGTATGTTGTACATTTACGTTGAGGGAAAATGATAATTTTCCGTGGAAATATTATCTAAAACTTTCCAAAATATTAATGTTCCAACTACCTCCATCAAAGATACATAGAGCGCTTCATGTCTTCCAATCGAAACTATTTAGGTTTTATTTCTTTAAAGGTAGCTTTAGGTTATGATTACTTCAGGATTTTAAAAATATTGTATATTTTCTTATGTTAATTTTATAAAAAAAATAGGTTAAATAAAATTAACATATTGACTATATCCCTCCCTACCTCATTATCTTCCCCCCTTCTCTCAATCTCTCCTTATTTGTATTTCTATCTCACCCTCAAACATACACACTCTCTCTCCATCTCTCCCTTGTGACTCCCTATCTCTCTCTCTCCACATTTCTCTATCTATTTGTCTTGAACTTCTTCCTTCCCTATATTTTCCTCCAATTCCATCTCTCAAGCTCCCTCTCTTTCTCGAAGTTTCTCTCCTCTCCCCTCTCTCCCCATCTTTCTGCCCCACTCTCTCTCTCTTATCCTTCTCTCCCACTCTCTCACTCTATATTTAACAAAATATTAAATACTTTGACTATATGTGTGTGTGTGTGTGTGTGTGTGTCATACAAAAAACTATTTCTTTTATAAAATAATTATTTGGAATGCAAGATTTCAAATGTATGTTGTACATTTACCTCTAGGGAAAATGATAATTTTCCGTGGAAATATTATCTAAAACTTTCCAAAATATTAATGTTCCAACTACCTCCATCAAAGGTACATAGAGCGCTTCATGTCTTCCAATTGAAATTGTTTAGGTTTTATTTCTTTAAAGGTACCTTTAGGTTATGATTACTTCAGGATTTTAAAAATATTGTATATTTTCTTATGTTAATTTTATTAAAAAAATAGGTTAAATAAAATTAACATATTGACTATATCCCTCCCTACCTCATTATCTTCCCCCCTTCTCTCAATCTCTCCTTATTTGTATTTCTATCTCACCCTCAAACATACACACTCTCTCCGTCTCTCCCTTGTCACTCCCTATCTCTCTCTCTCCACCTTTCTCTATCTATATGTCTTGAACTTCTTCCTTCCCTATATTTTCCTGCAATTCCATCTCTCAAGCTCCCTCTCTTTCTTGGAGTTTCTCTCCTCTCCTCCCTCTCTCCATCTTTGTGTCCCCCTCTCTCTCTCTTATCCTTCTCTCCCTCTCTCTCTCACTCTATATTTAAAAAAATATTAAATACTTTGACTATATGTGTGTGTGTCGTACAAAAAATTATTTGTTTTATAAAATAAGCATTTGAAATGTAAGATTTCAAATGTATGTTGTACATTTAACTCGAGGGAAAATGATAATTTCCGTGGAAATATTATCTAAAACTTTCCAAAATATTAATGTTCCAACTACCTCCATCAAAGATACATAGAGTGCTTCATGTCTTCCAATTGAAATTGTTTAGGTTTTATTTCTTTAAAGGTAGCTTTAGGTTATGATTACTTCAGGATTTAAAAAATATTGTATATTTTCTTATGTTAATTTTATAAAAAAATTAGATTAAATAAACTTTACATATTGAGTCAGTTTGTATGAATTTTTTTGTTTTAATGACTCTTTTGGTGACGCCTATGGTGTATATCAACCAGATTTATTAATGTGGTTGTCCTAGTATATATTATAATATAAGAAATTTTATATTATATTAAAGTTAATAATACTATATTAATCCAAAATTAATAAAATTAATATTAACATTTTTTTATTTTATTTGTCAAGTTGTTTGTGATCCTTTAGGCTTGACCTGTGGCTTGAGGAGCCATGACCCAGGGGAATTTAAGTAATCAAAGTCACCCGAGGATTGCACCCACCCTAGGCCATACCAGCCCTTAGTTGATTGGATTTTTAATCATGTCTCTTCCCCCTAAAACATGCACAACTATCCCCCGTGAGGTTTGATCCTGGGTCACCTTGCTGACAGGGCCCATCCTCAACTGATTGTGCTAGTGGGACTTTAAAATCTTAATATTAACATTAAAATATATTAATATTAATTTTTTTTATATTAATATCATTTCATCATTTGATTTAATAATAATAATAATAATAACAATAATATTTTTTAATATCAATATTAATTTTAATAAGGTTTTTACATGGAATAATAAAAAAATTCTAATAAGATTTTGAATTTTAAAATGAGGTTAAAGCGTAATTTTAGATCACTTAATTTTTTTTTATAGAGGCTCGATCGAGCTACATAACTCGATCTAGCAATAGTGCTTGATCAAGCCCTTGTTAACCACGTATATGGATCGATCAAGGGATTACGAAACCCTCGATCGAGCTATTTGAATTTGAAATCTAGGCTCTCGATCGAGTGCTTTAAGCAATAGATCGAGCCTCTTAAGTCCTAAAATCCACAATCTCAGCACCCCTTATGCAAAATTTCATGCAACTCCATTTTGTACTCTAGCGGACTTAGGGCTAAATTTGTCCTTAGGACATTCTTAATTTTTTAACTCAACAAAACTATGATGTTAATGGAATTTTTTGAATACTTTTTAGACAATCAACAAAAGTAAAATATTTTTAATACATTTTGAAGAATTAACAAAATTATATTAATGTTGGAATATTTATGATAATTTTTAAACATGAAAATAAAATTGTAAAAAATGAAATACCTTATTAATTTTTTTTTTTTTTTTTCAAATCTCATTTGTCATTATCATATTGTTTTAATATCAAATAAGGATAAACATGATTTAAAAAAATAAAGATAAATTAAAATAAGATTAAAAATAAATATAAATTTGAACTTACAAAATGTTAATTAACTTTTTAACATTTAACAATAAGGGGAAGGCTCGTTTAAAGTGTTCATGGAAATGTATCGATTAATCTTACAAGGTAAGCATGCTATATATATGTGTGTGTGTGTGTGTGTATAAAATAAAATAAAATGTTTTGTGAAATGAGAAGTTCTAGATAAAGAGATTATATAATAGCATGCTTTAAAGCAAGTAAGTTCCTTATGATAAATGGAAGATCCCTAACTATAACCACTTTTATAAAAGATAATGGTATCTAAAATCGATTAACTAATTGATACAATAAAGAGAATATGAAATATACTTTCAAAGTATTATATCAATTCAAGCCCTTGGTACATGGCTTACATATATATAGCAATTGTAGAGAGTATTCATTATGTTGAAGCTCCGGTTATATCTCAATTTTACATTCATTTCGAGATTGATGATGGGATGTGTATTTCCACTAGCATTAAAAGTATTTTTCCATATGCATGAGCTAAGTGTTATCACCACTTATGAAAGAAAGAGAAAATACAATAGAAATTATTTGTCTTTATTGTTTTTTATTTCAATTTAGCTATATTTAAACTAAAAGGCAGAACTAGCTACACTAGCGACTATGTAACACTTGTTTTTCATGTGTTATAATTTCTATAATAATAATTTTTAAAACATTTTATTTATTTTTAATCATTTAAATTTGTATTTAAAACAATGTTTTCCGAACTTTGAATTCTTTTAAACATGGTTTTGTTTTTGTTGAAATTATTTTACGGGAGCATTGTTTAATTTTATGGTTATATAAAGTCAATGTTCTCGATACTTCCCCTTGAGATTCACCCAAAAGTGTCTGGGAGGAGGTTAGAAGGTATAAGTTTGGACTGTTTAAACCACTTTTAATCCTTTAGGCCTGCAATAAAATGATTTTCTACAAAGCTGAAAATTCATTATGAGGTCTTGGGGTCAAAACCCCTTGGGTACGCAACATAGAAATTTGTTTCAACAAAGTAATACATTTATAAAGGGTTGAAATAACTAAATCCATGCTATATTTTCAAGATATAAACTTAATAAATAAATCTGAGCTAAAACAAGGCAAATAAAATATATTTGCTTGTAAAAGGGAGCTTTGTTGAGTGAAAATATGCAAATGAAAGTTTGCTACAGCTATATCTTCCTGCACATCTGCAAACATAAACTAGATATACTCATGTAAATGTGGCAAAATAATCTTAAAAATAGATATATCAATTCCTTGGCTATGATAAATACTTAAGCTCTTTTTCTTCAAGGTTTACTAGCGCTATATATGATAGGTAAATTGCAGGAAGCTAGTAATAAAAATATAAAAGGAATTTTTTTAAAGAACTTTTAAATGATGAGATGGTTGAAGGGTGAGGTTTTACCTTTTCTGTTTAAGCTTACCGATTTGCAGAGTTGCGATCACAACCTTTTTTTTTCCGTTGATTTTCCCTTTGAGACTAGAGATGAGTGGGGAGTTGGGGCAAGATTATCCCCCTCTTTTAGCCTTGGACAACCTGCAAGAAAATTCAACCACACTAGGAGGATCTACTCCTTTGAGATCCCCCAACTATAATAGCAACACTAGTGTCAATAGCTCACAAATGTAAAGGGAGATTCCCCCCTAAGAGAGCTTGTCCAACACTTGGAAAAGAGTATTTTTGGCAACTAGCAAATTGTGAGGTGAAGACCTGGGCCTTGATCTCCCCTTCCACATGACCCTCTACAGACTGTTGTGATACTATTGTGATAGCTTAATTATACCTGCAACTTAGTCCTTAAAAGCACAAGATTGTAGGAAAAAACCAAGAAGAAAAGGCATAGAAGATCAACTCAATGCATAAGAGAGTATTTTCACAAATAGTTTCTTTGTATTATCGCGTCAAAATCATCTCCTACTCAACAACACTTACTAGAGGAGAGACTAGCCTTTTGTAAAACTTTTCTTAATGGTTAGATAACGACTAGCTAATGGCTAGTTGGACTCTTCCTCTATAATATGTTTTTACTAGTCATCCACATGTTGAAGACTCAATAACTTTTAATTAAAACCAATTCATGAATTTTCCCACTAAGGGGTTGAATTGACTCAAGATTCCTTTGGAGGTCCAACAACTCCTTTGCTTATGGCTTGGGAGTTGAAGAATGGTCAAAGATGATTCAACATTCCACTTGACATTCCAATAGGTGTGGTTTATTTCAGGGTAATTTCTAGTTATGTCAATAAGTATTATTTATCTCAGAATCAACATTTCTCAATTTAGATTTAAATAATGTTTTGTTTCAAATTTAATACATAATTTATTCAAAAAATATTAAGTATTAAATTTAAAATGTTTTAATTAAATTAGTTTAATTATATTATATTTTTAATAAATAAATTTAGGTAAAAGTTTTACTAAATATATTTTTGTTAGTGCTTATTCATGTTAATATCAACTATGCTCTTTGGTACATATATGACATTTAAAATTAGCCTACATTTCTATTTTCTTTCTTTTTCTTTTAAAAGGTTCTTAATAGTGTCACCTTGGAATTCAAACCATGCTAACTCTAAGCATGTACACAGGTCAGATCAATTAACAAAACTCACTATCGTTTGAAGTGCATCAAAAACTCATATACGGAAGATGTGTGCATATACGGAAACTGGGCATATACGGAAGATGTGCGCATATACGGAAACTGGACATATACGGAAGATGTGCGCATATACGGAAACTGGGCATATACGGAAGATGTGTGCATATACGAAAGATGTGCGCATATACGGAAGATGTGTGCATATACGGAAACTGGGCATATACGGAAGATGTGCGCATATACGGAAACTGGGCATATACGGAAAATGTGGGCATATACGGAAGATGTGCGCATATACGGAAACTGGGCATATACGGAAGATGTGCGCATATACGGAAACTGTGCATATACGGAAAATGTGGGCATATACGGAAACTGGGCATATACGGAAAATGTGGGCATATACGGAAGATGTGCGCATATACGGAAACTGGGCATATACGGAAGATGTGCGCATATACGGAAACTGGGCATATACGGAAGATGTGCGCATATACGGAAACTGGGCATATACGGAAAATGTGGGCATATACGAAAGATGTGTGCATATACGGAAGATGTGCACATATATGGAAACTGGGCGTATACAGAAGATGTGCGCATATACGGAAACTGGGCATATCCGGAAGATGTGAGCATATACGGAAACTGGGCATATACGGAAGATGTGGGCATATACGGAAACTGGGCATATACGGAAGATGTGCGCATATACGGAAACTGGGCATATACGGAAGATGTGTGCATATACGGAAACTGGGCATATACGGAAGATGTGCGCATATACGGAAACTGGGCATATACGGAAGATGTGCGCATATACGGAAACTGGGCATATACGGAAGATGTGCGCATATACGGAAGATGTGCGCATATACGGAAACTGGGCATATACGGAAGATGTGCGCATATACGGAAACTGGGCATATACGGAAAATGTGGGCATATACGGAAACTGGGCATATACGAAAGATGTGTGCATATACGGAAGATGTGCGCATATACGGAAACTGGGCATATACGGAAGATGTGCGCATATACGGAAACTGGGCATATACGGAAGATGTGCGCATATACAGAAACTGGGCATATACGGAAAATGTGGGCATATACGGAAGATGTGCGCATATACGGAAACTGGGCGTATACGGAAGATGTGCGCATATACGGAAGATGGGCATATACGGAAGATGTGCGCATATACGGAAACTGGGCATATACGGAAGATGTGGGCATATACGGAAACTGGGCATATACGGAAGATGTGCGCATATACGGAAACTGGGCATATACGGAAGATGTGCGGGTATACGGAAACTGGGCATTTATGGAAGATGTGCGCATATACGGAAGATGTGGGCATATACGGAAGATGTGCGCATATACGGAAACTGTGCGTATACGGAAGATGTGCGCATATACGGAAACTGGGCATATACGGAAGATGTGCGCATATACGGAAACTGGGCGTATACGGAAGATGTGCGTATATACGGAAACTGGGCATATACGGAAGATGTGCACATATACGAAAATTGGGCATATACGGAAGATGTGCGCATATACGGAAACTGTGCATATACAGAAGATGTGCGCATATACGGAAACTGGGCATATACGGAAGATGTGCGTGTATACAGAAGATGTGGGCATATACGGAAGATGTACGCATATATGGAAACTGGGCGTATACGGAAGATGTGCGCATATACGGAAACTGGGCATATACGGAAGATTTGCGCATATACGGAAACTGGGCGTATACGGAAGATGTGCGCATATACGGAAACTGGGCATATACGGAAGATGTGCGCATATACGGAGACTGGGCATATACGGAAGATGTGCGCATATACGAAAACTGGGCATATACGGAAGATGTGCGCATATACGGAGACTGGGCATATACGGAAGATGTGCGCATATACGGAAACTGGGCATATACGGAAGATGTGCGCATATACGGAAGATGTGCGCATATACGGAAACTGGGCATATACGGAAGATGTGCGCATATATGGAAACTGGGCATATACGGAAGATGTGTGCATATACAGAACCTGGGCATATACGGAAGATGTGCGCATATACGGAAACTGGGCATATACGGAAGATGTGTGCATATACGAAACCTGGGCATATACGGAAGTTGTGCGCATATACGGAAACTGTGCATATACGGAAGATGTGTGCATATACGGAACCTGGGCATATACGGAAGATGTGCGCATATACGGAAACTGTGCATATACGGAAGATGTGTGCATATACGGAAACTGTGCATATACGGAAGATGTGCGCATATACGGAAACTGGGCATATACGGAAGATGTGCGCATATACGGAAGCTGGGCATATACGGAAGATGTGTGCATATACGGAAGATGTGCGCATATACGGAAACTGGGCATATACGGAAGATGTGCGCATATACGGAAACTGGGCATATACGGAAGATGTGCGCATATACAGAAACTGGGCATATACGAAAGATGTGTGCATATACGGAACCTGGGCATATACGGAAGATGTGCGCATATACGGAAACTGGGCATATACGAAAGATGTGTGCATATACGGAACCTGGGCATATACGGAAGATGTGCGCATATACGAAAACTGTGCATATACGGAAGATGTGTGCATATACGGAACCTGGGCATATACGGAATATGTGCGCATATACGGAAATTGGGCATATACGGAAGATGTGCGCATATACGGAAACTGGGCATATACGGAAGATGTGCGCATATACAGAAACTGGGCATATACGGAAGATGTGTGCATATACGGAAGATGTGTGCATATACGGAGACTGGGCATATACGGAAGATGTGCGCATATACGGAAACTGGGCATATACGGAAGATGTGCGCATATACGGAAACTGGGCATATACGGAGATGTGGGCATATACGGAAATTGGGCATATACGGAAGATGTGCGCATATACGGAAACTGGGCATATACGGAAGATGTGCGCATATACGGAAACTGGGCATTTACGGAAGATGTGCGCATATACGGAAGATGTGCGCATATACTTTGGGGGTGAGATAGAAATACAAAGAAGGAGAGATCGAGAGAAGGGGGAAGATAATGAGATAGGGAGGGAGATAGTCAACAAAGTTGTAGGACAGAGCTCGAGAGAGAGAGAGAGTGATGCGGGGGAGAGACAGAGGGAGGTGGGAATTTTTTAGTTGATTTTTGACATTTTGGCTTGTTGTGTGTTCATGTAGCATAACTTAGTCTAAAATGTGTAATTTAAAAAAATATATATATACGAGCATGATCTACACAAAGAGAGATAAGTTTTTAATATTAATTTTTTTTTTTTTATTGGAAAAATATATTTTTTATTACTTTTCGAAGTTGGAGAAGTAATATTTCAATTGCATTTTGCAGAAACATGTGTTCACATAAGGTTTTTTTTCAACTATTTAAATAAATTCAGAAACCAAAAGTACACTTTTCAATAGGACTCATAAAAGAAAAGTGGTATTTTTTTTTTTAATTGTTGTGTATATTTTATGATATTGATTCTTTATTCAACTTCTTTAAAATAGTTCAAAAAAATTCAAGCATTATTTTTAAAAGAAATTAGATGAAAAATATCATATGAATTTGAAAATGTCAAACTCATATTCCATTGGATAGAGGATTCCTTCATTAATCCAATGTGTTCAACTCCACCACCTAAGGACAAATTTAGCCCTAAGTCCGCTAGAGTACAAAATGGAGTTGCATGAAATTTTGCATAAGGGGTGCTGAGATTGTGGATTTTAGGACTTAAGAGGCTCGATCTATTGCTTAAAGCACTCGATCGAGAGCCTAGATTTCAAATTCAAATAGCTCGATCGAGGGTTTCGTAATCCCTTGATCGATCCATATACGTGGTTAACAAGGGCTTGATCAAGCACTATTGCTAGAGAAAATGAAGGGGAATACAAAAATATATAAAAAGTGAATAAAAATTAAATCCCCAAAGGGGCACGCTAATTAAATTATCACCTTAATTTGTTTGATTATGTTTAAGATTGATTAATTATCAATGGACTACGTTTAAAGTTACAAATAAGATAATATATGATGTTTTTTCACTTTCAATAAAGTGTTGGAACCTTTGGAAGGCTGAGACCATTCCCACATGGATCAATGATGGGGGATGATCTTCCCCCCCCCCGCCATTTCAGGACATAATGGAGTGGGGTCAGAAAAAGGGTTTATGAAGTAGTGTTAGGATTTTTGCTAGTATTTTCAATTGGTCATAAGCCATTGTTTCTTTTTAACTACAGTCAATACCTATCAAGTGTTATTCATGATCAATTTCTGAAGTTTAAATTTGAAGGTGCATTCAAACACCAGTTAGTCCTCGTATATTTGATGTTTTTCTATCAAGAAAAGAAGTTTAAATTGTAGTTGCAGAATATGGATGAACATGGAAGACCACTATATGTTATTCATTAGTCTTCCTTAGTAAGAAAGAATTCAGAATAATATTCATTGAGTAAATTTTTAGATCCATTTTTGAATGTATCATTGTGTCTTCTTAGTAGTGATATTATATCGAGGATATCACCAGAAATCAAAAGAGTTTTACATCTCACAGAAAAAGCCAAAGTTGAACTCCCTCCCTACAACTTGTCAGTTTTTGTGCAAGTCATAATTTTTTCCTTGGAGTATATTAGGAAAATGTTAAATATGGATGACCTACATTTTAATTCAAGAAAGAAGAAAGAATAATTTAAACTGAAGGCACATATTGGTCCTTACACTGTCAACATTAGAGCAGCAAAAAAGGAAGCATATGAAATACTAAGGAAGATGAATTTCAAGTTGAGTTTTACATGGTATTATAATCCATTAGGTATGATTTGAAAACTGAGAGTTGAGAAGAAGGCCACACCATATGCACATACACTTAGACCAAAAATAGATCAATATTCCAATTAAGAGGAATGGATAGAGAATACGCTACAAGAGGTTGAAGAGAAAATTGTATGTGAAACATCTCTACAAACTCTATTTCAAAGCACAAAGAAGCTAAGAGATCAAGGGAAATTATGTCTCCTACAAATTCAGGGTCTCAATCTGCAGAATTTCATGTTTTCAAGAGGAGAAAGAAAGATCCAAAGACAAATACTAAGACTGACATTAAGAGTGATACTCAAATAATAAATATTCAAGATGGATATTCGGAAGAAAATGGCTCAGAGGAGTAAGACACAGTTGTTTTACTCGGTCTTCCCACCACATCATTCCCATATGTTGAGGAGACAATAGAATGACTTGTGTCTTATGCATCCCAAATTGCAACACAATAGAACATTTTTTCCAAGTACATGGAGATTAAGAAGAAAAATGAAGCATTGAAGGCTACAACATATACATAATTTTGGAGGTCGATTTCTACTACTCAGCATAGGTTGTTGTCTGCACTTTACACAGAGAAGGGTCATTTCCAATTATCTTTCTTGGAACCTACAGTTCCAGTCCCTAAAGGTACAAAAGACTATAAAGCCTCACTCTTTTATTTTGATACCAAGAATATTCATGCAATCGACCAGATTGATTTGCATAAACACACCAGTGAAATGATCTACTCAACATTAACAAGTTTAGCCATGGTAGCCTCTAAGCTACAGGCCTCTTCAAACAACATGCATTCACAACTAAACATAGAGCAAATGTCATCCTTCACTAAAGACACCAAAACCAAATCTCTTGAGGATTTGGTAATTAAACTAGGATATGATCCTAGTGGCATCAAAGCAGTTAAGGAGATGATAAAAAATAAAAATGCAGATCTTCAAGCTCTAAGAAATAAACTCAAACTCCCAACTACAGAGCAACCACAAACCAAATAACTCACTCATCTAGAGATAGAGAAGGAATATTTGTTCATGTTGATAGTTAAAAAAAAAGTTCAAATTCATAATATGAAGACAGACATGGAGGTACTTCTGAAAGAAAAGGAAATGTTCATAGCTATAATTACAGCAACACAAAAAAAACACAAGAAACAACAAAAACAAGTTTAATAGAAAGGGGAGAAACATCCACTGCAGATTTTTCTAAAAATTTAGTAAAATCTTTGGGATATTTATCAATAACTAACCAAGAAAATGAGATATTGTTAGCATCATTGAGCAGAATGGAGGAGAATAAAATCAGGGTTGACAATGAATATTTAGTAGAAGTGTAGAAAAATTTCAAGTTGACTCAATATATTGAAAAGTATGAGAATCAGTCTTTAAAAACCTAGATGTTAGTAGAGACCAAGCAAAGTATATGGCATAACATCAATGCAAATATTACAGAGTTGTGGCAATCATTTTAGATTATATTTCAGCAGGAGGAACTAGTATAGAATGTTATAACAATAGTTGAACAAACAAAAGTTGAAAATGAACACAGACAAGTAGAAGGACACAAAATTATTAAGATGTTGAACTCCAACACTAAGGTTGAGCTCGAATAACTCCAAATTCAATGTAGAATAGACACAATCATGGAAGTAAAGATAGTTATGACAAGGAAGAGCCTTATGATACAATTAGAAAACAAATGCAGGGAGTTATAACAACAACATAAAAGATTTAACAAAAAGTTTAATTTAGTGTAGGAGAGAGGGCTTCCATATTTGAAAACCTCTAATGGAAAATTTATTCCATTAGAGGACTATCAAGACCAACTATGCAATACAACTACTTATACATCCAAATTCACTAAAGTGAGGGGAACAATAATTGGAGAAGCTTTCCTGGAAGGCCTACAATATGACCTCTACATTCAACATGAAGTCCACCATCTGTTTCTTAATAAGCCAACTTTTCAAACATACACAGAAGTAGATGAAATATTTCGAGGTATGGTGAATTTCTCTATTCCTAGTTAAGAATGATGGGATAAACTATTGGAGCTCCTTGATTGAAATCAAACATAAATCCTACAGATTGGGAGCAGTCAAACAAAAGAAGAAGAAATGTAGCTACAGTCAACAACAACACTCCTGAAAGTGAGAACATAACATATGAATTAGTCCAACATTTGTATTATTTTATTATATTTTTTAAATACCTACATCTTCTGAAAGATATTATTTTGTAAATATATTTTTTTGAAGTCTAAATTGAGTTAAAGACATACTTTATAAGTGTTTTGTAAAAATATTTAGAAAGGGTTGGATTATGAAAAAGATAAGGATTTTCTTGGATTGTAGGAAGTGAACTTTATTTTGAGGTAATCAATTCATAAATACAGAAGAAATATTGTTTTTGGATTCTTATGCCAAACAAATGGTGATGTTTTCCTCTCTATTAATGTTTTTTTCCTTCTAAGTTTTCATACAGTATTCTTTCCTGGTTGTTACAGGAAGATTAAGAACTAAATTCACTTACACTACTTTGCTTTGGATTTTTAAACAATCTTAATGTTTTCCTTCCGTCAATCTCACCTTGGTAATGTTTCATGTCCATTTTTGTTCCACTTTAAATAAATATTGAGAAGAAGTGATGAAACTCCAAACTTCTCTCTTTCCATCTAAACCTTATCCAACTCCTTTTTTGGGGCTCTTATTACATATTTCTCCTTTAATCAATTTCTTAAGTTAGAACCACTAAACGCCTTGAAAAATCCACACTTGTTCTCTAGAGCCACCATGAGAATTTTGATGTTTTGAGACATTTATAAATTTGTTGTTTCATTTTTGAAAATCCTTCTTTGTACTAATCATTGGGGTTGTTACTATATTAATTCACTATGACTAGCTTTTCCAAGATTTATACCAATTCCTAGATCTTGCAACTTCCCCCAAAACCTCAAAGAAATTTGTTTTGATATTAATATGATTTGTAACTACTCTTGGTATTCCACTAGAACAATTCATCACAACAAATATTACAATGTTGTACAACCATTTACTATGTATTATTTTATATCAGATTGCAGACCTTTAATATTTCTAATTTAATAAAGAATTGACTGATATAAGTTGGAATTGAGATGAAAGTAACAAGAAAAACAAATTATCCAAAGAAAAAACAAGATGTATACTAGGAAATCCCAATATAAGAAAAACCCAAGGCCTATTATTTTTTCTCTTCTTCTCTATCCCAAAATCAAATACAAAGAAATGGTTACTCACTATGGAGATGCCATGAACATCATGGCCAATATGAGATATTATATTTTATTCTCCTTCAATATCCAACTCATTTATTTTCTCCCCTATGTGGAAAATAGGTAATAGAACAAGAATGGAACACTTTCCTTTATTAACAACCTAGTGTTTAACATAGCCTAATAGAGATCTAGGGTTAAGGGTATGGTTTTTGCATTTTGATTCCAGACAATGTTAAGGATTTGGATCCTCCAAAATCCTTTTGAAAGTCCACACATAAATAGCTCCACATTGTCAATAATAGAAGCTATTGTGAAATCCACTAGATACCATGGTGGTTAACAAGATAAGTCAATTTAAGGAAGATTTAAATTCTCCATATGAACTCTAATAGTGGTGATCTTATTCCATCGAAATTTTGGTATTTAATTTATCCATTATCCTCTTTTATTTATTAAAAAAAATAAAACTATTTACTCATCATTCTCTTTTTATTAGTGTAAAAAGAGGTAGTTTTTTTTCTCTTTCTAATTGAACTTTTCTTTTTATTTAACATAATTGTTTATATTAATAAAATAAATGAGTTAAGGGAGAAAATTTTAGCAAGCTATGCATTTTCATATATTTATGTTTTGTTTAAAATGATTATAAGTTTAATGAAAAAAAATATTGTGATTTATTTTATATAAGAAAGTGAGAGATTTTATTAATTAAGTTTAAAATATGATGTTTAATAAATCAAAAATATTAAAAAGTAATAAAAATAATAAATTAATTCAATTCAATTTGTTATATTATAATTTTGTCTTTATTAGTAAATAAAAAATAAATAAATCATAATACATATACGACATTGCACCAATTATAGATTAAACTTATAGCATGGTACAATAATATTTATTTTTATTTACTTTACTTTCAACTTTTTAATGTTTGATTTAAATTTAATATGTATCACATTGTTACTATTTTAGAGTAGTATGTTCCATCCAAATTAATTTGGGACCATTAAATCTAATAAACCTAAGCAAATGTGTAGGTAATTGATAACTATCATATAATTTTAAACTTGACAAACAACATAATAAATTAATCTAAAACCTTGTGATCCATTAGATCCTTAGAGCTTAAAAGCTATTGCTTAACCTCAATAATACTATAAACCAGAAATATTCAATTATTTAGAATTAATAACAAATATCACTAACAAGAAGTCCAAATATATATCTCAAATGTTTAGTTTTTCACTTCAAAATGTTAACAACATAGATTATAATTTGATTAATTTCTCTGTGTTTTACCACCATAATCTTATTAACTTCTCTTAGCATTTTAAAACCATAATCTTAATAACTTCTTTTATCGTTTTAAAACCATAATAATCATGAATGCAAACTAGATGTTTCCTAATGAAAATTTCCATAGTTAGGAAAATCAATATATAGTTAAAAATGAGTTGTCATGCATGGAACAATTGCAAAACATTCCTAAAGATGATAGTTTTCCCATTATTATTATTTGCATAATGTTATACTTACGATGATATGCTTAGTTTATTAAATATATATTTAAATGCTAATATATATTTAAAATTATTGTTCAATTTCTAATTGAGAAATGGTGGGAAGCTGGTAGATAATTTTAAAATTTGAATATGGAAGAAGTTGTGGTGGGAAGTTAGTTGATAGCTTTAAAATTTGAATACGGAAACATGTCAATCATGTCAGTTAGTTTAACTTGGTTGTCTGTCTTATTTAATCAAATAGGAGTGTTTGAAATTCAAAGTTTAACTTAATTTCTATATATTTAGGGTTCATGTTTTTTTGCAACTCAAATCAATGTCCAACTCAAGCCATTCTTCTCTTTTTTATTCAAACCGAAATCAACCATTTTCTCTCTCACTTGATGTGATCCTCAATGTGTTCTTCACCCATTCATTACAACAAATTATAATTTCTTGCATAACCTTATTTCCTCCTTGAGATCCTAAAAGAAAATATCAAAGACCAAAATTTGATCTCGTCACTTTCTTTTGTTTTTTCAAATGGAAATATTAATTTCCAAAGTTATAAACTTTAGAAATATGAGCTACAAAGCCAATATAATGAACTAAATTATTTATCATGCTTGTCTTAAGTTTGAACTTATGAAGAATTGAAAAAATTCCAAAATAAGTAAATTTTTAAGATATCTTTTGCAGGCATGGACAAAGGCTTATGCAAAGATACCTATTTCAGCTACAATTTTAATAGATGACATGAACATCATGGCCAATATGATCATTATGAGATCTTATACATTCTTTTTATTCATTATCCAAATCTGAAAGATTTTCTCTCCTATGCAACAAATATGTGCTAAAAAGAGAATGAGACCCCTTCATTTATTAACAACCTAGCATTTAACATAGCCTAATAGACATCTGAGGTTAGAGTTAGGGTTTTCACATGTGATTCCAATCAATGTTAGGTATTTTGATCCTCTAGAACCATTTTGAAAGTCCACACATGAATAGCTTAGCATTGTTAGTAATGGAAGCTAATGTGACATTCACTAGATACCGTGGTGATTAAGATATGTCAACTTGTTAAACATATAGATTCTCCATAAGAGCTCTAATTCATGTGATCTTGATATCATTAGAAATCCCTTAAAGTGTAGAATGATGTCAAGATATTTTAGACAATACTCATAATATTTTGACTCCAAAAATGATCCCTTAGGGCCACAAATCGGCTCTAGAACAATCTATACCCCAAATATCCAAAACTAGATTTTCCAATAAAATGGAACTTGCAAGCCAATGACTTTAATTTTTCTAGCCGCAAAGTATCAAAGTAAATGTAAAATTATAAAAATGATCCATTCTTGATCATATATCCCCATTTAGAGAGGATTTTAGTTCCCAAGGGGTGAGGAGATTTTTCCTTTGTCTTCTCCTTATGGGCACCATTTGGGCTTAGTCACCGATTGTTTTTGAATATATATTTTTTTGATTTTATGAAGTACAGGTTTCAACTCCACATTGAAGGTCAATGAAATTACACATCGCCATCGTACGGGGCTGTAGAATGAGTCTCTAGGATCAATGATAGAATTTATTATGATTCGAAAAGGCTTGAAACTATTTTTATGGTTATGTCATGTAAACATTTAGGGATATTTTTTCCCATAGTTCATGGTATTTTTTTGTAATGTATCCTATTAAAGGAATAAAATTCCAATCAATTTTCTTTTTTTTCTCAAAGATAAAGATTTGGTTGGGGCTTTTGAGTATTATTTATCCCTGCCCAAACCCTGCCCAAAATGAATTATGTACCTGTGTAAGAGAAAAGATGGGGTTGAATAGAGTGAAATGGATGCTACTTTCAATGTGAATTGGCTTCCTAAGTTTGTTAATAAAGAGACCTTGTTTGAAGCAAAGGTAACAATATTGTATTAATGGATAGACCTAAATAATTATTATAAAATTTGAAATAAAAACCATATGACTATCATGCATTTATTTGTAAAGAGAATTGAAAGTAGATTTGAAATAAAAACCATAAAACTGTCGTGAATTTAGTTGTAAAGAGAATTGAAAGTAGTTCCATTAGAAATGACAGAGTATCATTATAATTGGAGCTCTGTGGATTAAATCCATGTGAATAAGAAAGAAGAAACAAATCATTATATTATATTATGCAATTATATCATAAAACCAAACCATTCAATTATCTTGAAGCCATTCAATTTTGTAGCAATGTAGCAAAGAAGTAATTTTCTTGTTTGAAAGGACGTAGAAAGAGATAAAAAATTGAATTTAAATGTTGACCAAACATACATCGATTCATAAATTGAACTTTAATGAAATATGAACTCTGAAAATAAATATGGGGTATCTACTTTTAGTCATAATAATCATGAACGTAAACTGATGTTTTCCAAATCAAAATTTCCAGTCAGAAAAATCAATCAATATATAAAATATGTTGAAGATAATGGCATTGCCATTTTTATCAAAATAGATGTTTAAAACGAGTTGTGATGGATGGAACAATTGCAAAACATTCGTGAAGATGATGGTTTTCCTACTATTATTACTTACAGGTTAATGCTATATTTGGATGATATGTTTACTTTTAGTCATAGTTAGATGTTATAAGCATGATTAAGTTATTTGCATTCACAATTTTAATCCAATTGATAAATAGTGGGAAGCCGGTTGATAGTTTTAAAACTTGAATATGGAAACATGGAAGCTGGAGTGATAATTGTTGTACACAGCAGAAGTTGTTGTTATTTAGAATGTTGTCAAAAAATGGTATATATATTCAATATAAACTTATTTTGAAATGCAGATGGAAAATTCAAAATAAACATATCCCAAAATGTGGATGGATCGTGGCGCGGTTCATTTGGTCTTTTCCCACACAGTGTATAACCATCTTCCAAACTACAACCAAACAACTATTAGGGCAAGACATATGCTTCGCTACCCGTCTCATCCGGGAGAGGGAGCTCATCAGGTGTTGCACTGTAGCAGAGGCGTAACAGAAGATGCTGAAAAAACTCTTCCATGACCTATGGGCTTTCCATGAGGCCAAACTGACCTTTTTCTAGAAATTTGACTTTCATCTAGGAATATATTCTAGATCATATATTTGGTTCTCGAAGGTAGAAATTTCATCACAATCTTCCTTTTATTTGCACGAAGTGAGTCCAAGCGATTCTGTAGACAATGACGAGGTGCAGACTTTCAATCCTCCTCAGTGGCAATTCCGGGATAAATATCGATCCAGATAAGAGACCTCTTTGACCTGAATATCACCATAGAAGGGATTTGAAATGGAATAATTGTGCATCGAAAGATCAACCAAATTGAACTTCTGAGGATTTATAACTGCCAAACCCTACTAAGAAATTCATTCAAGCTAATGCCTTCATGAATAAGCATAAGCACCAAAAACTTTCGGACAAAATGAATTCCTTCCTCTGCAACATCATTGACAAAACAGAACTGTACAGTGAATCATTATGCAAAAGAGCGGGCTAGCCTTTTTGAATGTATTTGAAATAAGCGCGAGAGATACAGCTGGGCGATTTATAATATTTGAAATTTTGAAGTGACCGTGGGTATTGTTTTGATGCACACAATGTGTACACTCTATGGTGATAGGGTGCATTTTTATGTTAGTGTCCCATGACCGAAATCCTGTGGGCACAAATCCAACTGTGTTAAGGGTTAATGTGGTCCATGTTGGGTGGAATTTCCAAGTGATTTTTATGACTTAGATACCTTTGGGTCACAAGTTCTGACATATATCAAAATATTAAAACACAATCTTTTACTCCTACTATAAACAAATTTCACCTTAATCATATGAAGGATATTTTTAAGGAAAAGTAACATATCACTATTAGAAAAACTCAAAATTTCGGCATTTCATCTTTTCACACCACATTCAAATTCATTATAAAATTTTTATTATCATTAGAATTTATTTTAGGTTAGCACTTGTGGGATGAGTTATTTTAAGATGAATATTTTTGATGGTAAATTAGTTGTACAACTTGAGGAAAAACATGCACCATATTGATATTACAAGACAACATATTCCACATTATAATGCATATATAAAAATGTCCGTTTAAGAACAATGAAACTTACATTAAAGTCTTGCCATATGATACCAACACAAAATAAAGGTTTTAGAATAATAGTGGTAAAAAATCATGTAAAATTATCATTATCTCACATAACATAAATGAAGAATACATCAATACACTTCTTTATTTTCTAAGATGCCATGTACATATGTTCATATTTATAGTTACATTGAAGTTAAGGTGCATTCACTTTAGTGGTGATATAATAAAAAATGATTTAGAGAAATATGGCATCTAAATAGTTACATTGATTTAACAATCATATGACTCACAACAAGACAATGCAATAATTTTAGTTGATATAATGCAAAATTATTTAGAACAAATCACTAATTTTAGCAATGACATAACACAAAACAATAGAGTGCATTTGATATGGCTAATGATACAATTTAAAATGAATTATAGAAATCATGAAGCTTCATATATTTTAATAATAACATAATATAATATAATATAAGGTGTATTATTTTTAGTGATGATACAATGAAGAATTCATTAATTCAGGAAATAATATCAATTGATTTGATGCATTGGTTTTGGTTTTAATTGTAAATAGTCGAAATTATTAGATGAAACTACTCACACATTAATATAACACAAAACTGCATATATATATATACCATAATGTTATAAAAAAGAAAATCTGAAATATATGTTTTAAAATCCACAACTTGATTTTTCTAATATTTCACAGGTTAAAATGATTTATAATATTAAATTATTAAAATTCTAATATATATATATATATATATATATATATATATATATATATATATAAATGTATGAAAATTAAAATAAAAAATAAAATGTAAATATAATTGTGACTGGGAAACTAAAAAATGCAATTGCTATAGAAAAACAACAATATATTAGCTCCACTACAATATGAACTTTGAAAAGGTTGGAAAACTAGGAATGATCCATTAAGAATCAGTTTATTCAAGGTATCCCAACTCTTTTCAATGATTTGTTTACAAACATTTATAACCTTGTTTTCACTTGCAAACGTCAATATTCATCCCCTTTCGCCATTTTTGAAATCGCCATCTTTGTAAATGGTGAAGTGGTTGTGGAAATGATCTTCATCTCTAAATAATTTGGAGTCGCTTGTCGACATATACGTATGCAGCATCAAATTGTCTTCTTCGTCTCCACCAGTGGCTTCAAACACCTCAGATTTGGTATTCACACTTCAAATTTGACACTAAACTTCACATAGCCTCTTCCTGGTGAAATATTACAAAGAAACAAGAGGGAAGAATAGTAAGAAAGGCACATATCTTGAAATATCTTCAGGCAAATATCAATACATGTCATTTATGCTAGCTGAAAGAGGGCTTAAAACAGGAAACAAACCATAGATTCATACGCTGCTTCATTTTTCTTGAGAGCATTTTCTGGTTATGGCTGTCCATAATGCCCTTTGTCGTTCTCTTTACATTTCTAGCTAACTGCTTCATGATTTCCTCAAAATAATCCTCTCTTAATTTCTGAATGAACCTTTTCAACTTATCTTTAAAGCTTTCTTCGATATAAAACTGATAACTCCGATGAAATTCTGGTTTGGCTAAGTAACGTTGATTTTCCATGAACCTGTAACCAAAATAGTAGGCATTGTCTTCTTGGCATCAAGGAGACTCACGAAGTCCATGCTCGAACCACACCATAATCCTTCGATTTAAATAACTAGTTCAATAAACCATAAACATCAGGTCATCGTCAACTTGGACAATCTTTGACGTCTACTGTGTAGTGACCGGGAGTTTAGCGACAACCGAAACTCATCCGACCAAACGTTTTGACCAGGGATTTAATCTTTTCCACCATCCTTCCAAATTTCACAGTGTAGTTTGAAGTTTTCGGTCATCCTTTCAATGATTAAGACCCAAATGCCCAAAACTTCGCTTCCTGTCGATAAAAAGGCATGGGAACTTAAACCATGCTCTGATGCCAAGGGCTGCACCGGACCATTCATTCACAAAATCCTCGATGCCTTTTACCCTAGCATTCGAAATGCACAATGCTTTCTGTGGACTTTCTTGACAATCGTATTCTTTGTTTCCATGGCTACACACCTTCAAACCACCTTTACCATGGACTCATTTCAAAATTTTCTGTTTGAAATCTTTGGCGCGCGCGGATGTAGAATTTGAATTTTTGGGGACGGAGGAAAAATTTATTGCGGAGCTGAATTCAGAATTTCATGAATATGTATAAAAGAGCAGTGGATCTCGAACAAAACGATGCTAGAGCACTTGGATCCATCTACACTATATTAACCATAAAAATACCAATATCTATGCTACCAGTCCAGTTATCTGAACTCTTCTTGATTCCACCGACGGCATGCCTGCGTATCACACACTGATTGCAGAGAAGAAATCGCTTAGGCATCCACATGGGATTCCCTGAAAGATGTAATGAACGACGCTTGGTCCAGTTGGTTTTCTCCAGGCCCCTCAGGTGGCCCAGCTATCCGCGTTCTACAGGATCGAATGGACATTGATCGACTGGTTAAATGGGTACCCCACGCCTACGTCCTAGCAGTTCTTGAACACACAGGTCGGTACCTCGTCTACAAAAAATCTGCGCAGAACAAACACACATCATACCAAAGGCTCTGTTTAAAATTACGTAATACACTTGCCTGGTCTCCGGTTTAAACCAGAAATAATGGTGTAGGCACGCTCTAATTTCAAATTCAAATTTGAAATAGTAGGATTATGCTAGGTTAGGTATCACTGTAGTCCCAATAGGCAAGTGGCGCGGCGGGTTGAAAATTCAAAATTTAAATTTCATATGGTCCGTCATCAATACGATCTGAGGGGAGAGCTGCGGGTGGCTGCGGGCAGGGTCGCCGGGGGTTTCGATGGGCAGCCGAAGAGGGATTCCGGAGACAGATAAAGTTTACCCGATGATGTATGGTCCATGATGCTGCATTGGCTGTCAGAGGGGTACCTCCATAGCATTAACTTTGCTATGGAGGTGGAAATAGGAATTGCCTTGATCTGTTTGATGGCAATTATGGGAAACTTCTCCGTGGGACCACTCATTGTGATAAACCTCATGTAGTTTGTGTCACTTGGTAAATGTTGGATCCTGACATGACTTTTGTGGGTCATTGGTTTGTTTTGGATATCAACTCTTTGAATTGAAGATTTCTCCAAATGGCTTTAGCATTTATTATCCAACTTAAACTTTTAAACAATGTTTTTCTTCCACGCAAACCATCTCTGAGAGTTAATCTAATGGGATGGATCTTTTAGCCAGGATTCAAACTTCGTTCCTTGTTCTGAAGCTCAATGTTACAAGCACCTCTAACAACCTAAATCCCATCTTGCGGAAAAATTTCTTCAAGATGGCTACTCACTGCAAGATCTGCACAACTTGTATGCTCTTCAACCAAGTGTTGCATATTGCCAGTACCAACTCTGGTCAATCCATGAATCATTAGGGGAGTTTTCAGGTCTAAAATGGGCCTCCTGAAGAAATTATAAAATAATAGTGGAAATAATAAAAGAAAATTAAATTACATCATCAAATTTTAGAGGGAAAAAATAGAAACTATTTTGTCAACTCATATTTTCAACTTATCTCCCTATGGGTTTACTAAAATTTCGAGCGACAACGCTTGTTGGATGTAAAATTTTATTCCTCATCCAAGGAGTACCCATGTTTCATACTGTCAATGGACCCTACTACACGAAAATTGATAAATACATGAAAAACATGATTGAAATAACATTTTTCATGTAGCAGGGTTGATCGGAACTATGTAACAAGGGTACTCCTTGAATCAGGAATTTAATTTTACATCCAACGAGTTCTCCTGCTTGAAATTTGGGTAAAACCTTAGGGAGATAATTTGAAAATATGAGTTGAAAAAGTAATTTTATTATTTTATTATTTTTTAATTATTTTTCTTTTTTACTCCAAACATAGTGAATCATCCGCCATGGTTGACATCATCATATTGATTCCTATTTGTTCTTATAAAGTTTATTTTGTTTGCACATTTTTCTTAGAAGACCCATTTTAGACCTCAAAATTCCCCTAATGATCCATTGGCGATGGTCCTGTGCTTAAATGCTTTTCTGCTTGACAAGTAGACTTCCCATTGAAATCCTGATTATTTACCTTTAAGTTCTTTAAGGATGACTCTAGTGGTGCTACTGCTGCATTCTGAGATAATGTTGGCCTCAGGGTAGAGTTACCATAGGTGGCTGAAGAATCAAAATAAAACCCTGATGACAGCCATTTGCAACCATTGATGGTGTCCCAGAAAAATGACCAAGAGAACTGCAGCTACTACTGCTGCTTGAACGTTGTATTTGTACGCAATTCAGATTCATACCAATAACTCCATCTTGTGTGTATTCATTATTAAGTTAACATATATCTAAAGTTTGGTTGCCCATCTGGTTTATTGAGAAACAAAAATTAATTGGTTACAGATGCCTTACAAATTCTAGGCATATACGTCTCAAAATAACTACCGATATCTCTCAATCTCCTTCGATTTTTTGGAAATTACCCCTAACAAAGTCAACTGGGGCTATTATGTAAAACCCCAAATCATGGATTTTTGAAATTTTCCTAATCCACTTCCTGGGCCACCTGCGAAAATCAATTTGGACAGTGATTGATTTCTTCAATTCACTAGATTTTGTATGCTTCTGCCTCAGTGCCTATCAATACCATCAAACCTCTGCACAACAAAAAGAATACTTTGTCTCTCTTGTACTGCTTTTACATAAGCCGAGGCAAGGATGTATATTGGCATTGATACAAGTCCTTTCATGAATGTAAGAAAGTCATGAATGATTTCAATAGTCACTTGATTCTTAGGTGTCAAGATCAACATCAGCTTCACTATAACATTGAATGTGAACACTCTAGCTTCTTCGCAGAAAATTGTTGTTTGTTTATCCTTCCATGAATTTATCACCACCAATGCATTTCTCTGAATTTCCATCATAAATTGATGTTTGGATTTGGTAGCGTTTATGAGACTCAATCCCTGAGTACACAGTCATTTGTGGACATCTCCAACTACTACAAGTAGAGATGAGCTTGCTAATATTCCACGTATATGTTTTTTATAACTTATGCGGTGATCATCCAAAAATTTTCCTCTTCTGTTTGTCTGGTTTCTGTTTGAGTAGTGTGGAGTGAGGAAAGTGAAAATTTCTTCCACTACTGGCCATCCCACGCATCCATGGTGTATTTTTGCTTTGGACTTGCTATGAGCTAGGTAGTGCTTCCCTTACCATGTGAAACCTCCACGAGTCCATTACCAATGTCCTCTCTTCGCATTATCATTAAAGAATTTGTCAGAGTATCCTTAACTTTGATACAGCGAAGACGATGAAGAAATAATAATAATGATGGATGAATATCTGCAAATTTTGATTCCCATAACCTCATTTCAATTCTTTCCATGATTGGGACTTTAAGAGGGAGAACTATGCATTAATTCCAAGCATGATCCTGTAAATTCTTATTTCCAATCGCTAGCTTTCTATTAAACGATTCAAGATTGCATAGAGAAAATATAGGTGTTGGAAAAATGAAGCCAAGTTCCCCCTTTGTGATAACAAATTTCATATGAAAGCCATTTGAATGAATTTCTGGTGAATTATCTACCAGAAATACTAACTTTAAAGCCAATGCCTCTCTGTCTGATATAGGCAATACTTCAGCAATTTTTTATTTTTTTTGAATTCCCAATATCAGAAAGGGATCTAATGTTCTCATCGGTGAAGCCTAATTCATTACATCGAATATATTAAATAGTTCTTCTCCCATATTCATCATGAATCCCTTTGTCTGAAATTTGAGTGAACCCATCAAATGCAAGGCCTTCATTATTTTCCTAGAAACATGGGCTACAACATGAGGGTCCAATTGGTGGCAGTACTTTGCCAGAAAAGTGTTGAGAACCATACATCAGTGGACTCTGTTCGGAATGGAGTCAGAAAAAAATTGAAATTGATCCCATTATGAAATATTTGAAAAAAACATTCCAATCTCCCTTAAACCTCTTTCTTCTAGACTTTTTATTCTTCATTTTGTCAACTAAGATGAAACCCCTGGAAACTGAAAACTAAATTCTCCTTTCTAATATTATTTATATACAAGTCCTACTTATATACAAATTTGAATTCCTTCAGGTGAAGGATGTTTTCCAATGGTACCAGTCTAACATATGAGTGCTAGACCTTATAGTGCTTAAATTTAGAGATTAAAACTAACATGCATCATATAAGGGTCTCAGACTAGGAACTTGATACATACCTCAGAAAATATATTTGTTGCTGGCCAAAGAAAACTTCCATATAGTTACCAATTGGTTCATGAAATTGATAAGAAGAATTATTTTCTAAATTG
The DNA here is from genome assembly GCA_031772625.1 of Pinus tabuliformis. Taxonomy (NCBI): domain Eukaryota; kingdom Viridiplantae; phylum Streptophyta; class Pinopsida; order Pinales; family Pinaceae; genus Pinus; species Pinus tabuliformis. The sequence continues at coordinate 238,677,250 of CM062820.1, forward strand.
GCAGTTTCAAGATTCTGTTTGGGTTGTATAGCAACCATTTATTTTGCATAATCAAACAAAGAGACCCTTGCTTCAAAAATATCCCTGCACAACAATCTGTTCGGTCTCTTACATTGTTCCATAGGTGCATAAAAAATTGGATAGTATGTCATATGTTTTTGTTCAAGAAATTTCTGTTATGACAAATATTTGCGAGGAATTAGAAAATTTTGACTACTATCATCAAAGTGTGAATATACACTATCAATTTCAGCAACATTTTCTTTATGAAATACCATATCAGAACCATTTGTTAACGTATGAAGCGGAAAATTATCTGCTGCACAAAAAATTGATTGATTTGCAAATTGTAGAATTAGAAGAATAATTTTTATTCAAATCTAATGATCATTGTTTGTACTCCTCTTGTTGAATTATTCCGGATTAAGATGAAAATATTGACCTGGAAGCTTCCCAGAGGCCCAACGATTATCCTCAACTTCTTGAGCATTAATGAAAATTTGTTCTAGGTTTTTGGATCCCCTCTCCCTGAGACAAAATGCTACGTTTGGATGAAGGGATGATAAGTAATATAATATGGAAGCAGCCTCAGGAGGGCGAATTTCTCTCGGTATGTTGAAGATTTTTCTTTTTTAAATCTCTTTTTAAATTCACTCACTGTTTCATTTCTTCTCCTATGCATTGCATATAATTCACAAAGATCTTGTTCATAAGATTTGTGTTCACACCAATACCTTAGGAAGATATCTTAAAATCCTTGCCATGAACTAATTGAACTTGCTTCTAAATGCTAGAATCACTACTGATATTCGCTCTTTAATGAATGTCAAAACAGCGTCAGAGCCACATATTCATAAATAATTTGAAATTTGTCCAAAAATTACTCAAATTATAAGACATGTTGTTAAGCTGTAACAACATCATTCTCTCCAAAGAAACTTCATAGAGGTTTGAAGCTTTTCAAAGGATATTGATGAAGAATTATCAGCAGCTTAAGGGGTTTAAATATTTCCCTAGTTGTGAGCTAAAAAACAATGGGTTTCTTGTGAGGTAAAGTGGTGGATCTCAAATATGATGAATCATATTCTTTATATTTAGAATTTGGCTTATTATCTTTAGGAATTGTAATGCAACAATCATTTATCTTCTCAGATTTAGGAGATAAATTTGTCGCAAGATCAATGATACATGAATAAGGGAGGCCTTCTTTTTTCAACAAAGAATGTGTTTGATGAGTCTTACAATCCTCAGAGAACATAAAGAAAGAAACAATATTTTTGATGTGTAAGTGATAGGAGACAACTAAATTGATGATAAAAAAATCAGACTTCCTTTAGAAAACTCAAACTCTAATACCTATTTTTTCCACATTGCTTCCTCATTTTCTTGTCACCAAAATTTCTTATCCAATAAAACCTTCGTTAGTGGAATTTCTAGGTGAATAATAACAAGCAAAATTTATATCCAAATCTTGTTCACCATCGAGAAATAAATATGAATACCCAGGGGGAAATAAATCTGTCTCTTTTCCCCCACAACAACTCCAAAAGATGTTGTAACTCTCAGGAGACAATTCCTCACTGTGGGGAACTAGTGCCCGAGACATTTTGAGATTGATTAAAAACAATTAAAATCAATGGATGGAAGACAGACCATGAGGGCTTGCAAGAAAAGCTTCCAGTTTTGAAACCATAGCCTTCCAAAGAAGAATGTCCATAGAAATTATGAGAGTTACAGAGTCCTCGACTAAAGGAGTGGATTGAAGAAGAATAAAAAGAAGAGTTCAAATTAGGAAGTTAAGAATTTGGATTTAAACTATTGCAGAAAGAATAATGCAAGACTAAGAAAATGTGAGTGAAATTCTTGGATATGAAGAACTTCATTAAGGGCTTCAATATGAATTTTCATGAGTAAATTTATTAAAAAATAAACTAAAGCACTAGTTGCATCCTACACCGTCAATGAGAAGAAAAGACATATGAATCTTGGGTCACAAAGGAAAAAAATCACTGCAACCTGCCAATACTGGAATCAAAATGTAATATATATTCAGATTTCAAAGATAATTTCTATTTACAAAGCTAGTCATGGCTGACTATGCCCTTTCGAACCCCTGAAATTTCTAATTTTTGGTCTTTTACCTCTATCTCTAGCCCTAACTGTCTAACTATCATAATCAGTTTCTAAAAACTACTTCTGTAAACAATTGTAAAATTATTTCATGGTTTATGGTAAATATTACAAAGTTAAAATGATATCATATGTATATATAATATATGATATTTATTTCAAAATAAATCCCATTTGAAAAATATATGATGTGACATTATTTTGAATTTAAAATTAAAAGTTGGATTTGAAAATAAAGATTCTAGGCTCCAACTGTCAACATATAAGCGGTAGAAAATGATGTGTGGTTTTATGAAAAATTCAAAACTGTTTATGGGATCACTTTTGGTGGTTTATGGAATAGAGGAGGGTGCTACCATATTGAATATTGACCACTGATCTGTTTGATGGCAGTTATGGGAAAATACTTCCAGGGACCACTCATTATCATAAACCTCATGTAGTTTGTGTCAATGTAGAAACATTGGATCCCGACACGAGAATTGTGGACCATTGATTAGTCTTCACTATCAACTCTCCGGATTGAAGATTTCTCCAAGTGGATTTAGCACTGATTATCTAGCTTAAACTTTTAAACAATGTTTTTCATGCACAAAAACTAGCTCTGAGAGTTAATCTAATGGGTTGGATCTTTTAGCGAGATTCAAACACGGCTCCTTTCTTTAAAGTTCAATGTTAAAAGCATCTCCAGCAGCCTCAATCCCATCTTGCGGCAGAATTCCTTCAAGATGGCCACTCACTGCAAGATCCGCACAGCGTGTATGGTCTTCAACCAAGTGCTGGATATTGCCAGTACCAACTCTGCTCCATCCAGGAATATCCATTGGCGATGGTCCTGTGCTTAAATGCTTTTCTGCTTGACAAGTAGACTTCCCATTGAAATCCTGATTATTTACCTTTAAGTTCTTTAAGGATGACTCTAGTGGTGCTACTGCTGCATTCTGAGATAATGTTGGCCTCAGGGTAGAGTTACCATAGGTGGCTGAAGAATCAAAATAAAACAAACCCTTCAGTTGTTCCTAATAATATTCATAACTCTTTTGACAACGATTTGCAACCATTGGTGATGTTTCAGAAAAAATAACCAATAGAACTACAACTACTGCTACTGCTCAAACGTTTGAAGAGGTTTTCTATTACACCAAAACCTACAAGTGTTGGTAAATGTTCCAAACCAGTAACTAGGATCCCCAGGGTGGAAATTATGGATTCCATAGAGGTGTGGTGATTCTTCCAACACCCCCGCCCTCAAATGAAACTTGGGGGAATCGAACCTTGGTCCAGGTTCTGATACCATGAAGAGGTTTCCTATTACACCAAAACTCGTAGGTGTTGGTAAACATTCCAAACCAGTAACTAGGATCCCCAGGGTGGAAATTACAGATTCCATAGAGGTGCGGCCGATTCTTACAACACCGCCCCTCAAACACAACTCTGGGGAATCAAACCTAGGTCCAGGCTCCAATACCATGTGGTGGTTTTCCGTTACATCAAAATCCATAGGTGTTGGTAAACGTTCCAAACTAGTAACTAAGATCCCCAGGGTGGAAATTACGGATTCCATAGAGGTGTGGTTATTCTTCCAGGGGAATCGAACCTAGGTCCACGCTCCAATACCATGTGGTGGTTTTTCGTTACATCAAAATCCACAGGTGTTGGTAAACGTTCCAAACCAGTAACTAAGATCCCCAGGGTGGAAATTATGGATTCCATAGATGTGCAGTGATTCTTCGAACAATGTTGTGTTCATACGCAACCCAGATTCATACCAATCACTCCATATTGTGTGTGTTCATATTTAAGTTTATAGATGTGTAGAGTTTGGTTGTCCATCTGGTTTATTGAGAAACAAAAATTAATTTGTTGAATACAGCTTATAAATTCTAGGCATATAACTCCAAGAAGACCTACTGATATCTCTTAAACCACTTTGATTTTTTGGAAATCTTCCCATGTAGAAGTGAATTGGGGCTATTCTGTAAAAAACCTAGATGGCGGATTTTTAAAAATTTTCTTTGTCTGTCCATAATAGGCATTAGAGATTGACTTCAATTCACTGGATTTTGTATGCTTCTGCCTTGGTGCCTATCAATACCATTGAACCTCTGCAAAACAAAAATAATCCTATGTCTCGCCTGTACTACTTTTGCATAAGGTGAGCCCGGGATATATATTGGCATTGATACAAGTCCTTTCATGAATTTAAGAAAGTCATGAAGGATTCCAATAGTAACTGGATTCTCAGTTGTCAAGCTCAACATCGACTTCAATATAACGTTGAATGTGAACATTCTAGCTTCTTCATAGAAAATAACTGTTTGTTTGTTCTTCCATGAATTTATCACCAGCAATGCATCTCTCAATGTCCATCATAAATTCATGTTTGGATTTGGAAGTGTTTATGAGACTCAATGCCTAAGTACCCAGTCATTTGTGGACATATCCAACTACTACAAGCAGAGATGAGCTTGCTAATATTCCACATATGGGGTTCAGATAAATTATGTGGTGATCATCTAAAAATTTTCCTCTTCTGTTTGATTGGTTTGTATATGAGTAGCGTGGAGTGAGGAAAGTCAAAATGTGTTCCACTACTGCTCATCCCATGCATCCATGGTGTATTTCGGCTTTGGACTTGCCATGAGCTAGGTAGTTCTTTCCTTAGCATGTGAAACCTCCACGAGTTGATTAATAATGTCCTCTCTTCATATTATCATTTAAAAATATATTAGAGTATCCTTAAATTTGATGCAACGAAGATGATGAAGAAATAATAATAATGATGGATGAATATATGCAAATTTTGATTCCCATAACCTCATTTTATTATTTCCACGATCGAGACATTAAAAGGGAGAGTTATGAATTAATTTGAAATAGCATCCTCTAAATTCTAGTTTACAATTTCTAGCTTTCTATTAATCAATTTAAGATTGCATAGATGAAATACAGGTGTTGGAAAAATGAAGCAAAGTTCCTCGGTGGTAATAAGAAATTTCATATGAAATCCATTTGAATGAATTTATGGTGAATCGGCTACTAGAAATATTGATTTTAAAGCTAATGCCTCTCTGTCCAATATAGCCAACACTTCAACATCTTTTTTTTATTGTTGAATTCCCAATATCTCAAAGAGCTCTGACGTTTTCAGCTATGAAGCCTAATTAGTTACATCAAATAGATTCAATAATTCTTCTCCCACATTCATCATGAATCTTTTTGTCTGAAATTTGAGTTAACCCATCAATTGCAAGGATTTCATCATTTTTCTTGAAATATGGGATTCAACAGAATGAACCCAACATAAGGGGAGTTATGTTGTTGAAGATAACCTTTCCCACTAACATAAGGGCCATCTTGTTGTTCAATCATAGGTGTAGGTGGAGGAGAAGGAACAGGTTGTGTATCATTCATAAGAGAAGTACTAGATGGAATTCGAAAAATGGATTGCATGGGAGAGGTCCAAGGACTGGAGGTTGCGCGAGAGAAAGTAGCAGATAAATGCTGATAGCTGGGTGCAATGGATGGGTCACCATACATATGTGTCTTTGTTGATGTTGCAAACATGGACGAAGAAGCAACATTTTATGTTAGGTCCCTATATTGCTAGTGTAACCCCTAATTGTTATTAGTGAAACCCCCTTATTGTATTATTCTGCCCATACAATCCCCATGTTGTTATTATTATGCCCCATAGAATCTCATTATTGTTATTGTTGTCCCCCTACAATATTATTGTTATGTAGGCTATAATTGTATTGAGACCCCTTAGACACCTATATATAGAAAGTAGGTCTTGTCATTTGTATCATTCGAAGAATTGTTCATTTATGTAATGTAAAGGAGGTTTCCCCCATGAAGAGACTTATTTTGAAGACGTTGATCTATCTGTTCTTCTATTTTTTGAGCTAGTTTCATAACATTTGGTATCAGAGCTTTGGATTCTAGGGTTTTGCTGCTCCAAACAAGTCACCATGGAATTTTCATTATAACTTATTCTCTACGCAATTTCAGAAGCTAAAAAAAACCCATTTGATCTTAAATCTTTCTGAACATCAGGTCCAAATTTCAGATCTTTTATTGCTATATTTCGGAGATATGATATGAGGAAGTAAGGGTTTTTGCAATCTCCAGAATTCCATCTCAAACAGGTCATTGTGGAATTTTCGCTATAATTTTGTTTCTATGAAGGTTAAAACTTTGAAGTTAAAACCCATTTGAGCTGAAATCTTAGGGAAGTATGAACCCAAATTTTAGATCCTTTTTCACTATATTTTCAGGTATACGCTCCAAGACATTTAGGGTTTCTGCAGGCTCCCGAATTACATCCCAAACAAGTGACCTTAGGAAAATCATCATAACTTTCTCTTTGAGCGTTAGATTGAAATTTTGTAAGAAGTTACAGAAAGAGGAATGGCTTTTCTTTTATTTACATTTTTTTTAGGTCTGAAGGTATAAATAGTGACATGTGGCACTTCATACAAGTTCACTCTACTCGAAACATATATAATCAGGTCATCTTGGGAGATTGAGAATAATGCTTTCTTAGAGAATTCAACTTCGATCAGATTGGTGGATATGGAAAGAGGACCCAAAGGGCTACTATAGGTTGCAACTCCAGAACATGGAGATCTGAAATTTCAGAGATACAATAGATTCGATATCAAGCTACTAGAAGAAAGAAAAAGAATGACTCGAATCAAGAAAATAGAAACACCTAGTAAGAAAAATTGGATGGATGATTTGAAGAATGTAATCGAAGCTAAGATAAGTAGTTTTATATGTTCCATGGAAGCTAATATAGATGGTAGGGAAGCATATTTGAAAAAGGCATGGAAGATTTGAATAAAGACATGGCAGGTTTGAAGGAAGGTGGGACAAAGATGCTACAAGAACGGCCTCTTAATGACGAAAAGGTAGTACAGGAAACTCATGATGAGAAAAGAAAAATGTTAATCATGATTTCATAGAATCTATCATTGGATTGAAGAGCCACCAGATTCCAAAGATCGATATGAGGAAGTTTGATGGCAAGGATCCCATAACATGGATACTACATATGGAGAAATATTTTGATCTACATGATGTGCAATTGTTATGAAAGGTATGTATTGCATCTTTATATTTAGAACTGAATCAATTTTTATGGTATAAAGGGCTTTGTTCTCGTAAACCACTTGTCACCTCATCAATTTTCATGGAGGAAATGATAGCACATTATGAGGATAAAAAGAGAAACACCTTCTTTAGCCAGTTGATAAATCTCAAACAAAAGGGTTCAATGGTAGAGCACATAGAGGACTTCCAAAAATTAAATATAAGGGTAAATGATATTCTAGAGAAGTAGAGGATTGATGTCTTCATAGGTACTTTAAAGGATAACATTCAAAATGAGTTTCTCCTTTCAGAACCTGATTCATTGGATAAGGCATTTAGGTTGGCAAGAAAAATTAAAAGAAAATTATGGCAACAAGAAATCCTACCACTCACAATTATAAAGATGGAAGTGTTGTTGCTGCTAGCCTTCCACAACATACAAGGTTGGCACCACAAATATTCGAAGAAAAAGGAGAAAAATACCTTTGTTACAGTTGTGATAGAAAATACACTAAAGGTCATAAGTGTGTAGAGAAGGAATTATTTTACATTGATTGTGAAGAGGAGGAAGAAAAGGATCAAGAAATGTGAAGAGAAGAGGATATACACTAGGAAGAAATGAATCTGACCATACCTTGTAATGAATTGGCAGGAATTACCACTCCTCAAACTCTCAAGATAGAAGAACATATCAAGAAGAAAAAGGATAACCTTACTTTTGCGCAGAATCGAATGAATCAACATGTTGATCAAAATCGAAAAGAAAGAAGTTTTGACATAGGCGTCTGGGTATTTTTAAAACTACAGCCATACAAACAAATGTCCCTCAAGCAAGCTATGAACGATAATAAATGATCACCAAAGTATTATAATCCATACAAGGTGTTACAAAAGATTGGTACTGTGGAATATAAATTGGAGCTTCCTGCATCTTCCCATGTGCACCTAGTTTTCCATGTTTTGTTCTTAAAGGAGGTTATAGGTGAGAAGATCCCTGTTCAGAAAATATTTCCAGAACTTGACAAGGAAGGAAAAATCATATTGGAACTTGTAGCAGTCACAAAAATAATAAATCGATAGCTACGAAATCCATCAATTTTAGAGTATCTCATTAAGTGGAAGAAATTACCCACTAAAGATTCCACGTGGGAGGATGAGAATTTTATACAAAAGAATGCAGAACTACTCAAGCATTGAGGACAACACTTTTTGAAGGATAGGGGCATGTTAGGTCCCTATACTACTAGTGCAACACCTTACTGTTATTAGTGCAACCCCCTTATTATATTATTGTGCCCATATAGTCTCCATGTTGTTATTATTATTCCCCATAGGAGCTCATTATTGTTATTTTAGTGCCCGTACAATATTATTATTATGTAGGTTCTGATTGTACTCGGACCCGTTAGACTCCTATATACATAAAGGAGGTCTTGTCATTTGTATTATTGAAGAGGCTTATTTTGAAGTCGTTGATCTATATGCTCTTCTATTTTTTGAGATGGTTGTGTAACATTTGATGTCTCAACGATAGTGGTGGACACAGGTTGGGATGTCAAATTGGATCCACACATGGTTAAAAAACCCATTGAATATTGCCACAAGAAATCTACAGGTAAGTCCAAAGAATTATGTAAAGGAGTATGTGTTGGTGTTTGAAGAGGAGGAAGATGATAAATTTGATAAACATGAAGTCCACTCCAATGGATAGGAGTAGATGGATGAGACTCTTCTTGTAATATATCTTCATTACTCACAAGTTCCTTTGGAAGAGGTTCACAAGAGCTTCACCATCTGGTCCAAGATATATAGTTGGAGGTTTTGTCTGAGACAAAGGGAGAGAAGTGGAAGGAGTTGAAGAAATAGGTGAATATGGTTGAGTTTCCTCAGGTTCAACAATATCAGGAAGTATAGTATCTGACTCAGAAAATTCAATATCAATGACCTCAGGAAATAGGGTTTCATGGGCTTCGATTTTGATTGTGTCAGATTCATGAGAAAGAGTAGAAGTGATCTTGGGCTCAGTAGTAAAAGGGAAAGGTGATTTTGGTTGACCGCATTTAGGAGGATGACCAAAAGTACTTCCCAAACTTCCTGATTCAGTAGTTTTTATCTTCTTATGCTTTTGACAACAACTAGGAATAGCCTCTGGTGGAAGTGGATGCTTATTTTGCATTCTACATGAATGAAGAAGTGCGGGATTTTGTTCTTCCATGTTGGATAACAAATTTTAGAAATTAACACAAAAATAAATAAAAAAGAGGGTAATATAGGCATAAAGGATTACCAAGCAACCATGAACTGCAATATTCACCTTCGTGAACTAAGGACTACGTAAGGCAGCTAGTCTCCTTGAATGTTGTGTTTGGTGTATCATGGTATACAAAAAGACCAGCTCAGTTACCTCTAGTAAGGATAGAAACCTATAGGGGACTCCCAAAATATACTCGACGGCACGTGGGAGTACAGTTTGTATAATGTTGTCTAATGTGTAACCCTTTGATGAGAGTGTTCCCATATACTTTACGTGCATGGAGAGCCTTCAAATATACCCAAAGGTATGTGGAGAGTGATCCTATACACTCACATATGTGGAACGTGATTTCACCGTTGGGATACAACACTTGCAAACAATGATAGCTCCTTTGTTTAACAATGTCAGAACACGTATCTAGACTAGACCTCTAAATGTTTACATTAATGTTACAAATGCTTGTTAGGTTGATTCAATAAATTTTACTATTTATCTTCAATTAAGTTTCAATTTTATGACTCGCCACAAATGTAACCTGAATATCATAAAATGAAAACTAGCATGAAGAAATGGAATATTTCTCATTCAATGAAAATCTTTTTAAGGAAGGGAAGAGACAAAGAGTAGGAAGCAAACGATATGTAAAATGCAATTCACTTTTTAATGCAACTATTCAAATTTCGATGTGCACACAAAACCCTAAATGCCATGAAATTTTTTTTTTTTTTTAAGGCACTTAATTTTCAAAAAAAAAAAAAACTAAGATGCAAAGTCTAATCATTGATTCAAACAATCATTTAAGAAGGATTACTAGAACACTAATTCATCTAAGCACTCAATGATAAAACAAAATCAATTTGCAAACAACCTAATGATAAGAAAAAAATAAAATCTTCAAATAAATCCTTACCAAAGGTATCAAGACAAAAGAAAACCAAATGGAGGCTTCAGAGGGACCACACGACGCTTATAAACTCAAGGAAGAGCACCTGGAATCAAGGTTGGATCAAAGAGACAATCAATGCAAAGAAAAAATTGTGTATTAATAGGGGCTAATGGAAGTGTGGAGAAGGCACCAGTGCTATGTAACGTAGGCACAAAGAAGGCCAGGTTAAGGTGCAACACTTTGTTAGATGACCAGAGGGGGTGTTGGTCTAGGGATGAAAAGTTCCGGCATAAGGATTGCAATTGAGACTCAATGAAAGGTATTCCTAGGTATGTTCTTGACTGGATAATATAGTAAAGGTCCCTAAAAGAGGTAATACAAGAATAATGGACAAAGAAACCTTGAAGGGAATACATTGTTCCCCATTCTGGTCACCAATTTGTTATGAAAAATTTATGACTGTGGATAGAAGTATCTTCCCTAGGCCTATTGGACTAACCTAGAACAACAAAAAGACAAAGGCACTAATGTTTTCCTTAAAGTAAATAGATAACGAGATGAAGCCTACTTGGAATTTGTCATATGCTTCGCTCCTTCCTTGGATAGAATGCTCCAATCCTAGCTCCAATCGCTATTATTAGAACTTTCACAGTTAGATAACACAAGCCAACGATCCATGGAATCTATGTAGTATCATATAGTCACTTTATTCAATAGATCAACATGGTATTGAAATATAAAAAATGAACTCTTTGCATTAATATAAATGGAGTGACTTACAACCAAAAATATGTGTTGATCCTATAAAAGAGCTCCTCCAAGTTGACTTGTCCTTTCCTTGACACAAAGTGCACCTCTAATCACCCTAATGCATGGGAAGATATCTCTCACATTAGCAGCATAAGGATAGAATTACTCTCCAAAACCCAACCCCTTGCCTATGGATTGAAGTAAATATATAGGTGAAGGAGGTAGTTCATGAATTATTATACTTTTACCAATTAGGCCTTGGTATCCACTATTGATGGGAGGATGAGATGAAGGGATAAAGGATGAAAACTCCAAGGTAGGATAAGATAGGATTCAAGACTTTTATCTGAGGTAAATGATTACAACAGATTCTAGAAGCTTGTGGAAGAAGAGGCTTTAGGATTCTCTCTTTTTCCTAAATTTCTAGAACCAGCACGGGTGCATAGTGGAGCAACTTGTAGGTGATCAACGCAGTCCACAGTGGAGAAACCTTGTTGTCAATGTTGTTCGGTAGGAGGCTAGGGAACATTGGTCCTTAGAATGACTGAAACAAGGTGCTTTCAGCCAGAAACTCATAGACAAGAATGATTCATCTTAGGGTTTTCTGAGATGATGATGAAAAGGAGTCAACAAATGTTGATTGATCCAATTGAAGGCCTATTGACCATATGTAACAAAATGGCCTATAACACTGATGATGAAAGAGTGATGTGTTCAAGATTTTCAATGCCTATTACAAGATATGCACTCATGGTGATATTAATTTAGTTCAAAAGAAATTATCTAGAAAATAAACTTTTAAGTTGAAAAACACTCAGTAAGGGAAAGGATTTTGCAATGATGGGAATCAAGTGGGAATATTGAGCACTAGAAATGCACACTCGTAGTTGTGGAGGAAGACTATGCAATTATATGGTGCAAGGGAGATGACTGTGCACTTGATCTGTATAATGCGAAATTTATGCTGGGGAAGGAGGGATGGACTATGAAATGTGTAGTTTCAGTTGGAAGACAAGGGTCACTACTTCCTGTGATTGCGTAGTGCACAGTTGTGGAATTCTACTGAATTCACACTACATAGTTGCAACTGGAAAGTGAGGGCCTCTGCTGAGAAAGATAACATAATGTGCATTTGGAGAGGCCAGTGAGGCTCAAAGATTGTGTGGTTTCTTCTAGTAGAGGGGCAGGTTCCATATTTGTGACTAAAGAAGTAAAGGGTGTGGTTTGGCCTAAAAAAGAATTAGATCATCTAGTAACATCAATCAAACATAATAATGACAGTAGAGGAACAAGGATGCATAAATACATCGAGCAACAATAACTACAGGTAGGTGAAAATACAATAAATGTGATGTAACACATGTAAATAAACTCAAAAGACTAAAACAACACTTGTATAAGTTAACAATTTAATAGAAACACCACTTGTTACAAGAAGAATTAGGAAATATGACACTTACAAACAAAAAAAGGACAAAAGAAGTGAAAAACGTTGCAAAAAGTGACACTTGAGAAACTTACCCAGAAAAGTATCACAAATTGGATCCAAATCTCCTTGAACTCATGAGGAAGGCTAGAGCTCTAATGGTGAATGTGAGAATGTGCTATATGACCCTTTATTATATATATTAGTGCTCACAAGCTTAGGTTTATGATTTATTCCATGCATGCCTAAAATCAAGGAGGGATTGACACTTGTCTTTAGGTCAAACTTGGAAATTTGTGCCACATTACTAGATGTATATGCACATATCCTATTTTCTAGGAGTTCACAGTCGACTAATCCTAGGGACTATGTAGTTCACTAGCTGAGGAGACTATGTATTTCCTAGTGACAAGGGATTGTCTAGTTCTATTGCATAGTGACTTGCGTATTTTCATCTCACTATGATGATTGCATAGTTTCTATTCACAAAAATTGCATGCCTCCATGATTTTTTAGTTCAGTTTCACAAAGAGTTTCCTAGTTCCCTATGATAGAGAATTGCGTAGTTTCTCAAGGCAAGGCATGTAATCGGTGCTAAATCAGGATAAGACATGGCTTGTGTTTGAGAAGTGTTTACTTGTCTTCATAAGTTGCACAACGTTTTTTGAAAAGACATAATTTTCATCATGAAAACAAAATTAAGACATAACACGTCTAATCATGAAAGAATAAGTCATTGTGATACTTAATGAACAAGAAGAACACTTGACACTAGTTAAAAGGATAGTTCTTTTGATCAAAGGTAGGCTCCAAAATCGAAGTGCAGGCAAACTTTTAAAGGGGGGTTGTAGAAGCTACAACATGTCCATCATGTTCTATCCATAGTAGCTCAACATCCTTATTTTTTTCCCTTCTTAGTCACCAACAATAACATTGCCAACACCTCCACTAGCCTCTATTTGAATTATCAGAATTCTATGGTGTGTCAAAAAGACTAAATGATGATCAGGAGGATTTTTTGTGAGTGCTACAAGAAAATACAAAATTCTATAGTAACCTTCAAAAATGATATGGACCCAAGTCCCTAGCACTCTTGAAGGAGGCCATTACATGTCATAAAGGTCAACATCTCCAAAAGTAGTCCACGACAAGAAAACCACCCTAATCAGCTACAAGAACTCATAGAAAAAGAATCCAAGTCTCTAGCAGTAGAAAAAAGCATCAAAGTCTCTAACGTTAGTATCAAAATCACCCACATCAGTAACATAAGCATCAAACTCTCTAGCAGTAGCATCAAAATCACCCACAACAACAACAAAAGCCTTGAAATCCTTAGTAGAATCCTCAAAGTAATCAAAAGCAACATATATGTTACCTACAAAAGCACTAAAGGTAAGTCACCAGGTATGCATCTCTTAAACTCGCCATTTAGAATTATTCCAAGCATAAGAAAGTGTAAAAGTGTGGGAGGTAGAGGACTTTATAGCCAATCATAATTAGCAGAGGGCCTTGGCCAAATCTAGAAAAAGACGCCACTTTTTCTCTAAGACACCCACACATGTGGAAGATAATAAGATGAAATCTGAGAAGAAATTAAAAAGTGGTTCGTTATCATTCACTCATGATATAGGACATCGAGTACAAAGAAGTAGGTGGGGGCCATCTCACCATTATGCGTTGAATGCCCTCAAATCAACCTCAACAAAAGTCATTTGATTCAAAGCACTCAGAGTTTATTTTGAATGAAATATTTTTTAAAAATATCAACAAGGACCTACCATCAGTAGAAAATATTGACATAGTTGTCAGGCTCCCAAAACTATTGTTTACAAGAACATATAGGTATTTTTTACAAGAAACAAATAGTCTTCTACAGAAGATAGAAAAATTGCTACCCAATGTTGAATTTTTTCCTAGAATAGCCATGAAAGCCTCAAATGAGTTAAAACGCAAGTGGATATTCAAAAGAAATGTAATTCAAAGTTATCCCCATTCACATTTTACAAAATTTCTTAAATTATTTAAGTTTTCCAGGAGAGTTTTTGTATTACATAGTATAAATTAAATAATGAAGTAGTTGGGTAGTCTAATTATTTTCAAGAAAACAATTTTAAAAATGGTTATGAAGTTTCATGGGGTAATTATTTCCTTTCCTATCCTTTAAAAATTGTGTAGGACTCCATGCTACCACACGACACCCTAACTCATGTAGCAACATAGGACTAATACTCCGTTGCACCAAATTTTCATGCTCAATTTTATGAAAAAATGTGTCAAACCATGAGACTAGGTACTAATAAAAGAGAACCAATAAATACCTCTAGAATTCATCAAAACACTAAAGTTAGGGACATCTTGGAAATTTGCAATTGGCTAGGGTTCTTTCAAATGTTGAAGGGTTATGATGATGCAATTGCTATAGATTTTAACCTATACCTCCAATATCCCGAAGGACATGAAATGGATATTTCAATTAAAGGATTAATTATATATCTTGAAAAATATCTTATTAGCAAAGATACAGCCCTTCCTAATGGGATTAAATGGAGCAAGGAACAAAGGAATGCAACAATTAGTGCTAAGAGATGATTTTTACTCACAAATGGTCAAATAGAAGAAGATGAGAATGGGATTAGGAGAGAAATATTAACACATCCATATGGTGAGGTGGCATACCATATCCTAAAATTCATTTATTGTGAAGGGATATTGAGCATTTTCTATGCCTGTTAGTTTAGACTCCTATACTAGCTCAGATTCCAAGATAATTCACCTATCCATGAACAAATTAGCATCCTATATTTCCTCCTAACCATGAAGGAAATGAACACAAAATCAGAGGAAGGGAAGCATAATTATTTGGGTCATCATGGCTCTATTAGTGTAATATTCATGGATGCCTTGGAGCACTTGAAAATCCCTATCGCCTAGGAATATTTCATTGATATGAACATATAAGATTTTATAGAAAGAAAAATAGAGTTGGGAGAAGTAGAAATAGAAGAAGAAGAAAAGGTGAAAACAAAAGAAGAAACAAAGAAAGAAGTAGAAGAGAAAGAAGATTTATAAAAGAAATAAATAGAGACATAAATAACTGAAACAAAATTGGCAAAGCTTTAGTTAGGAGAACTAGAATTCGACGCTGAAGTACCAACACCACATACAAAGTCCAAGACAGAGCCAATAGAGCCTCGAAAGGAAATTGAATTACAAAGGAAGAAAGTTAAGAAGAGGAAGAAGGAGGTGGAAGGAAGTACTATAGCACAATAGGAAGAAAATCCAGATGAGGAAGAGAGAGATATTGTTTCCACTGTAGCAGCCCTAAGCACTTCAACAAAACTCAGGGCAAGTAAACCAATATAACTTCCCATTTATTTTATAAGAAGAAAGAGTAATAGCATATGGTTTGCTGGCAAAC
Source organism: Pinus tabuliformis (assembly GCA_031772625.1). Lineage (NCBI taxonomy): Eukaryota > Viridiplantae > Streptophyta > Pinopsida > Pinales > Pinaceae > Pinus > Pinus tabuliformis. Next base: position 238,693,211 of record CM062820.1, read on the forward strand.
GTAGGCCTCCATCTCCCAATCCTATAACCATCAAAGAATCTCTGAGCTCTGAGAAAAAATAACCTCAAAAAGAAGAATTTCAAAGACCAATGACATATCCTAAGGGAAAGGAGTTGCAATTACAACTAGAATTACCAACTACTCAGTCTGGATGATGTTAGAGAGGTTATTGAAATTTTCCTTCAAATAAACATAAAGGACAAGGCCAAGATTGTAGAGTTGTACATTCACAAATTCGTGTTGTCTAACATGAACATATGGAACCCAAATCCCTATTTAGGTGTTGCACAGTTGATGGCCCTAACATCTTGGCTAAGACATGAAGAGATAAGGTAAGAATATGTAGAGAGATAATTAGATATGGAGATGAAATAACCACTCCTGATTAGGCTACAAGACCCTTCCCCACATGGCTACACTTCCAACCATGCACTTATAGCAAAAGATCCTAAAGGGGTAGAAGTTTGTAAAGAAAAGGTAGGAAGATACCATCCTACACTTTGATGATACATTAAAATTTTTGGGAGAAGAGAGTTCATAGGCTTTCCAAAGGTGATGGAAGACACTTCCCTAAAAAATGAAAATCAAGGAATATCATTCCTTTATATATTATAGGTTGCACTTGTAAGAACCCCTTTTTATAAGAGAATCATCCAGAACCTTGAAATGTAATAGATAGGAATCAAATTTAAGCATCCTTTGTTGATGGGACTTCAATAATATCAAAGTAATGGCATGACATTGACACAAATGTAGGCTTTTATCCAACATGGGCAACCACCTTCAACATTGCATGAGACATTAGTCAGGTCATTAGAGAAATAAATGAGGAAATCATAATAAATAAGATAAATAGGTTGCTTAGAGGATGAGAAATAGTTTTAGTAAAGCGGTATGAATGGCCTCGTAATTAGGTACAACATAAGTCCCATCTAACCTTTCCTAGGCACATAGAACCTCTTCTTCTACACTTAAAAATATATTTATTAGATTTAATAAGTTCTTAGGAAGGTTAGAAATGTTTATTATGCTTTTTGTGCCTAATTTGTTTAATGTGTAGGACATTGAGGATATTTGGAATAGAGCATGAGGAAATATAGTCAAGAGAAAATTATGGGACCTATCCTCTGCTGTAGGATGAAAAAATCAACTGGATTGAAGAAATCATTATTCCTTCCTATAGTTGTGAGGTCACTCAAGGAGCAAGATCCTACTTTCTAGGGATTTTTGAGGAAAATAAATCCTCTCTTCAAAAAGGTTAGCCCTCAACTATTTTGTATAAATAGAGGGCTTGATTAGATTATTAGGAGTAAATTTTTTGTAATTAGAAAGTCAATTATAGTCAAGTACATTGAAAATGCAACAGTAAAATCTCAGTTTGGCTTTGCCTTGGTCAAACTATAGAAAATTCAAATTTCCATTTCAACAAGAATCTTGGATGTAGTTAACTGAGGTGACATGCACTTGTCACTTAGTTAACTATGTTAATTTGAGTTGGGAAAATTTGAGCTTAGTTCAATATGATTGATTCCTAATTTTTAGCAATCTATTTCAGTTAAATTGAGTTATGAACAATTAATCTAGTTCTAACTATTAGAGGAACTAGTGGAGGTCAAGTTGTGGAAGTGGAACTTCCACCACACTCAATGATCAACTAGTTAACTAATCAATCAACTAAAAATAATTTGTGCATGTAGAGAATTTGATTTACCTTGTTGAGATGGAGATTCCAAGGTAGTGTACTATTAGTTGTAGACTATTCCAATCTGTACAAGTGGTGCATGAAGTCAGAGGAAGATCCAAAAGGAATTGCACAATCCAATTGAGGGAATTTCCTAAATAATAGGGGATAATTTCCTCAAGGAACAACACAAGGAAATAGGAGCTTGGAGGGCTTGAAGATTGGCTAGGTGATGGCTAGAGTCAGTCAGTTAGGTAAAGGGATAAACTATACACTTGCAGATTGTGCTCAAGCTTGAGCAACACATGTATTTCATGTCTCTTATTTGTTTAATGCAATACAAATAAGAAGAGGTTTTGAGCAGTTACTTTCCCCTAGATAAATCTATGTGCATCTGTGATAATTCTTCTTCCATGTTTATGATTGGTGTTCTCGACCATGAATTAAATTCCACATAATAGTAGATTAGATTTGAGTCTTGTGTTTTAGTAAATTTCATGAGTAGTTTTAGATCTACAGAATAATTTCTACATGGTATTAGATTAGGATTCACAATAGTGAAGAAATTTCAAAGTTTTTATTTTAGTAGGATCAATTCTTCAAAGCTAGAATGATGGATTTCTATGGAAAAAGACTCGAGTATGCCCTTAAGTAAAGCTCAAATTATGTTTCTTGGAAGGACCACATGGGGGAAGTGCTGGAAGATAATGGATTGAAGGAATTCATCAATAATAACATCTCAAAACAAGCAACTATTGATACTCACGATCTAGCAGAACGGAAGAAGTGTGTAGCCAAGTTGAGGAGAATCATGTTGGAGGGAGTTCGAGACCACCTTGTCTCAGATCTTCATGGGAAGGTGACTTCATATGCAATGTGGAAAACACTTACAAATTTTTTCTACAATAATAGTGACCACATGAAGCTCATGCTTATGGATGAAATTTAAAATATCAAGATTAAAAAAGAATGAGACTATTCCGCAATACTTGAGAAGGTTCACATAATGTTGTGATGAACTTTTTCAATTTGGTGTTATTGTTGCATAAGATGATATGGTAAGCCTAGCCCTTCCAGACCTTCCCAAGAGTTGACACAGCTACCAAGATTCGGTGAATGGGAGAGAGAAACTACCAAATTGAGAATGCCTATGGTTTGATTTGGTACAAGAGGAAATAAAGTAGAATAAGAGAAACGAGACTTCATCCGAAAAGAATGGAACATTTTAGGACTTTTGAGGTCTAAAATGGGTCTCCTAAAAAAAATGTACAACCAAAATAAACTTTCTAAGAAATAATAGGATTCAAGATAATGATGTCAACCATGGGGGATGATTCACCATTTTTGGAGTAAAAAAGTAAAAAGATTAAAAAATAATAAAATAATAAAACTATGTTTTCAACTCGTATTGTAAACTTATCTCCCTAAGGGTTGTTGAGCAATAAAAGGTGTCTTTTTAACTCCTAATTATCTTCACATTAATTGTCAACCTAGGGACGATTTTTTATTTCAAGAGTGTACTCAGTCTGAGGTGGTCATTTACTCAAGAGTAATGTTTTACAGTATAGTGCTTAAAATGCAAAAGAAAATGAATGTTGGAAACAAAGTCTAATTGGAACAACAAGAAACTGAAATGTTCTGAACTAAATAATTCACTCAAATAATCATCAGTCGAGGACTCAGTAATGATAACTCTCTCCCCTGTAAACTGATGCAAATGAAAATCAATCATAGGCAAGATCTCCAATATGAGAACTTAGACAGCTATAGTCAATGTTCTTTACAGTTGTTGATCTTTTAATCCACACTAAAGCAAATAACTGGAAATGGAAATTCAATTAGAAATGCTTACTAAAACACACTTGCTGCAATATCAATTAAAAGATGAAATCAAATCCTTACAGAAAAGAACAATGACAAAGTCTATTGAAAAACTGAAAAACAAAGATTCATCTAACAAAAATGAATTATTAATGGAAAGGAACAGTAATGCTAAATTATTAGAATTAAACAACAATCTTAAATAGAACTGAACAGCAAAGCTAATTAATTAGAAATACACAACAACTATAAATTTAACTAAATCAGCAATCTGTAATGAACGACAAAATTTGAAGTGAACCACAGAGCTTTAATGAATAGCATAACAATTTAAGTTGTAATGAATAATAATCTTATTATGATGGAAGTGAACAGCAACACGATTGTTATAGACATATTTGGGCACTGCAACCCCAATCACATGTGTCCATAAACTAAGGGCTTCTAAGCCCCTAAAAGTGTTGTTTCATACCATAAAGGAACAAGGTCAGCTGATTACATCATCTCCCAGAAGTTCTCCATGAAAAACTACTCAGAACTGGTCAAAATAGGACCATACAGACTGCTCCATGCATAGGGTGCGATGAATCTCACCTATTACACATGGGGGGTGTGATGCATATTGGAAAGCCCTTCTGTAGGGTGCAATGAGCGATAGCAAAAAAATGGCAGAAGCAATGTGCTAGGTGGAAACCAAGAGAATCTTCTAGAAACTACTTATATGACACTTGCCTCTCTAAATTCGCCCAGGGATGAGTAAGAGATTTGAAATCTCCAAGTGGAACCAAGAACTATCAGTGAAATGACACTAATGAAAATCCCAGAAGCTGACTCACTCTCTTGAAAACATCTATACATGGATCCCTCATCCAAGAGATCGAGGAGCTGGAATTTTGTAATTTGCAAGGAAGTGTTGTTGGTTTCTTTTTAAAGACATTGTTGGGTGATCTTGCTTTGTATGAGGTGAAGAGGGCTTTCATGCTAGGAGGATGATGCTGGATCAGACAGCCTGGTTGTAATCCTCTCTTCTACTACTTCTATAAATAAAGCTATTTGAGTTTTCCTCCATATGCTTGTATATCTCTGAATCTTGTTTATGTATGCATTTATATGGTTAATGTACATCTGATCCTACATTATTTATGGTTATATATCTCTGTGCTTTGATGGTATTTTTCTACCTTGGCTCTACAAGTTTTCTTTGAAGTGGGACAAGTGAGAAAGGAGTGGTGAAAGCTTTATCAAAGCGGAGAGGAAACAAGCAACGAGACTGGCAAAAGACTGAGGTTGGTGCTCTTTGCTTCTTTCTTATCCATCTCTCGTAAAAGAAAACACAAGTAACTTTAATCTATTTGTTTCTAAGATAGCTACCCATCTTAGTGGGACTAGCAGGTCTGAATAAGACTTTACCTATAACACCCCACTGCTCACCGGCCGGTAGCGCCAAATCTGGGTCACCCTGAAAATCCATCCTAGCATATGGAGACTCAGCAAAGACCATCTCCTGATGATTGAACCACTCAAAGGAGACATTAGAGAATGAAATCTATGACTGACTAACATGTCTAGCCATAAGATCAACCCATCTCTGCATCCATGGTTCCGTTGGTACTGATGGTTCGAGTGAAAAGTATTGTGGCTGCATCAGAGGGATCCTCTCCAAGGCAAAGGCAGTGAGAATAGAACCATAAACAAAGTTCTTAAATCTTCCATTCTTCACCTTGGCGAACTGTTCTTTTATAACCAGAAGTACTACCTCACACTAGTTGAATACCTTTGATTCAAGGCATTCCAGAGCATATTGCATATAAGACCTGTTGGCCAAATGAAGAGCCGTGCTACCAGCAAATCTAGCAAAGGTGAATAAGATAGTCCTCAAGGACTGATCAGTGACATCACAAATACTGATCTTGCTGTCCCTACTTAGCTGAGATCCATCTCTACAGAATCGGCGAACATAATCCCTCACAGATTCACCTCCATGAGCGGATCCTGATAGTGAGAGAGGGGCACCACGCCTTGATAAACCGGTCAAGAAGTAGATATCCTCAATTGTCAAAGGTATGGATTTACCTTGAATCTGGAACACTTGGTTGGTAGGATCCCATGCATCGAGAAAATATTGCAACAAATTCATTTGTTGCCTCATGCTGGATATGCGGAAGAATTTGAACAAACCACGGTTCTGCAAAGCAGTCACCGTACCCAGATCATGTAAAGCAACCATGTCCTCTTCTTCATGCTCATGTTCACGCCATGTCATAGCCATCTTGATCTAATGAATCTCTGAAAAAAAAACAAGAGAAGAATTAGGATCCTGATTTAGGTAAAAACAAGCAAAAATTTCCATGAAAAACAGTGCATAAACTTGCCGTTTTGTTCCCATCGCACCGCCGCTATGTACTGGGTGAGATGCATCCTAATTAGCTAATGGCCAGCTCAGTATGCATCACACCTTTCGATATACATTTGGTGCGATGGGGAGAGAATGAATTGTTCAAACCTTAGAGGCCCAAAAGAATAGGAAATCATGCTCAAAATCAGAAAAGGAAAGAATGCAATTGAAGAGCTCAAGGTTAGCTCCTACTTGGTCTAGACGATGCTGAAAATAGCCCATAGAATCTCCCAGAATTAGGTTGTGAAAATCAAAGGGGAAAACTCCTCTAGAGCTCCAAGAATCCCAAATTTGAATGAAATGGTAAGAATGAGAGGTAAAAACTATTCTTATGTTACTATTCACATAGTTCAAGTAAAATATGGTTTTTTAACTCATTTTTCAAGCATGTATCCACATTTCTAATCAATTTGATGGAGTAATTGAACAGGCAACATGACCATCAAAAGTACATAGTGTTAATGGTGAAATCAACATCTCTGACTATTATCACAAGACGTTTTATGCAAAGTTCAAGCTCGTTAAAAAATAAACCTCGCCATGAGTAGTTTTACGCGAAGTTCAAGCTTGTCAAAAAATAAATGTAGCACTGAGCAAGTGTTTCCATAGAGTTCAAGCTCATTAAAAAATGAACCCCACCTTCGGTAAATAACCATTTTGATCGCATGACTATCAGCTTTTGAACCTTGATCGTGTTCTTACCATTACCTCCACTCTTTTTTAGCTGATCATATGCCTCCATTTGATTATTTACCCTTTCGAGGAACAACTGGGACGAGTGATTGTATTAGCCACCCTCTTTCCACTGCCATGATTGAAAAGTTCCAAGCCTTACCTGGAACCAGTTGCTATCCAAAAACATCACTCGTTCCTCAAAAAATGAGTCTCTTTTAAGCTCTTTTCATATGACTCGTAAAATATGAAAAGATCACTGAGCAATTGGCCTCTCCAGCTCGTTAAAGCGACCAGAAGTGCCATCCCTCCTCTAGATTTTAATCTTTTTGGACCTGAGGGATTATTACACAAAAAGATCGAGCGCTTGTCTTGTTTGGCTCATTAAAACTGTTGAAAAGTCATCCCTTTCATACTATTTTACACTTTTTTGGACTTAAGGGATTACATTACGAAAAAGGACCACTGGAGTTGCCTTTACATCCCTTTTTAGACTCTCTAAAATTGAAAAGGATCGAGTTATCTTTGTCGTTAAACTTGTTAAAACAATAGCGACAAACTTGTCCATGCAAATAAGAGCGAGTTTCACTGTTGCTAGGCTCGTTAAAACATAGTGACGGGTTTTCCTGATGGGCAAATTATAGAACAAGAATATGTTATCCTCCTCAAGCTTGACAAAAATAAAGAGGTATTGGTCAGCAATGACTGGGGAAAAAGGGAAGAAAACTTGAATAGCTTCATTGGTAGCAGGTCACTCTTGAACATGACACTTTCACTTCATCACCATGATTGAGTCGGGTTGGGTTATTCTGTTCACTGGTCACATCACCATTGGTCCTGTTAGCACCTAAATCTGCCTTAGGCTGAAGGAAGGCAAAAATTAGGGTAACCACAAACCATGCTCAGTTTGGTAGCTAGCCCTACCAGAACAGGAGAGGGCTCTCTCTGAGTCATGCTCAGTGAATATATAAGCAAAAACGGTCTGAGATGACTTACAGTGAAATATTGATCTTAGGCTAGTAAGTGAATAGGGATACAAGAAACCATTTTCCTGAATGACCGAGCTTCTGGGATGGTATGGGACCAACGGTCAGCAAAGAACAGAGAATTTAATACAAAGGAACAGATTACTTCATGAGGCAGGATAGGCGGGAAGTGTAGCAATTTAGTTTGGAATAACGTGGAATGAAGAGATTGCTGAGGAGTGTGAAAAGGGCATAGGAACATGAATCCTTTTCAACAGAAGAAGAACACTGAACATGAAATTTTCCCACAGGCAGAGCAATAAAATTGAATTCTACCTAATCTCACTCGGAAAATTTCACTGGAAATGAACGTGAATTGAATTATGAAACATAAAGAAATACATATGAAACATAAGAGACACATTTGCTACACTCATAACCACAAGAATCTCATGAAACAGAGCCACTGCCTTTCATTAATTCTCTGTCAAAAATACACAGTGAAGAAACAAAGTTTCTTTCCCAGAGTCTCCCAGAAGTTACAAGCCAACCAACCCTTTACAAATAGCTTGCATACAATATATAGAATGTTTAAGGAAGAGGTAGAACGCCCAAGGGTTGGGGAGTTACTCGAATCATTACAAAATGGAGATGAAGAGCCAACCATCAGCTACATGTGCAACGCTAGAAACATGACATTTGGCTTGGGTGACCGTTTGCCTTCCTTCGCCACTTGGATAGAAGCCAATCTGGAGAAAAAATACTTTAAATGCCACCTTTGGTGCCAAAAAACCGAAGTGTAGAAGAGCGGGCCCACTTGGAGAAGTCGCGAACTGAAATTTCGTGAAACGGGAGCAAATTTGGCAATTTTTCCCCTGTTCGCCGCGCCATTTTCTCTGTGCGCCACACTACTTTGGGTCCTATTTTGGGGCACCTGTAGGTGTCTAAAATGTGCCCAAGTGGGCTTGTTAGAAGGCCTATCCTGTCTACTTTCTAACCCAACTGGAATTTTTGAATTTGGTGCTCATTTGCCCCTCCAACTCTTCATTCTCCCAAGACTGCTTCCTGTGTGTCAAAAAAGGGGCAGAGAGGTCATTCTTTTGGGTGTTTTTGACCTCTAGGAGACTAAGATCTTGCCCAAATTTCTTGTCCAGACACTATTAGCCATGATTTTCCATGCTGAATCCAAAAATGCAAACCATTCCTCATTTGGAGCTCTATATTTTTAGCGTCGCGCTGCACAGGGAGAAAAACCCTGTTTTTTGCCCAAAAATTTGTGAAGTGACCAAAAATTCCCAAATTTCTTGAAATTTGAGCTGGAGGTTCCCTATGGGGTGTTATGAAGGGCCAAGGAAGCCTCAGCCAAGATTCAAAGCCAATCTTTCTCTTTTGCCTCTTTTGCCTTTCTTGTTGCTTTCCTCAATTTCGCTTTCAAACTCCTTATCCGGGCCCTTGCACTCATGTTTCGTGTCCTGTAACGATAAGCCATGTGTCTCAGCAAGGCAAGGTCTTGATCAGCCTTGTCCAACAGCCTCTCCAAGTGCATGTTCATGCTCTCGAGATGGGCCTCCCGATCCTCATTGATTTCTCGCTCCAATGATGTGAGCTCAACTCTTCTCCTTTGAGTAGCTCGGTGATGCTCATGAATGTTTTGCAGCTCCATAATCGCTCGCTGATCCTCAAGCTGCTTGTTTCTCTGCTCTAGGTACTTCATGTTCCACTTGTCCCTCTCCAAGTCAAGGGATAAGACCTCAATCACTGATTGCTGCTCCTGGATGATCTTTGTAAGCTTTGCATTTGTTGGTTCTGTATCTGTCTCATCATCATGGAGGAGAACGAATTCGGTTTCTCGTTCACCTGATGTCCCTTCTTCCTGCACTGGCTCCTTACCTTTGCCCTACTCATGTGATGTTGATGTCGGAAGTGAGGCCCGTTCCACCCCGGGTGGAGATAACACTCACTTTGCTACTGCAAATAAGGGTCTACTGCCTCTCTGATATGTGATGACTACTGGCATAGTAGCAGTCTCATGGCACTCATACTGATGTGATGGACCACCTATCTCATGCTCTGCCTCTGATACTACCTGTGGAGCGCTGAAGAATTCATGGGAGATGAAGTCCTCCCAAGCAATACCCTGCAATCCCAACTGATGATCCACCAAAATCCGGATAAGAGCAAAATGATAAACATTGTTGAGCTGCTGTCGAGGGGTCATGTGCTGCATGAAATTTTTCATCCTCTCTATGTTCCTGCAAATGAAAAATGGAAGGTTTATCATCCGCACCCTGGTAAAGTGCATGAGCAACCTGATGTGATAGGCATAAAGGCGAGAAAACCTCCCCTCACAACTGAAGTACTTCATGATCAATTTCATGAGTGGAGCATACTCATCTCTCAAAATTCTGAATGGGAAAACTCTCGTGAGCTAACTCAAACAACTCGCCTTAATGTAAGGCTCATAATGATGCCTCTCCACCTTCTTCTTCTTATGCCACTGTTCTCCGATCTTTGGTATGCCTATTGCCACTGATACGGTTTTGGGTGTCAATGTGAAAGTGACCCCAGCCAAGATAGATTGACCTCCATGTAGGTGAAGTGCAAAAAGACGGGCCAACTCATGATGAACTCTGACATTTGCCACCCTTTGACAAAATTCAAGACATGCTAAATGCTGGAAACATGACATAGCAAGAGGGCATGCCTGCAACTCGGTGAGGGTGTTTGGCTCATCTCTAACATGTTTGCCACTTCGGTGATGTCTCCCGGGGGCCTGTTCTCCTGAAGCTATATCACTGTGGGTCTCCTCCTCATATTCTGATGAAACCTCGGATGCCATGACTGCTGTTTTGTAAACTAAATTTACACTGCCCTTTGATTATAGTGAAGCTGGAGGTTGCTTTGACAATCTGCCACCAAGGGGACAATTAAAAAGGGAGTATTAGGAGGGGGATAATATAATGGGAATAGGGGTTTATAGGAGAATTTTGTTTAGGGATATACAGGGGGTTTTGGGGTATTTTGATAGGGTAGGTTTTGCGTTTTTGGCAAGGTAAGGTTTTAGGGTTTGTAAGGTAGGGTTTGGGATTTATTTAGCAATAGGAAGAGGGGAAAGGGAGTATGATTTTGGTAGTGTTAGGGTAGTGATTATGGGGACAATGGCATAGGGGAATAAGGAACAGGGGTAGGGTAGGAAGAATAACCTTGGCAGCAATATCACTGTAGCACAAACCCTAGCATAATGGTTTTCTTTGGTGTCTTCTTTGTGTTTGCTTTATGATTTTTTTTTGCATTTTATTTCAGGCATAAAATCATCATATTACCCATAAAAATTGGTGCACAATTGAATTTAGGTAGTTTACCTTGCAAATAGAAGAGCTCCACAAAAAATTTGAGTGGATTTGGTAGGTTCTGGGCGCTTTATCCTTGTGCGCCACGCGCAAAGCCCAGTGCGCCGCGCGCTCTGAGTGCGCTGCGCTAGTGGTAATTTTGAACTGTGGGCGGGCTCTGTGTGCGCCGCGCTCCTGCCTGTGTGCACCACACGTCCAGAAATCGCCTACACCTGCTCCAAATTGCTCAAATCCTCAATTCACGACCTTGCAATGTTTTCCCAATGCCTTTGATTGCACAATGAGATTGTTTCATGATGGTATTTGTGCATATAAGCTTGAAGGTCATGTTTTAAATTAACTTTTTCAAAAAACCCACTTTTCTAATGTCTTGTTCAACACCTTTTCACTGACTTTAATATAACCCTAATTTTCACTTTTCCTTTGAAATTTTGGCTCAAACAATGAAATTTTCGACACTTTTTGCAGGGATTGCATGATAGAGCATCTGGTCATGGGAACCATGACTGCACCTGAAGAAATCAACTGTCGACTCTTTTTGAAAATTTTGTCACAAATGACATTATTTGACTTTTCTTCAAAACAGAGTTTTGAAGAATAGTCGAAGTCTATTAATATGATGGTGAAACTCTGCGGATCATTACTTTGCAAGAGCATCCCTCTAGCCTGCATGGCTTTACTAGACATATTAAAGACCAAATTGATCAATCCCTAGACCTAATGACCAAAAATGACTTTTGTCCATTAAAGGACTAGAACTTGATTGTCATGGACTTTTTGATTATTTGACATAAAGACATAAGCCAATAGGAGCCAGACATGAGGGGAAATGACTAGCATGACTTTCTCCATCAAATCATGGCATGCCCCTAGCGGAATGTAGCTGAATGAATGGAGTGGGACACCTAAAAATGAAATGCATAAAGAGTTTTGATCTCTGACGGAGGACTGACCAGACCGACTCTAACAGGTCCACGTACCATCCACCTTGGGGTTAATGCTACCAATCCATCTTAGTGTGGCCAATATGTTCAAGAGAAGTTGCTCAGAGAATTCACCAACCTAGCTAACGTCTCATCTGCTGTAATGCCTTCACTCTCCATTTTTCATGACCACCACCTTGAACCTTGTATCATCAGATCGTTTTCACCTCCACAAAATCATTTGCTCCGTTTCGTGTCGTAGATGTGGGATTCATAAGGCCCTCCTACAATGGGTCACTTCTTGTTGACATCAGCTCATTATCCAAGAAGTTGACTTAGGGACAACCCTTTCAGTACTTTGAAGCTTGCATGCCTCATTGGCAAGTTTCTCACTTCCGGTGACAGGTTTACATCAATGGCTTTTGACCGAAAGATTTTACATGGTGTTTGACATTAGCTCATGTGTTCACACCATGTGAATTGTACTGCAGTACCTTGAGGGTCATCATCATTATCGGTGATTCCTCTCGTGCCTGTTAACGGCTTACATCATTGGTTAGTAATCAAGCGATGTCTTTCCATGTTTGACATCAGAACATCTTTTCACATGGATCAACTTGTACTTCGAGCGAAGATTGAATGAGTTTGAAGACCCTGGATCTAGTTTCATCCATCCAGGCTACGATATATTTAGGAAAATAAAGACATCAAATGTACATCATTGCTGCATAGATAATCATCCAAACTAAAGGATGATGGCTCTACCAGAATCATCAGTCTGCCACACAGACGATTGCTTGTCTTATGTACATGAATGTGAATTTATAAAGCTAAGCATGGGAATGCCTGCCTCAGCTAGATCATGAAAATATTGTGAAGATAATGTATTGTGTTGTGTCTTATTACAAGTCACCTTCCATTTCGAAAAACCTCGGATCCTCATTATAAAGCATTTCACCCGACATCAAAAGGATTTACGACCTCATGTTTTAGCGGGCAACTTCTATAGACATATTTGGGCACTGCAACCCCAATCACATATGTCCATAAACCAAAGGCTTCTAAACCCCTATAGGTGTTGTCTCATACCCTAAAGGAACAAGGTCAGCTGATTACATCATCTCCCAGAAGTTCTCCATGAAAAACTACTCAGAACTGGTCAAAACAGGACCATACGGACTGCTCCATGCATAGGTTGTGATGCATCTCACCTATTGCACATGGGGGGTGCGATGCATACTGGAAAGCCCTTCTATAGGGTGCAATGAGAGAGATCAGACAAATGATAGAAGTAGTGTGCTAGGTGGAAACCCAAAGAATCTTCTAGAAACTGCTCATATGACACTTGCCTTTCTGAATTCACCCAGGGATGAGTAAGAGATCTGAAATATCCAAGTGGAACCAAGAACTATCAGTGAAATGACACTAATCAAAATCCCATAAACTGACTCACTCTCCTAAAAACATCTATACATGGATCCCTCATCCAAGAGATCCAGGGGCTAGAATTTTGTAATTTGCAAGGAAGTGCTATTTGTTTCTCTTTGAAGACATTGTTGGGTGATCTTGCTTTGTATAAGGTGAAGAGGGCTTTCATGCTGGGAGGATGATGCTGGATCAGAAAACTTGGTTGTAATACTCTCTTCTACTACTTCTATCAATAAAGCTATTTGATTTTCTCTCCATATGCTTATATATCTCTGAATCTTTTTTATGTATGCATTTATATGGTTAATGTGCATCTGATCCTACATTATTTATGGTTGTAGATCTCTATGCTTTGATGGTATTTTGCTACCTTGGCTCTATAGGTGTTTTTTGAAGTGGGAAAAGTGAGAAAGGAGTGGTGAATGCTCTATCAAAGGAAATGGTTTAACTTTAGTTTGTTTGTTTCTAAGATAGCTACCCGTCTCAGTGGGACTAGCAGCTCTGAATGGACACTAGTTTTCCCCAGTGTAGTCGGCATTTTGTTATCGGGAAAATATTGCACCTATAACACCCCACCCTCAGTAAATAACCATTTTGATCGGATGACTATCAACTTTTGAATCTTGGTCGTGTTCTTACCATCACCTACACTCTTTTTTAACCAATCATACGCCTCCATTTGATTGTTTATCCTTTTGAGGAACAGCTGTGATGAGTGATTCTATTAGCCACCCGTTTTCCACTGTAGTGATTGAAAAGTTCCAAGCCTTATCTGGAACCAGTTGCTATCTAGACACATCACTCGTTCCTCAAAAAACGAGTCTCCTTTAAGCTCTTTTCATCTGTCTCATAAAATATGAAAAGATCATCGAGCAATTGGCCTCTCCAGCTCATTAAAGTGACTGGAAGTCCCATCCCTCCTCTATATTTTAATCTTTTTGGACCTGAGGGATTATTACACAAAAATATTGAGTGCTTGTCTTGTTTGGCTCATTAAAACTATCGAAAAGTCATCCCTTTCGTATTATTATACACTTTTTCGGACTTAAGGGATTACATCATGAAAAAGGACCACTGGAATTGCCTTTACATCCCTTTTTAGACTCTCTAAAATTGAAAAGGATCAAGTTATCTTTGTCGTTAAACTCGTTAAAACAATAGCGATGAACTTGTCCATGCAGACAAGAGCGAGTTTCACTGTCTCTAGGCTCATTAAAACGTAGCGACGAGTTTGCTCAAAGGGTAAATTATAGAACAAGAATATGTTATCCTCCTCAAGCTTGACAAAAATAAAGAGGTACTGGTCAGCAATGACTGGGGAAAAAGGGAAGAAAACTTGAATAGCTTCATTGGTAGCAGGTCGCCCTTGAACACGACACTTTCACTCCGTCACCATGATTGAGTCGGGTTGGGTTATTCCGTTCACCGGTCACATCACCATTGGTCCACCGTACCATCCACCTTGGGGTTAACGCTACCAATCCATCTCAGTGTCACCAATATGTCCAAGAGAAGCCGTTCAAAGAATTCACCAACCTAGCTAATGTCTCATCCGCTGCAATACCTTCACTCTCCATTTTTCATGACCGCCACCCTGAACCTTGTATCATCAAATCGTTTTCACCTCCACAAAATAATTTGCTCCATTCCGTGTCGTAGATGTGGGATTTATTAAGGCCCTCCTACGACAGGTCACTTCTTGTCGACATCAGCTCATTATCCAAGAAGTTGACTTAGGGACAACCCTTTCAGTACTTTGAAGCTTGCATGCCTCAATGGCAAGTTTCTCACTTCCGGCGACAGGTTTACATCAATGGCCTTCGACTGAAGTATTTTACATGGTGTTCAACATCAGCTCATGTATTCACACCACGTGAATTGTACTACAGTACCTTGAGGGTCATCATCATTATCGGTGATTCCTCTCATGCTTGTTAACGGCTTACATCATTGGCTGGTAATCAGGCGATGTTTTTCCATGTTCGACATCAGAACATCTTTTCACATGGATTGACTTGTACTTCGGGCGAAGATTGAATGATTTTGAAGACCCCGGATATAGTTTCATCCATCTGGGCTGTGATATATTCAAGAAAATAAAGACATCAAATGTACATCATTGCTACACAGATAATCATCCAAACTAAAGGATGATTGCTCTACTAGAATCATCAGTTTACCACACAGACGATTGTATGTCTTATGTACATGAATATGAATTTATAAAGCTGAGCATGGGAATGTCCGCCTCAGATAGATCATGAAAATATTTTGAAGATAATGTATTGTATTGTATCTTATTATAGGTCACCTTCTAGTTCGAGAAACCTCAGATCCTTATTATAAAGTATTTCACCCGACATCAAAAGGATTTACGACCTCATGCTCTAGGGGGCAACTATTATATACACATTTGGGCACTGCAACCCCAATCACATATGTCCATAAACCAAGGGCTTCTAAACCCCTAAAAGTGTTGTTTCATACCCTAAAGGAACAAGGTTAGCTGATTACATCATCTCCCAGAAGTTCTCCATGAAAAACTACTCAGAATTGGTCAAAACAAGACCATACAGACTGCTCCATGCATAGGGTGTGATGCATCTCACATATTACACATGGGGGGTGTGATTCATATTGGAAAGACCTTCTGTAGGGTGTGATGAGCGAGAGCAGACAAGTGGGAGAAGCAGCGTGCTAGGTGGAAACCTAGAGAATCTTTTAGAAACTGCTCATATGACACTTACCTCTCTGAATTCGCCCAGGGATGAGCAAGAGATATGAAATCTCCAAGTGGAACCAAGAACCATCAGTGAAATGACACTAATCAAAATCCCAAAAGCTAACTCACTCTCCTGAAAACATCTATATATGAATCCCTCATCTAAGAGATCCAGGAGCTGGAATTTTGTAATTTGCAAGGAAGTGTTGTTGGTTTCTCTTTGAAGACATTGTTGGGTGATCTTGCTTTGTATGAGGTGAAGAGGGCTTTCATGCTGGGAGGATGATGCTGGATCAGATAGCCTGGTTGTAATAATCCTCTCTTCTACTACTTCTATCAATAAAGCTATTTGAGTTTTCCTCCATATGCTTGTATATCTCTGAATCTTATTTATGTATGCATTTATATGTTTAATGTACATCTGATCCTACATTATTTATGGTTATAGATCTCTATGTTTCGATGGTATTTTGCTGCCTTGGCTCTACAGGTGTTCTTTGAAGCGGGACAAGTGAGAAAGGAGTGGTGAAAACTATATCAAAGGAGAGAGGAAACAAACAAGGAGACTAGCGAAAGACTGAGGTTGGTGCTCTCTGCTTCTCTCTCATCCATCTCTCATAAAGGAAAACACAAGTAACTTTAATTTGTTTGTTTCTAAGATAGCTAACCATCTTAGTGGGACTAGCAGCTCTGAATGGACACTAGTTTTCTTGATAACAACAATTCAATTACAACATAGAAAACAAAGCAATTCATTAAGTCTGGCAATATGAAACAGTAAAGCAATGTGACTACAATAAATAAAAATGAAACCAAACCATCACACAACATAAATCATAAAGATATAATATAGAGTAGTAGCTTAATCCACTAGAGGTTGGGCCCTTAGCCGCCAACGATTGTTGTTGGGCTACTTCAGATAAGGTGAATGAATAGCAGCCCTTTTACTTATTAATCATCAGACTGCGAAATCATTACAATAGAAAAAGCCTTGAGAATTACAATGGTAATGCAAAAATCCCCCTTTCCTCCTATCCTATCCTATCTCTAATAATCCTTAACTTAATCTCTCATAATCTATTTCATCTCTCATAATCAATCATCCTGAATCCCCTTCTTTGATCTCTGTTTTCATTTGAGGAGAGAGCAGTTACAACAGAGATGATTACAATATGATTCTCATTGCAAAATTGGATTTCTCACACAAATTGATAAAAAAGATCCTATCTAGAATATCTCTTCATCAATCATTCAACATGAACACGTCGAATTTGGCATTGTAGTTGAGATATTTTGGAAAACGGCCACAACAGTGAATCTAAGAAAAATGTCTTTAGAGAACCTTCCGTTTCTCTTAGCATGGACCTAATTTGGGAAAATGGATCATTAGAAACTAATTTGTTCTGTTTTGGATAAAACCCATGTTTCAGATTTTCCAGATTCTTCTCCATTTGCCCAAAATGTCCAATGCAAAATTGTCACTTCTTATTCTAGCAAATCTCTGAGTTGGAATATTTAATGATGAGCTGGAGATCAAATCTTCAATCTGGAAAATATCTTGGAGGCTAGAATGGTGAAAATTTTTATTAATAAACCATCATTGCTAAAAACATGCATAATAATCAATTTATTAAAGATAAAGGATAAGAAATAATATTTATTCATAAGAGCATAAATAATTAGAAGATGGAATTATATGATAAATCATGATAAATGACATGATAAAGAAGAGTAGAAATGGATGAAACAGGTGTTAAAAAGTGATAATAATAATGACATATTAATGGTCCAACAAGGGTTTGCTCAAATTTTGAGCTGGAGTACTCATTGGATGAACATTTTAATTCCTCATCCAAGGAGTACCAATATTCCATGCTTTTGATAGACTATGCTACACGAAAAATGAGAAATACATGAAAAAACGTGATTGTAATCACGTTTTCCATGTATTTCTCATTTTTCATGTAGTAGGGTCCATCAAAATTATGCAACATGGGTACACCTTTGATGAAGAATCAAATTTTTCATCCAACGAGTGTTTCTGCTCAAAATTTGAGTAAACCCATTAGGTAGATGAGTTGAAAATACGAGTTAAAAAAATAGTTTTTTTCTTTTTTCCCTCTAATTTTTGATGATGTAATCTAATATTTTTTAATATTTCCACTATCATTTTATAATTTCCTTAGGAGGCCCATTTTAGACCTCAAAATTCTCCTAATGAAAGGAAGAAATCTTAGTCCAAAATAAAATCTAGTCAAGGGGGAAAGAAGAAAAACTTGTAGAGAATCAAGTAATTCACTGTCATGAATTTAGGCACTATGCCATGAAGTGTCCATACAAGAATACAAGAAATAAGACCTCAGAAGGAGCAACAGGTGAAGATTTGGCTTCACAGTTTGAGCTTGAATTCACTCTTATCGCATGCATGGAAAGCACAATGATGGGGAGTGTATAGTACTTGGACTCAAGTGCATTGTTCCACATGATGAGTAGAGAATGTTTCAGTTATTTGGAGGAGAAATATCTCTAGATTATCATTGATATGGGAGATTATGGAAGGTAAAACATGACCGAGATTGGTATAACCACCTTTCATAGGGAGTTAAGATCCCCTCTCAGGCTCAAGGATGTGATGTTTGTTTCAGGTCTAAAGAAAAATCTTGTCTCTGTTGCAGTTTTGGAAGACCATGGTTATGATTTTATCTTTAGAAAAAGGAAAGAATTCTTGAGACACATAGCCACAAGATAGGTGAAGTAGATCAGGGTTCATGGGAATAATATGTACAAGATAGATATGGAGGATTGTGTTGCATTGAGCACAAAGGTCAAGAAGGTGCAGAGTCATGATGTTTGTGAACTTTAGCATAAAATACTTGGCAATTTGTATCATGACTCTTCGAAGATCATGCAACAGATGACCAAAAGCCTCCCCAAAGGATAATTACAGTAGTATGATACATGCAAAGGGTCTACCATGGGGATGTACACAAAAACCACTTTCCATGATTGATACAACAAAGCACATGCAATCCTTGAATGGATCCATTATGATTTCTATGGACCTTTCTTGACATCCTCCACTGTGAGGCACAAATACTTTTTTCATTTTTATTGATGACTTTTCATGGAAGTGCAGGGTCTTCTTCATGCAGAAAAAGGATGAGAAATTCTCTAGGTTCATAGAATTCAATGCACTATTTGAAAAAGAAATGGGCAAGATGGTGAAATCTCTTAGGAGCGATAATGGAGGTGATTAGGTGTAGAATGAATTTAAAAATTTATGTGCAAAATAAGGCATTCGATGAGAATTGATAACACCCCACAACCCACAACAGAATGGGGTGGCTAAGAGGAAAAACCATAACATTGTGTGAGAAGCAGGCGTGATGTTGCATGATCAGGGCCTACCTTTGTATTTGTGGGATGAGGCATGTAACACAATAGTATATTTGCAGAACCAAAGTGCTCATTGTATTTTGGGCAAGATTACACCATAGGAGGATTTCTCGGGGAGAAATTCGAATGTTTCACACTTTAGGATTTTTAGAGCCTCTATTTACTATGATGTCTCCAAAGAATCAAGGAAGAAGCTAGAGAAGACAACATAATTGGGGGTATTTTTTAGTTACACATAAACTCCCCACAGCTATCGTGTGTACTTACCATCCCTCAAAATGACAGTTATGTAAAGGGATGTAAAATTTGATGAAGACAAAGCCATGTAGTGCTCTCTTGAGAGGGATCTTCAGATCCCACCAGAAAAGGAGTGTATACCTATAAAGGAGGACACTCAAGAAGGTGTGGAGTAGCCACAAGTTGAGGAGTAGAGGGTGGAGATTACCAATCAAGCAGAACCATCTAGAGAAGGCAAGAAAAGGACCAGGGAAGCTGAGAGACTTATTGAGGATTCGAGGGAGAATGTGGGTTCTCCTTCAAATTAACACAGGAAGAGAAGGTCACTAGATCAGTACATTGGCTACATGGATCTAATGATTGATCTTGTAGAGAGTGAGCCATCCTCTTTCGAGAAAGCAGTAGAGAAACCTGTATGGGTTGATGAAATGATGGAAGACTATGAATCCATTGTAAACAATAGTGTTTGCGAAGTGGTCCCAAGTCTAGCAGAAAAATCAGTTGTTGGTTCGATATGGATCTCCAAGGTGAAGCATGCAACAAACATAAGCATATAAAAGTACAAAGGGATTGACTATGAGGAGAACATTTATCTTGTAGCAAGATACTCATCAATTAGATCAATCCTTTCTCTGGCTACAGAGATGGTGTTGAATATCCACAAGATGGATGTAGAAACAATATTCCTCAATGGAGTTATTGATGAGTAGGTGTATATCAAGCAACCAAAAGGCTTCAAGACTTTTTATTGGGAGTCTCATATGTGCAGACTCAAGCGAGCATTATAAAGTCTTAAGCAAGCACCTTGTGCTTGGTACACCAGGATCAATAGTTATCTCATCGGTTTGGGCTTCACTAAAAGTGAAGGAGATGCAAACCTATATGATATCTTCGTAGAAGGTAGATTGTTGATTATTGTATTATATGTTGATGACTTGATTTTAACTAGTGATGAGAAACTGATCAGATATTGTAAGGAGGACCTTGCAAGAGATTTTGACTTGGACATGGGTCTCCTGTTCTACTTCCTTGGATTGGAAGTATGGAAATGTGATGGGGAACTATTTTCTTCTCAAGGGAAGTATGCCAACAAGATACTTCAAAGGTTCTACATGGAAAGTTTCAAACCCATGGAGACACCTCTAGTGACCAACTTGAGGAAAGAGGATGCCACTTGAGGTGAGGAAGTGGATGCTATTGTTTACTGATAGTTGGTGGGTTGACTAATATACTTTATGAACACATGAACATATATCTGCTATGGAGTCGACTAGCTTAGCCAAGATATGGTTCAGCTAACCAAACTATTTTGGAGGGCATCAAATCATGTTCTATGGTACCTCAGAGGAACTACCCAGTATGGACTATGGTATAGACAAAAAGAGGGAGTGAGTTTCTATGGCTTCACAGATGCAAATTGGGTGGCGAGTACATTAGACTGAAAGAGTAAATTAGGTGGAATTTTAATTGTTGGGTCCATGTATGTTTCCTAGTACATTAGGAAGCAAATATTTTTGACACTCAGCTTAGCAAAAGTAGAGTGCGTGGCTTCCAGTCAAGAAACATGTGAGGTGATCTAGACAAGAAAGATACTTGTTGGATTGTTTGATTAGATGATGGATCCAACTATGATCTACTGTGATAATCAGAGTTGAATCAAGCTCTTTGAAAATCCTATTTTTCATGATCGATTCAAGCATATAGATATCTGCTATCACCATTTATAGGATTGTGTACAGAGGCGGATAATGTTGTTGCAGTAAATTCCAGTAGAGGAACAAGATGCTAATAGTTTGACAAAGGCCTTGTCAAGAGGGAAGTTTGAGTTCCACTGGTGTAAGGTAGGGTTGGTTGATAATCACTTCCTTGTTGAGAGGGAGTGTTGAAAATGCAGCAAGAAAATCTCAGTTTGATGTTGCCTTGGTCAAACTAGAGGAAATTCAAATTTCCATTTCAGTAGAAATCTTGGAGGTAGTTAACTGAGGTGACATGGCACTTTCCACTTAGTTGACTCTATTAATCAAGATGGGAAATCTCGAGTTGAGTTTAGTATTATTGATTTCTAATTTGTAGAAACCTATTTAAATTAAATTGAGTTATGGTTAGTTAAACCAGTTCTAACTATTAGAGGAGCTAGTGGAGGTTAAGTTGTGGAAGTGGAAATTCAACCACACTCAATGATCAACCAATTAATTAATCAGTCAACCCAAAATAATTGATGCATATAGAGAATTATGGTTACCCAGTTGCAATGGAGATTCCAAGGCAGTGTACGATTAGTTGTAGACTATTCCAATGTGTACATGTGGTGCATGAAATCAGAGGAAGAACCTAGAGGAATTGCACAATCAAATTGAGGGAATTTCCTAAATAATAGGGCCCAATTTACTTAAAGAACAACACAAAGAAATAGGAGCTTGGAGGGCATGAAAGTTGGCTAAGTGTTGACTAGAGTCAGTTAGTTAGACAGAGGGATAGACTATACACTTGCAGATTGTGCTCAGGCTTCAGCAACATATGTATTTCATCTCTATTCTTTGATTGATTCAATACAGATAGGAAGGGGTTTTGAGAAGTTGCTTTCCCCTAGATAAATTTTTATGCATGTGTTATACTTATTCTTGCATATTTATGATTTGTATTCTGGATCATGAATTGAATTTCGCAGAACAATAGAGTAGATTTGAGTCTCATGTTTTAGTAAATGTCATGGGTAGTTTTAGATCCACACAATCATTTCTACAAAGTAGAGGCATTAGCCTAAGAATTCTAGTTTTGCAACTTTCCATGTATAAGCACATTTTTTGATAAATGAAATGCATTTTTTGTTTTTATACTGCTATCATTTTAGGGATTTGAGACACCTTTGGTTAGGTCCCACCACAAGTTCTCTAGAAACCTCATTGTACTCTTATTTTTAATGCATCAATTCATTTAGTCCCTTTTGTAATTTCATTTTTGAACATTGTTTCTTGCAAGGTTAATGAGCTAGTTTTCTTAAAAGTATTTTTTTTTTGCATAATGTTTTAGTAGAATTATCAATAGTCATTCTATGAATTTTACATTCCTTTCCATGAATTATCTTACTTTTATTGTTTTTATTTATTTGCTATTCATGCATTTTTGTATGTTGTTAATTGCACAATTTCCCGTTCTGCAGAGCTACAAGAAACCATATAATTAGTCTTTGTTGAATAAACTCATCTATCATAGGCATACAGACATGGAAGTGAGTTATTGAACATCCTTTAGTGTTATCTTAGTTCATATTTCTTTCAAAACACATTTGAAGTGCATTTTGTTGCTCATTGTATAGTCTACAATAGTAAAACAAGAACTCCTCTAACATCCTCCATTTTACAAAAAAAAAAACTCATCTAAATTTATACCCAAAACATGTTTAGCTTTAATTGACATGTTACAACATCTACAAAACTTTGAGGATGATATTTGGAAACCAAGATATCTCATATATCCTTTGACCTAGTGGTTGTAGGATATTTGTTTTTGTCAAAGTAGGGTTTGATGTTTCTATGATTTATTTCAACTTCTAGTTTGTTTTCAATGCACAGTGAAGTAGAAATGATTTTATTTCAACATGATTTAATCAATTTTTCTTTCATTTTCAATAAATAGTGTAGGATTTCTTATTGTTCTTCATTTCTTGCAATTTTGAATATTTCATGTAGCATATATAGCTCAATGGTCTCTATGTAACTCTATTTCTCGTTAGTTGCTTTCATCTGCTTGAGATAAAAAAAGAAGAAGAAGATAACACATCCTGCACATATAGTGCCAACCCCTATTAATTTTTTATGAACCATGGGTTGATAATTAAATTCGATACAATTGGGAGTTACAAAATTCTTGCTATAATATTGATGTCTATCACCAATCCCAAAAATAAGTTTGCAGGCACCAACCTACTAGATGCACCAACCCCAAAAAATATTTTTAGGCAGAAAACTATTAGAGGCACTAACCCCTAGAAAATACTTTCAAGAACCATCCTACTTTAGGCTACAACCTAATTGAGGGACCAACTTGAAAAATATATACAATCACTAAAATGCAATAGGATTCAACTTGACTGAGGCACCAAACTTGATGGAGGCACCATTCTCGTTCTCCATACTATTGTGGAATAATTTTCACAATCTTTCAAATTGGAGCCACAAATTTAACACAAAACACATCTTAAAAGTCTAATCATATCAATACATCTTCAACCAGGTATTCAAACACAACAGTAACTCATCCTTTATTTCTTGTATTAATACTAAATCTTCTCATATGGCCTGAAAATTTTCACATACAATGAAAGAAATACAACTTATTGTCTTTCTCATGACTTTTCATGTCCCTTATGTAGATCACAAGAAAATACAAGCCATTTCCATCTTTTTCAAGAATCAAATTTCCCTCAAATTAACTTATAAAAACATTATAAGAATTAACAATTCTACAAACTGCAACTTTTAGATCATCTACCTACAAAACACACTTTTCTGGAATGCATTCTTCAAAATGCACTTCTCCACTCTATGTAAACATTCGATAGAATAAAATTATGAGGGAAAAAATAAATTCTTGTAAACCCTACCGAACTTGAACTTGGGATCTCTCTTGAACCAATCAAAGTCAATACTAATTCCACTATTTTTTACATATTCAAGCAAAGCATCAAAAATATATTTATCATTTAGTGACATGGAAATTCCATGTTGGTAAATAACGAATAAGCCTTAAATATTAAGCATACACGATATGTATGTATATATGTATGTATGTATGTATGTATGTATGTATGTATATATATATATATATATATATATATATATATATATATAGAAGACGAGAATTGTATGCATGACCAAAACCAATAAGCATTTGGGCCTTTCCATATAGCATGGAGCCAATGCCTTTAGGCCTCACCACAAATCTAGTTTCCTTTGGGCCTCACCATATAACATAGAGCCAATCAACTTTGGGTTTCACAGAACCAACACCTTCGAACCTCAAAATATAACACAAATTGATCACCTTCACCCTTTACAGATTCAATGCCTTTGGGAGTCAACGTATAAAATAGAGCCAATCACCTTCGGGCCTTAGAGAGCCAATTCCTTTGAGCCTCAACCTATAACATAGAGAAAATTTCCTTTGAGCTAGTATTTTCACCCCAACCTATAACATAGAGCCAATCATCTTTAGACCTCACCACAAATTCAATCTCCTTTCAGCCTCACCATATAACACAAATCCAATGACTTCAGGCCTCACCACATATCATAGAGTCAATTGTCTCCAGGACACAACACAAATACAATCACCTTTGGGCCTCACCATATAACCTAGATTCAATTTCTTCAAGCCTCACAATATAACACAGAGTCAATGCCTTCAGGCATCACTATATAACACAAATCCAATCACCCTCAGGCTTCACTAAGCTAATGCCCTCAGGCCTCAACATATAACAAAAAAATAATACACCTTTGGGAATGACCATATAGCATAATGCAAATACACCTTTAGGGATGACCATTTACCATAGAGCCAATACACCTTTAGACATGATCATATAGCCAATGAACCTTAGGGCACAATCATAATATTGGGTGTGGAGCCTAATTATCTTCCATATTTAGAGGCTTTATTTCAGCTATGGTTGGATCCTAGTCCTTGACATAGGGTTGTGGGGGTGATTCCTCCCCACTTTGCCCCCCCCCCCCCACACTAGTTCCACTGAGGAGGGTGTTGGTAGCCCTTTACCCCCCTCGGGTGGAGGTTCAGGGGAAATTCCCCTGAAAGAAAATTTTCAGTAAATATTTCCTTGTAAAATATTATAATTTCATAGTCAATCTAGGTCATTCATTAGGTAGAATATCTAACTATAGAAGATATGTTAATTTAGGGTTTCTTTTCCCTAGAAGGCAACCCTCGGTTTATATGATGTAATTTTATTACAAATGTGTATTATTATGTGTGAGAAAAAATAGAGGAGAATGTGTGAGAGAAAATAAGAATCTATATTAGATTTTCTATAATTTGTATCCCTTAAGTTTTCTAGATAATATAAAAGGAAGGACTAGTTGTTTGTTTATGGACAAAGCCCAAATTGGGTGAGCCACATATATCTGTGTCTCTCTTGTATTATGTTTTGTTTGTGTTTCCATAATATTTTATGTTATCCATTTCTCTATTATTTAATATCTAACCATTGGTATCAGAGCCGAAGGACTATTTGGCTGATAAACGCGTAGGAAAGAAGGGTTCCTTGTTCAATTTGGATAAATGGTAGAAGCTAGTAGGTTTAGGGTTGAGAAATCAAATGAACAAAACTACCACCTATGGAAGATTCAAATAGAGTATTATTTGTTTCCAAAAGATCTCTACCTACAAATGAGTGGAAAACAAAAGAAGATGAAAAGTATGATGGTATAAGAATGGGAGATTGTCGACAAAAAGGCACTAGGACCAATACAATTATGCCTCGTAGCATTAGTGTTCTTCAATATTTCAAGGTAAATGACAATATAAGATTTAATGAAGTGATTAGCCAAACTATATGAAAAACCTCTGGCCTCAAACCAAGTATTTCTTATGAAGTGTTTATTTACTATGAATATTTTAGAAGGTGGATTTGTTGTTGATCATTTAAATGAATTTAACATGATTACCAGTTAGTTAAATTATGTAGGTGTAAATTTTGATGATGAAGTTAGGGATCTGTTGTTTATTTGCTCATTTCCAGAAAGGTTGAATGGCTTAGCCATGGCTATCAGTAATTCTATCTCTAGATAGAGTACTTTGAAGTTTGATGATATTGTTGGTCCTATCCTTAGTGAGGAAATGCGACAGAAAAACTTAGGCGAGATAACAAGTAATTATTTAATTGTAGAGATTATTTGTATTTGTAAACTTGAAGATTTTTGAAAATTTGCAAGTTAAATTTAAATGTATTTTAGGTAGAGGATTAGTTTACCAATCACATAAACAAGTAAATTTTAACCAAATGCTACAGCAAAATAAAGACAAATAAGCATATCTAAAACACATAACACAAAGCATGAGAAAGGAGTTCACCCCTCCCTTGGGCTACATCTCCTTGTCTAGCTTCCAATGCAGGGCCTCTTTCATTAAAAATGCTCAAAAGTGTGTTTACATTCTTTAGAAAGCTCAAATAGTAGAACTAATGTCTCCAATGGATCTGATATTGTAAAAAAAACCCCATTTTGGTTCTTTCTGCATGTTAATTGGTAAAAAATTGAGTAAGTTATGATTGTTTCAAGTTTTTACTCCATTCTATAGGTAATCATCCCCTAATTCAGCTGAAATCTGGCTTGAGAACCCTAAACCTAGAACCAAAGAATAATTCTAGCTTACACTCTCACCCGACTGGCGAAATTGTAGGACAGTTAGTCCGCCCAATAATTCCTCAGTTTCAAAAATCATAGTCACGTGGAATGCATGTGACCTGGTTTAGGGCCGAGATTCCAGGGCATATGTCCAATGGATTTAAGCCCTCCACTTGGCGTGCTCCTGGTTGCATGGTCACCCATATCTTGGGGATGGTCCCCTAGGGGCTGGCCCGCTTTCTGGTGCGTGCTCTTGGTTACATGGAAGGGTCATACGACCCGAGGCTGGACCCTCTTAACTCCCACTCGATCGTAGCACTTAACTTAAACTATGTGAATTACTTGGGGATGTAGACATGGGGCGGCTAAGGCCTATCCATTATCCCCCCGCTTGTGGTCCCATGGCACTGCAATCGCTAGCGATTAGAGCTTAGTCAAACCTCTCCCCTAATGACATATTACATAAGCTTTAAATACAAAGTTGGAACATTCTTTTACAAGAACCATTGCAATGTAGTTGGTTAGGCTGACCCACATGTCCTCCATTTGACCCTTAACCAAAATTTTCCCAAGTACGAGGAGGGTACGTGGTAGCCACCGGTTGGCCCACAGGGCTCTTTCTTATTCGTCCAACATTACACTAATGAAATCAAAGCATACACAAACGAATAAAAATGAGACAAGTGTCAACCAATGATTGGTGCATAAAAACACAACCAAATTCCCATTCAGATGCCTAGTCAGCGTATGGAATGCTGATTCTGTGTACCTGCAACCTAAATTCCAAAAATTTTAGTTGTTTGCCAAATTTTTTAGAACACAATCTTGGGAGCATACAATATCAGTTTTGAGTGAAACAAATTATGTTGGGTTCAGATCATCGAGATCTATCCAACCTTTTAGGTTTCAATCTCTATCACACAATTTGAATTTTGAGCACTAGTTTGATCCACCAGATCACTCCTCCCCATTGGAAGCTTTTTGACCTCCAAAAGATCTTTATTAGACAAAAAATAGATGAGGGTACTTATCCCTTAACCTTCTAGTCACATTCCTCTAAAATTTTCTTGAATTTGTTGCTTTGAAATTTTCATGAAAGTACATCACTTTCCTTGATTTTGGACTCCTGGACTTTCTACCAAAGATGAACTCTTACTACAATTTTCCAAGATATGCAGAATAGAAAAGTTCCCTTGAAGGAATTTTAACATTCCCTCCTTAGCCTTCAATCAATGGAAACATAAAAAAATTGAATTTCGCTTCACCTTGAACACTGTCGTCATGCCGATGCTTAACATGTCTAGTCTTGCACTTGGCTTGACTCTTTACCAAATGTGATCACCATCGCCATGCACCATCCTTATTGAAAGCCAAAACATTATGAAACCAAAAATAATCTTTCTTGGGACCATTTTCATCTTTTTCAAATAGCCTTTGCATTTTCCTTTTGACCTCTACATTCTTTAACATTGGCATCTTGTTCACACCAATGTTCAATAATGATGCATTCTGTTGCAAATTCACTTCATTTTGTTTACCTCTTTTAGGAGGCAACTTGTTAGAATCCTAAAACATGTTATCACATGAATTAGAAACCTAAATAAAATAATATTCCAAAGTTGATTCATATCCTTGAAGTGTTTTAGATTCCTCAACATATTCATGTTTGATCATTAACAGTGCAAAGTTATGACTAGCATTAACAATCCTCTTCATTAGTCTTGTATTTACAAGAGATGCATTCAACTTCTTGCTGTGTGCCCTAACAATGTACTCAATCCCACTGTTGAACAAATGATATATGTTCTCATGGAGATGAAAAATAGCTCTCATATCATAAATATATGGACTTCCAAAAACAATACCAAATATATCAATTGGAATTACATCAAGCTCTACCTCATCTAGAAAGTTTGCAGTGATTGCAAAACTAGGTATGCATTTCTTTGTCACCTGAAATTTTGCGTTCTCACATACCCAACCTAAAGGATAAGGTTTAGGATGAGGAATGGTTTCTAAATTCAACTTCTTGACAATGTCTTCTGAGATAAGATTTTCTTGTAAGCACTATCAAACAATGTATCTATCTTGGTATGTTTTGAAATGACTCTAATATGGAAAATCCCTATTCTTATATTTTCAGCTTGAGTTTCATTAAGACAATTTGAAGAACTAGTACATGCAATGTACTTACCTTTCAAACCCATGGCTATAAACCTTTGTTTCATCTCCAGAATCAGAACCTAAATCTTGTTGTCTAGTTGCAATTGTCTTCTCTTTCTCCTTGTTTTTAAGATTTCTGGGTCTCATTTTTGGATGAAGTTTAGAGCAGTGATATTCATCATGGCCCCCTTTGGAACAATGTTTCCATGTAATTTTTCCTTTCCCCATATTGATGGAAGAATTATTATTTCCATTTCCTTTGAATTTACCCTTTCCTTTTTCTCCAGACTCAAAGGAACTCTCACTAGTTTCTTCAGAAACATTTTTCCCCCGTGCCTCTAAATGAGTTGCTTGTACACAAAATTCATCTAGTTTTGTAGGGTTAAACATGACAATGGTATGTCTCAAGTAACTATAAAATCCTCCAATTTATTTTAAAAAATTTTCTTGAGAGGAAAAATCTATACCCAAAAGCAAAGCCCTTCTTAATTCTTGATTATAAGATTGCACATTTTTCCCCTTGCCTAAAGTTTTTCTAATCCATAATATATTTTTGCATGTATGATAAAGGATAAAACTTCCTTCTTATTGCAATAACAAAATAATTCCAGGAGGATAAAACCTTACCATTTTTCTTCATGTCCTCTTGAGTTTTGATTTCCCACCAAATAATTTTTGCACCTTCCAATCTAAGAGAAGCAAGCTGAACCTTGGTTTCATCATCTCTGATTCTTTGTATCCTACAACACTCTCCAATATGACGAACCCAATTACCCAATCCCTCTGCGTTTACCTCTCCATTGTACATAGGAAATTCAAACTTAATATGAATTTTAAGCAAAGGAGTTTTACCATGACCCCTTGGGGAATTTGGAGGTGTTTGTGAAAGGGTATAAGAAGTTGAAGATGAGGATGAAATGAGGATGAGGATGGAGGTGAGAGTGGTGGTTTTTCACCATCCCCTCCATTCCATTTGGGAGGCTTTTCTCCTTTTCCTCCATCTCCTTTTTGAGGCTTTGAGATCTCTCCATAGAGTCTAGAATTCCTCTCCTCATATAGAACCTTAATAATCTCATGCATCTCAAAGAATGCTTTTCTGAAATTTTTCTCATCTTCAAACATCTCTTCAGGACCTTGTTAGCCTCACTCTGTTATTAAATCAATTATAAATCCAAATATTGAATTAAATAAATTAAATCAAGAGAATTAGGAGTTAGTTCCTCAAACTAGGGAGTTTAACTAGGAGGAGAGATTCTCTCCAACTAGTTCTCCTAAATTAGTGTGTAAGTTGGGAAAATGTCTCAACCAAGTGAGTCTGAGATAGACGCACTATTTTAAGACCAATTTCTCGTGTATTTAAATGTATTATTAAATTATTTGAATAAGAAAGAGAGAATTAAATGAGCAAGAGAGACCAAGTTATGGCTGTCTGCCTTTTCCGCCATATCAGTTTTCTATGCGTTTGTTAATTTTATTATGAGCTTATTTTAATGTGTGTGAGTATTTATTTTATGTGTGTGTTTAATATAGCTGTGTGATATTTTCAACATGTGGTATCAGAGTCATGGGCTCAAAATTTTTGTTAAAGATGTATTTCGTGTAGAGCGTGTGGAGTGTTAAGTTTTTTGGCTTTTGGTTTTGGCCAAAGGGATGAACATTTGGGTGCAAGTCTTCCAAGCCCATCCACTGGTTGTTGCATTTCGATAACATAGATCTAAACAACCAAAGCCATCGTTAGCATATTGCGCTCCGACAACTAATTGAATGCTCAACACCACAATCATCATCTTCAAATGAATGGTTTTCACTTCCAAATGTGAACCTCCTATGCAATGGCATTTTGATTGATCGGTCCAAGCTTGAACACCATTATTTTAGTGAATTTTAGTTGCTGCCCAGTACGGATCAATTGTTTTCCAGAACCTGAGATTCATTGAATATTTTCATTCTGCAACACCAGAATTGGAGTATGGTTGAATGAACATCGGGAGTCGCCCCTCGAAAAGGAAGCCAAGTGGAGAAATTGAGTCACTCCATGCCATCCCATGGATATTCACTTGGACACAAACCCAATTTCATCTTCTTGTTTGGCTAGGATTTGGTGGAGAATTCAAGCATGTTATGGAGAAGGATATAAGAAATCTCCACAGTTGATTTGGTGTTAACAACACCTCCAACATAGTCAATCCGTAGATCATTGCTGCAGAAGCATGCCAGGTTTAGAATTTGCTTGTCTTAGTTATATGGGAAAGATATCACCCCTAATGAGAAGCATGAGCTTGATGAAGCTTTTATGAAAGAGCAATTGGTGCATTTAGAGATTTCCACTAATGCATATGCAAATGTTTGTAAAGAATCGTGGGTTTGGATTGCCTGTGATAATTAATTGATCGAGAGTGCATTTAGCAATCGCGAGAAGGTAGTGCTCAGTTTTTATTAGAGGCAAAGTAGCTGACCGAAGAAGCTATATGTCTGAAAATTTGCTCTGGTTGTTTCATGCTAATCATAGATGGGATCTATAAGTGGCTCTCATAGAAATGAGTGTTAACATGCTAGTTATATATGCCTCGAGGGATTTAAAATTATGATCCTAGCCCATGCTTCAAAATTATGATTCAAAACTGATTCACACTCATCTACTGTTCAAAGAGCCGTAATTGAAAAGCCTGGAGCTGAGTTGAAGTTCAATTCATCGATTAGAGCTGGAGCTAGGTCAGTTTTTTTTTTTGTTTGCTATTGGACCCTATTTACAAAGAGCAACGGAAGTTTAATACATTTAAACTTGCGTGGAGGTGCAATGGAGATACGACTGTGTTAGAGATACATGTGCTGGTAAGTGGATGTTGGTCAAAGTGCAGTCTTCAATCCATAAACTTTACTCAACTCTTTTATGGAAAAGTCAATATTTTTATAAATTCATTTTTTCATAATGTATGACCCTTTATAAATACATCCAAAGTGGCATATTAAAAAAATGTCTATAATTTATGAAAGACTATGTGGGTTAGTAATTATGTATACATATTTTTAAAGGTAGCATATTAAAAATAAAGGGATGTTTTTGTAATGGAGTGATAAGGTGTGCCTTTTAATTTGTAAATTTTTTTTGGAGCGATAAGTGGTGGTTAATTTTAGGAAATATAAGGAGTGGAATAGGAGAGAGGATTAGTGCATAAGGTGCATTAAAAAAAGAAATTAGAGAAATAAGGTAATTTTTAAGAGGACTGCATTAATTTTTGTTGGAGAGATAAGGTGTGATTTTGTGGAGTGATGAGGTGAAATTATTTTTTTGTAATTTTGGAGTTATAAGTGTTTTGTACTTGGAGTGATAAGTGAAGCTTTTAAAAGGGAATATCATTGTTGTATTTTGAAGAAAGCTTTATTGAGTCAGTGTACAATTGTTTTTGAAGACAATTTGATGCCAAGGAGTTCTAAGTCTATGCTTGAGATGCCTCATTGAAGACATTGTCATGATGATGTATCTTGAAGATTAATAAAGACATGTCTTTTTGTGGTGATTGTGTCCTAGATCTGCCTGAAATTGAATAAGGGGATCATAGGCACGCTCTGTGTCATGAATGTGCTTCCATGATTTGAGTTGAATTTGTAAAAGAATTTCTTTATTATGCTTAAACAAAACAAGTCATCGATATCCCATAATCAATTAAGTTCATAAGCACAAAGTGTCACATCATCAACTTGGTAAGATGATCTTCCAAGCAAACAAATTTCACATCATGTAATCAGAGAAATCAAGTTAAGGATGCTACAAAAATCAAGCTTTTCAAGCCACGATGACATTTCTACATCAACATCAAATCAAGTTGTCATCTTCATCAACAATTTTTGTAGCCGTTCAACAACATTTTTTTCGCAATTGCACTTACACCATTTTTTAATAAGCTCAATACAAAACTGTAACTTGAAAATCCTCATTTGTAAGTTGGATTGTAATCAAAGACAAATTGAGTTGAATTGTACAGGTGCATTTTTAGTTGTAACTGACACCCTCATTTTCTTTGTTATAGTGCATACATTAAGTCAAGTCAGTGGTCACTTGAACATTTATCATTTGGGTGCATTTCTGACAGTGTTTGACGCCCTTTCATTTTTTTACAAATCATCACATTTAGTGAGTACATTCAAGAAATCACAAGTGTCAGTAATCAATCAAGCAGGTTCAAGTGAGTATCAAATCAAGCCAGTGTTTCAAGCAAGTGTGGAACAATGAATCAAACATCAATCAAGCAAGTATTACAAGCAAGTGAGCCTGTGTAAAGTTCATTACGACATTCATAAATTTCCTTTCAAGCAAAATTATCTTCATCAAGAAAACGTCAAGTCAAGAATTCAAGCAAGTGTTTAAAGCATCAACAATCAACAAATAGCATAAGCGAGCATGTCATTTCAGTGATCGACTCAAGTGCACAATTTTCAAGCATGACTTCTACACCGAGCGAGCCTGACTTCAGAGTAAGCAAGACAACATGGCGACACACATTCAACTGTCCCAAATTCTTCACAATTTAATGTTATTATCAACCGACGGTATGGTACAAATCAACAAAGCAACTCTTGCTGACATTCAAGTACATATTCAAAATGCACATGAAACAATTGAGTTCCTTCAACTAGAGTCTCAACTACAAAGAGATGAGCTGCAACAAAAGAGTGCTTCTTCCAAGTCATTCAACCATAAAGATGTTGATTCCAAATTACTCATCCAAACAACTTAAAGTGTCAATGTTGTTCATGATCAAATTCAACTTTCTTCCAAACCCATCATCAAGACATGGGAAGAAATTCAAAGTAATCGAAATCAATGTAGCTTCAGATATGTCGAAGATGACAACAACTTACATATCCCTCATTATTCACAGCCCATTCAGTTCGTCAGTGCCGATTACTTGAACCTATCACCTCAGCAAGTTCTTCGCAAGTTGCAGACAGACATCAATGCACACAAACTGAAAGTGCAGACAAACATAAATGCATGCAAACTATAGTTGTAGACAAACTGAAATGTTCTCATTGCGAAAGAACCGGTCATCTGGAAGATTAGTGTTTTGATCTTCATCCTTGTCACCATTGTGGCAAGCAGAATCATTCATCAGAGAAATGTTGCAAACAAGACCAACCTGCCAGATTGAAGATAAATTATTCATGGATTGATCCCTGGGAATGGTCATCCACAGCTAGAAGATTGTACAAGTTTTACAATCAAATTCACTCACACATATTGCAGCCAACAGTCAAATGAAGATGGTACTCTTGTATAATTTAATGTGGGAGTACAATAGTGAAACTCTCCAACACCTAAAGGGGGGAGTTCAGATATCAAATGCAGATGATTGTCTCTCCTTTCAGTTGAAAAAGGGGGGAAAATGTCAATGAAATTGACAAGTGGTTGTTAGACTGAAAGTCTCGACAACATCAGTGAAGCAGCTAGTGGACATCTTCATCAACCAGTGGGCATTTTTCATTAGCAGTGAGCGTCAGCAAATTCGCTAGTGGGCGACCAACAACAATGCAACAGTGAGTAGATTTCATCATATCAAAAGCAACATTGAGTTGTTTTTCGACATCTTCAGCCAGTGGGTGATCATCATCAGCAAATACGCCAGTGGGTGTTCATCAAATTGTGTTAGTGGAATTCGGATGCTGTTTTCAAGCAAAGGACAGTTGGATCCTTTTGTAGCTTGTCACATGATAGAGTTGTCAAGCAACATTCAAATATGAATTTGACATACAGTTGATTCATGTTCTCTTCAGATTTGAGTTTTTTTCAGCATCTAGATTTGGCGTTTTTTCAGGCATATGATTTTTGAGTAGCAACTTGAGAACTTGGAAGATGGTTCCTCGTTATTTTTGGATTTATCATTGAGGGGGGGAATGTTAGCTTCACTCTCTTATTAGATCAATTATAAATCCAAAAATTCAATTAAATAAATTAAATCAAGAGAATTAGGAGTTAGTTCCTTAAACTAGGGAGTTTAGTTAGGAGGAGAGATTCTCTCCAACTAGTTCTCCTAAATTAGTGTGTAAGTTGAGAAAATGACTCAACCAAGTGAGTCTAAGATAGACGGAGTCTAAGATAGATGCAATATCTTAAGACCACTTTCTCATGTATTTAAATGTATTGTTAAATTATTTGAATAAGAAAGAGAGAATTACATGAGCAAGAGA
The DNA here is from genome assembly GCA_031772625.1 of Pinus tabuliformis. Taxonomy (NCBI): domain Eukaryota; kingdom Viridiplantae; phylum Streptophyta; class Pinopsida; order Pinales; family Pinaceae; genus Pinus; species Pinus tabuliformis. The sequence goes on from CM062820.1 coordinate 238,728,511, forward strand.
GACCGAGTGATGGCTCTCTACCTTTTCCACCATATCAATTTTCTATGTGTCTGTTAATTTTATTATGAGTTTGTTTTAATGTGTGTGAGTATTTATTTTATGTGCTTTTTTAATATGGCTGTGTGATATTTTCAACAGACCTTCTTCATATTCCATGAGTATTGAAGCTTGAGGTGTTTTTGTTCTCCTTGAAACAATTTGAGATCTTGGCTCCACAAGTTCTCCTTCTTGTCTTTTGAGCTTCAACCTTTTAAGCATCGGAAAAACACTTGTAAAAAAATCGAATCTTCACAATAGCTTATTTATCTAATACCAAAATGATCTATATTTTTAAACTTGAAGATTTTTAACAATTTGCAAGTTAAATTTATATGTGTTTCGGGTAGAGGATCAGTTTGCTAAACACATAAACAAGTAAATCTTAACCAAATTTTACAGTCAAACAGAGACAAATAAACATATCTGAAACACATAAAACAAGGCATGATAAAGGAGTTCACCCTCTCTTAGGTTACATCTCCTGGTCCAACTTAGGCATATTTCATTAAAAATGCTCAAAAGTGTGTTTAGATGCTTTGCAAAGCTAAAATAGTAGATCTAATGTCTTTGATGGATCCATCACTATCAAAAACCCCCATTTTGGTTCTTTATGCACCTCATTTGGCCAAACATTGAGTAATTTATGACTCTTTCAAGTTTTTATTCCATTCTATGACTAATCATCCCCCAATTCAGCCTAAACCTGGCTTGAGAGCCCTGAACCTAGAACTGGCATGAAATTCTGGCCTACATTCACACAAGACTAGAAAAATTATAGGATGGTTAGTTTGCCCATTAATCCCTTAGTTCCAAATATCATGGTCACGTGTTACACATGTGACCTTGTTTAGGGTCAAGATTCCACGACGTATGTCCAATGACTTTAAGCCCTTCGCTTGGCACGCTCCTAGTTGCATGGTCACCCATATGTTTGAGGCTTATCCCCTAGGGGTTGGCCCCCTTTCTAGTGCACTCTATTGGTTACATGGAAGGGTCATATGACCTAGGGTTGGCCCCAATGGGCTGGTCCCTCTTAACTCCCTCTTGGTCATAGCGCTTAACTCTGACCGCATTAATTTCTTGGGGCTTTGGAATTGGGGCAGGATAAGGCCTAGCGCTTGGCCCCCCACCTATGGTCTCATGGTGCTGCAGTGGCCAGGGGCTAGTGCTTAGCCCTGCCCCTCACCCAATGGTGCATTACATGAGGTTTAAATACAACGTTGGCACATTGTTGCATAAGGACCACTCCAACACAGTTGGTTAGGCCATTTGAGTTGTTGGTTGAGGTTGCGGGTTCAACTCCTATGGCCTCCATTCGACCATTAATCAAATTTTTTTCAAGTAACAGGATTGCAATGTGGAAGCCACCGATTGGCCCACGTGACTCTCCCTTATTGGTCCAAAATTACACCAATGAAATCACACCATACACGAACCCAATAAAGATGATACAAGTGTCATCCAATGATTGGCCCATAAAATCATAGTCAATTGCCCATTCAAATGCCTAGTCATTATACAGACTGCTGATTGGGTTTACCTACAACCCAAATTCCAAAATTTTTAGCATTTTTCCAATTCGATCATATTGGGAGCATACAATATCCATTTTTAGTGAAATAAATTACTTTAGGTTAAGATCACTGAGATCTATCCAATCATTCAGGTTTTGAGCTATATCACACACTTTGTATTTTAAGAACTATTTTGATCCACCAGATCAAGCGACTAGGGGAATAAAACTAGAGAATAGCACAAAACATCACAGTTATTCAAGGAATGGTAGACCCAAATCTAGAACAGATATAGTGTGCTGGAAATGTGTGAAGAGAGGACACTTCAACAAAGGCTATAAATTTCAGAGGGGAAAAGAAATAGATGGAAAGCAAGAGAACAATCAAGAAGAAAATGTAGCAAGTGATGTGTTGCAAGATGCTCTAATTATTTCATTAGAAAATATTATTGATTCCTGGGTGGTAGATTCTGGGGCTTCATTACATGCCACACTTGGTAGGAAACATGTTCATGACTATGCTCAAGAAGATTTTGGAGACGTTTTTCTGGATGATGATAAACCCTGTAAGATCATGGGAATGGGTAAGGCACTTATAAAACAACAAAATAAAAACCAATGGCTACTAAAGGACGTAAGGGATGCTCAAAATCTAAAGAAAATTCTAATTTCAATAGGGGTGTTGGGAGGTGAAGGTTGTGTAATTACATTTACAGAAAAAACCTACAAAGTCACTAAAGGATCCTTGGTAATAGAAAAAGCAGAAAAGGTTGGTACTTTGTAATTATGTAATGGTGTTTCTAATTATGCTAATGCTTTAACCTCCACAGGAGAAACATTGTGGCAACATAATCTTGGGCACATGAGTGAGAAGGGGATGCAGATTCTTCACTCTAGAAATTTATTTCCATGTTTGAAACATGTTGATTTGGATTTTTGTGACAATTATGTTTATGGAAAATAGAGGAGAGTGAGATTTCTCATAGTTGGGAAAGAAAATAAGAGTGAAAAATTAGAGCTTTTGCATACAAATGTGTGGGTACATGCATAAGTATCATCTTTCATCTCGTTATTATGATAGTTTTATTAGTGATGCAACTGTGAAAACCTGGATTTATTATATTTGAAATATATCTAATGTCTTTAATACTTTTAAGAAATGGAAATGAAGGAAACTAACATACATAAAATAAACTCAATAAAACAAACACTCAGATATATAGAAACCAGACCTGGCGGGAAAGGCCTCAACCTTACAACATTCCGCACATTCTCATTATTAATCAATCCAATGTACAAAGAATGATAATAGTACAAATAAATACATGAGGAAGTTGGTCTCAAGATAGTATGTCTATCTTGGACACTATGGTTGAGATATTTTCTCAACAAAACACTAATCTAGGAGAAGTAGTTGGAGAGAATCTCTCATCCTAATTAAACTCCCTAGTTTGAGGAACTAACTCCTAATTCTCAAGATTTGATTTATTTAATTATGATATTTGGATTTATAATTGTTTTATTATGACAGTGAGGCTAACATTCCCCCCCTCAATGATAAATCCAAAATAAGAACAAGGAACACTCTTAAAATAAAGCTGGACGCTGAAAAAACTAAAATTTGAAGAGAACATGAATCAAATGCATGTCTAATTCATCTCTGAATGTCGCGTGACAACTCCGTCATGTTCCAAGCTGCAAAAGGATCCATCTGTCCTTTACTTGCAATCAAAATCCTTTGTCCACTGACAAAACATTGAGAACGCCCACTGGCTGATGACATTGAAAAACAACTCATTGTTGCTTTTACTGTGTTTGAAAACTTCTCACTACTAACTTTGCTGTTGATTGCCCACCGGTGATTTTTGTTGATGATCACTCACTGATGAAAATGCTCACTAGCTGCTTTGTTGATGTCATCGAGACTTTCAGTCTGACAATCATTGTCAATTTCAATGACATTTTCCCCCCCTTTGTCAGCTGAAAGGAGAAACAATCTTCTTCAAATTATTTCTGAACTCCCCCCCTTCAGGTGTATGAGTGATTCACTATTGTACTCCCCTATTCAACTGCATGAGAGTACCATCTTCATTTTTACTGTTGGTTGCAATATGTGTGAGTGAATTCGATTGTAAAACTTATACAATATTTTGACTGTGGATGACCATTCCTAGGGATCAATCCATGAATAATCAATCTTCAATCTGCATGATTGCTATTGTTTGCTACATTGTGTTGATGAATGATTTGACTTGCCACAACGGTGACAAGGATGGAGATCAAAACACTGATCTTCTAGATGACTGATTCTTTGATAGTGAAGGCATTTTGGTTTGACTACAACTTCAGTTTGTGTACATGTCTGTTTGTCTGCAATTTTCTCGTGGCTTGTTGATTGTATTTGATCATGAAATTTTGCACTGAAAAACTTAATGGGCCTTAAATAATCTAGGATATGCAAGTTGGCATCATCTTTGACATATCCTAAGCCTTGTTGATTTCTGTTACTTTGGATTTCTTCCCATGGCTTGATGATTGGTTTGGAAGAAAGTTGAACTGTATCAGGGACCACTTCGACACTTGAAGTTGGTTGGATTAGTAACTTGGAATCATTAGTTGTATTTGTATTGTTCAAAGACTTGGAAGCATCACTTTTCTCTAGCAACTCAGTTCTTTGTAGTTGTGACTCCAGTTGAAGGAACTCAATCATTTCATGTGCATGTTGAAGATGCACTTGAATATCAACAAGAGTTGTTTTTCTGATGTTCACCATGTCGCTAGCTGAAGATAAAATCAAATTGTTAAGAATTTAGGACAATTGAATGTGTGTTGCCATGTTAGCTTGCTCACTTTGAATTCAAGCTTTCTTGTATTATCACTAATTGTTGATGCTTTAGACACTTGCTAGAGTTTTATGACTTGGTTGTTTGGACTCTTGATGTCACACTCGCTTGATGATGATCACTTTGCTTGAATGCTTCACTGACACTGTGAATGCTTCAATCAACTTCACACTGGCTCATTTGCTGTAGATGTCATGCTTTGAAATTTCACACTTGATTTTGACATGCTCGCTTTCTTGGTTGTTTGAATGACATGCTCGCTTGCTTTGTTGTTTAAATGACATGCTCACTTTCTTTGTTGTTTGAATGACATGCTCACTTGCTTTGTTGCTCATTTCTCACTTTAAGAATAGAATACACTTGCTTGATGATGATTGCTTGTTAGATGGCTTGCTTGAACTTGCTTGATTGATTGCTAAAACTTTGTGCTTTATTGAATGTACTCACTGAATGTGCTGATTTTTAAAAAAGGAAGGGTGTTGAAGACTATCGAAAATGCACCCAAGAGACAAATGACAAGTTCAATCTTGATGACTCAGTTGAAGACTTACTTGACTTAATGTATTCACCTTAAAAATTCAAATTAGGGTGTCGGTTACAACTAAGAATGCACCCGTACAATTCAGTTTAAAAATGTTTATCTACAAGTGATACAAAATGTGTTAATGATGTTGATGTCATCTTGGCTTGAAATGCTTGATTTTGTAGCATCCTTGACTTGATTGCTTTGATTACATGATGTGAAATGTGCTTGCTTGGAAGATCATCTTATCAAGTTGATGATGTGACGCTTGGTGCTTGTCTACTTAAGCTTGATTACTGGGGCTTGATTAAGCATTCTTATACTTAAGCTTGCTTATGTGCATGTAGTTATTTAAGCATAATACAAAGAGAGAATTTTGATAATCTGAACATAAGTCATGCACATGCATTCATTACACACAGTGTACCTAAGATCCCCTTATTCAATTTTGGGCGGATCTAGGACACAAGCACCACAAAAAAAATATATGTTTTATTAAATAGTGAATTACATCAAACTTTAGTTTCACAACATCATGAATGAAATTTCTCCAACAATGAGAATGCCAAGCTCATAGCCCCTTGAAGCAACTTGTCTTAAAAAAACATAAAAGTACACTCTACTAAAAATCTTTCTTCAAAATACAACAATAAGCTTCCCTTTTAAAAATCTTCACTTATCACTCCAAATTTCAAAATACTTTCACCTTATCACTCCAAAATGACAAAACTCACACCTTATTTCTCCCAATATTCACCCTTATTTCTCCCAAAATAAAAAATAATTTATCCACTCCTTATCTCTCCCAAAATATCTTCTTATTGCTCCCATACAAAATATGCATCTTATCACTCCATTACAAATATTTGAAAAAATATTTTTATCATCCACCCTATTCCTCCAAAAGCATTATTTTATGATCCCTATAAAAATGCTTTTACATTCATCCCATTAAATTTTGAACTTTAAGAAAACACTCCAAAGTGATGTAATGTTTCCTTATGAAAACAATTCAAAATCATCCCCTTCTAAACTTCCATTAAAAATCAAGAGTGAATTGATGTTTGTTTTCAAAAGTCCTATGGATGTAAAAATATAAAGCCATACTTTACGCAAGTATTTTCATTGGAGAAACCAGTATGCACCATAGGTGTTCAAATAAGTGCTACGAATTTCTCCAGTTGAACGCTTTTCACATACAAAATCTGTTCAAAGAAGTGCTACGACTTTCTTCAATAGCTTCTTCTCATGAAATTTAAGCTTCCTCATGCTGTTATAGCTTCAAGTTCCAACGTAAGTGCCTCTTTGTAAAACTTGCACCAGAAAGATTAGGTAACAGCCGCACAACAAGAAGCCACCTGCCAAGTTTCACAAACTTATAAATCTAAGTTTGGTCAATACTGCGTGCTTCAAGTCGACATGAAGGACTTCGAAATGATGGTTGCTTTATTGCTCGAAAATTGTTCATTTGTTAATAATCAACTGTCAAATAGTGATCGTCCCCTAGTTATTCTAGTTGTGTCGCATGTTCAACTCTTTCATATTCCTTCCTTGCATAAAACTGTATGAGGTTGTCATAAAATTTGTAATGAAGACAAGCAAAGAGACCTCACGGTGGAGGCTAAGGTAGCTACTCCAAGAAGAAGAGGAGACAGAAGCATGTACCTAGCAGAAGAATATTATTTTGGGACCCAAAACAATTTCCACATACCAACCCTAGGGATTTGAATACCTGATCAAGGATGAAAGAGGGTATGAGTTCAACTCTGAATTTAAATGCTTGTGAAACTTGGTCCAAACTTTGATCTAGATCTGGATTATTTTTGTTGACATACTCCTACGCACTCCAGTTCCAGCGGCGATCTCAACTTGGATGACACATCGTCAGATTCATTTGGGAATGAGAACCTTCACTAGGCTCAAGGTAAGGATGGTGAAGATAAAGTTCATGTTGTGGTATCTCAGGAGCATGGTTGGCTCTTTATGGGTATTTATGATGGATTTAATGGCCCTGATGCCATGGATTACCTTCTCAGTAATCTCTATACATTGATTAATAGAGAATTGAGAGGATTGATCTGGGATTGTCATAGTTTAGACAAACCCAATACAGAAACTGATAGTAAACAAAAGAGCTTCTACTTACAGGCTTCACGTATTGAACTTTGGTTCATATGGATTGAATAGGTTGAAAACTGTACAGCTATACTCCCCTACAAATGCATGTGAAATTTGACCCCAACACTACCATTACCCTCCACGTCGACAATCCAAATGACAAAGTGGCAATGAATTACGAATCGTTGGAATTCGAACTCTAGTTTGAGAGGCACGCCAGTTTGCCCCTTCTCACAACTGCTGAAGAAATCCTTCTAGCCACAATATCGAATTTCCACTAGGCTCAATATAGTAGGGAGTAGCTCTGCTCTGGTTGAATTATGAGATGCTTAGTGTGTCATTGCCTATACTTTGTCTAAGTTGATTCTTCATTTGCAAGATGTTCAACCTTCTAGACTAGTCTCTATGTTGCACCTTGGTCAATCTTCCATTCTTCCACATCCAATTGATGATGACTCCTATGATTAGATTAGTCTTTGCATACACATTCTAACAAGGGAATTCCGGAGTGAAATTCAAAAATGCAAGTGGATCTAAACTTGTGTATTATGTGCCGATCCTGATTTTGAGTCGATGAATCTGCCTCTACTTAATAGTACCATTAAGGATACCTCATAACCACGTGGGGTAGATGCATTCCGTAAATAAATTCCTGGTGGGGTGGATGAGCGGAGCTTCATATGGTACTATTTACAACGCAGGTCCTCACACGAAAAGTTGAAAAAGTAGTCAACGTTCATTTTTTAAGAGGCTTTCATGCTATTTACAACATCGATATACTAAACGACGGCTCATAACAAAAACCTATCCATAGAATGCATTGTTCACTCTGTTCTTCATAACCAAAACCAATCCATAGAATGTGTTGCTCACTCGCAGAATAGAGTTTAGTCCTCAAAGAAATACGATGCCTCAGATAGAACCCTTCTCAATAGTTCCTCATGTGTCCTTGCACGCACCTTTCAATAACTAGTAACAAATTGATGGACTCACATAGGACCTAAGAACCAAAATTTCTCTGATACCAATTGAAGGAAACTAACACACATAAAATAAACTCAATAAAATAAACACTTAGAAATATAGAAACCAGACATGGCGGAAAAGGCCTCAACCTTACAGCATTCCTCACATTCTCATTATTAATCAATCCAATGTACAAAGAATGATAATAGTACAAATAAATACATGAGGAAGTTGGTCTCAAGATAGTACGTCTATCTTGGACACTATGGTTGAGATATTTTCTCAACGAAACATTAATCTAGGAGAACTAGTTGGAGAGAATCTCTCATCCTAACTAAACTCTCTAGTTTTAGGAATTAACTCCTAATTCTCAAGATTTTATTTATTTAATATGATATTTGGATTTATAATTGTTTTATTATGAGAGTGAGGCTAATAGGAAACATTTGGTTAAGAATGAGATAGGAAATAAGTTGAAGTGTCTCAGATCAGACAATGGAGCTAAAGACTGCATTAAGTTAAGGAGTTTGATAATGATTGCTTGGAGGATGGAATTCATAGAGAGAAGATAGTTCTAGGAACCCCACAAGAAAATGGTGCATCAAAAAGGATGAACATAACAATCATGTAGCGTGCAAGGTGTATGAGATTGCATGTAGGATTTCCTTTACAATTTTTGGTAGATGTAGTAGATATTATTGTTTATCTAATAAGAAAAGGGCCTTCAAGTTCCTTGGATGGAGGTATCAAAGAGGACGAATTAGTAGGTAAGAAGGTAAACTAGTCATTTCTAAAGAGTTTTCGTTGTGAAGCATTTGTCCACATTTATAAAGGAAATAGACCAAACTTTGAGGTAAAATCAATGAAGTATAGCTACTGTAGTGTTTTCTTCTCGAAGATGTACAAAAAGGACCCACTTAAGATTGTGCATGAAAAAGAATCTCAACAATATAAGTGGTTACTAAACATTGTAGATCTGCAGCAACTGATAGAAACAAAACCTATAAAAGTCCTGATCTATGCCACAATCATAGTTAAACAACAAAAAGAAATAGTAATAACTCCAATCATTCAATTGAAACAAGATATACAAAGAATAGTTTTATTATAACACATGTGAAGTGAACAAATAAATGTTACGATTTCCCCTCTATGGGATGGGTTCTTGGCTATTGTCAAACATCTTCAGCTTGTGTAAGTCTCTCTCCTCTATAATGTGTGTGACAATGAATATAATCAATGTTACAACAGTGAGTGCAACAATGAAAATAATCAAAAGTGAATAATGAATGGAAAACCCTTCTATTTATAACAAAATATTGAGTTATCCTTGAATAATGAGAAAGAATAAAATATTATTAACCTCATTCTTGGAAAAACCACTTGGAATATTTTATTATATTTGGTTAGGAGGGAAAAAGTATTTAAAATTTTATTTAGAAATAATAAATAAATAAATGATTTATTTATCATCTAAAGAAATTGGTTAAAGAATAATAAACGAATAATGATTTATTTAATTATTCCTAAGGGATTTAGTCAAATTTCACAAAGAATAATAATTAATTAGTGATTAATTAATTATTCTTAGAGAAAAATAAGATGATTAATGATTTATCTGTTTATTTTTTATGATTGGGTCAAATATGACAAGGAATAATAATTAAACAATGGTTTAATTAATGATTACTAGATTAAAATTAAATAAATAGTGATTTATTTTATTGTTCTTCATGGGTTTAACTTTAAATTACTTAACAAAGGTGTTTATTAAGTAATTTCTCACAATGAAAGCAATTTTACTATGGTAAAATTGGCTTTACATGGTGTACTTTGATTCATCTAGTAAATTAGGCTAGATGATCAATTTTTTGGTGATAACAGATTCCCCCCAATGTACGCGTGTTAGGAGAAAAAAGCATGACTGAAGTAGTTGTAAAGACACAATCACTAGAAAACACAGTGGATTCAGAGAGAGAGAGAGAGAGACCAATAAAGATGAAGTGAGAGAGGATAGGGATAGAGGGGGCGAGACTAATGAAAGTATCCTTTTATATTGTGGTACTGAACCTCAATGAGGTGGAGGAGGCATACCCATATTTATCGAGATAAGTTAGTACAAAAAAGAATGGTGCACCCATAAACATAAAATTGAACAATGAAGTACATTTTGAACGGTACATGATGTGCTGGCATAACAGGGCCAAAAAATAATACGATGTATCCCATATACATAATGCACTTGGAAAAAACATGACCCATAATTGAATACAATGTCTGAGTACATGAGATATAATGTCCCTTCCCTCAAAAAATGGGTGGGAGGGAGGGTAGAACAACCGGAAAAGCCTTGTTGAACAGGGAAGGGCTCTGAAAAACTAAATGAATCATCTGAAGGAGACGTGCATGCTATGAACACTGCGATCGGTAGGAACCAAACCCATAACATCTGATGAACTGCATCTAAGGGTGTAGCATAATAGTAATGCATTCGGGCATGAAGGGGGCTACTTGAAGGGCCACCCCCTCATGAATTTTGAAACATCTCATACACACTCGAGAATCAGTGGTACAATCTGTTGCATCATTGGACCATCGAGTGTATGAATCACAAACATGAAATAATTAAGTCAAAGGGTAATAATGAGTCCCTCTACTTGATCTAAGGTGTCGAACAAGAATGGGAGTGGAAACCAAGATACACCGCCATATAGGCCATTCTTTTGGAATAAAGGAGCTGATGTCAATAGAATAAGGCTTGTGTTAGGTGAGGCAATGGGGATCCTCAACTAAAGCATGAGGGAAAATAGTAATGTGACTGATGGGCTAACACCAGGGATAATGGAAAATGTGGGACTGATGGAGAAACAAACGACTTCCCTTGTTAGAGCATAAAGTGCATGGTTTCCCTGGAAGCAACTGGCTTAACTCTGGAAGGGATTGGAATAGTATGATTAGAGGCCAAAATGGGCCATGGAGGATGAAAGGTATGCAAATATGGATTGAATATTGTGAAATGATATAATGAGATGTGAAATAAAATCCATGGATGCAAGGGTGACTCGATGATGCTACTAAATAGAATAGGCCCAGTGGGGACCATCAAAACATGAGTAAATGATTGTTACTCATGATGAATATTGACATATGGTGTGACAAGTATTAAGAGGATGTGGACCTCAAAGTAGAAGTGTCACTTTATGAAGAAATTCGATTTTGAGAGGTGACGAAGTGACCCTTCTTGGAAAATTGGCTTCCCTGTGAAGTGTCAAATCATCAAACACTAAGTAGACCCCATTATATGACCCGTTGAGAGCTTTCTAATGGTGTTGACGGTTCATCAAATTGAGCTATGGTTTGGTCACAATGGGCAATAACAAATTGTGGATTTTTCTATGAAAGGATGCTTTCCCTCCAATTTGGATTCATTTGCTAAGTGAGATGTGGTGAATTTTGGAGAGGAGGAAAAGACCCTAAATCTTGTGGAGATCGTATCAGACAAAATGACCATTAGAATTAGGATTTGTAACTTTCAAGTAGGTGGCCCTACTCATCTCTTCAATTTCAGTGGTTTATTAATTGATTTTTGGCACCTGGAAGCTCCCTAGGAGACCCTTGCTCTTCTTCACGGTCGCATCACAGTTTTTGGGCCCAGAAATGCGATTTGACTCATAGGAAACAACTAGAAAGAGGGTTTTATGCTAGCCTAGAGGGGACTGTAGGTTGATCAGTGCGGACCAATGTTTTTTGAGCTAACAAGACATGTGGTGTTTTGTAGGCATGGCAGAGATGAAAATCAACTTGCGTGAATGAGACTTGGATACCCTTTGAGCCGAGATCTAGAGGGATCAGGGGGTTCGAGGGGCATTGGGTCATTATGGGGTTCTCAATTTTGTAGAGAACCCATTGATAAGGGTTGGTGGGGCCTTGCTATCAAGAATTGTGAGCTATTGGGATCTAGACCAAGAGGTCTTTGTCGTGTGGGGGCAAAAGATTGAGCTCACATTACAGGATATTTATTTCTTGACCAGACTGCCTCAACTTCGTGTGCTGTGGGATATTCATATGGTGTTACCTCATGGGAGGAACATTACTGAGTTTGTGGAGTGCCATCATCCTTGGGATATACGTGTCAAGGGCATGACTATCCCGATTGGTGATCTAGAGTGGCTAGAGACACGGGTTGTTGCCACAACTATGCTATGGGTCTTGGGCATCCAAGCATTCCACCACATCATTGGTGGGTACATAATGCTAGTTAATAGTGTTTTGGCTGGGACCATCTATGCATGGGCCCAAATGATGCTATCGTCAGTGAAATGACAGTTAAGTCTATGTAGGAGGTAGGTGAACTGTGATGGTGATTTTGGTACAGTACCTTGGGCATTCTTCTTTGAGAAGATACCCACCATCTATCCTTATGTATAGATCCAATATGGGGGCCCACGAGAGCCTAGGATGCAAAGCTAGGGGAAACTACTGTGTAGAGGAGGAGCAATAGTCTGGTGAGTGTTCCAACCCAAGTTTTTCACACAATGGGATCAGATGCCCCTCTACATTGACAATTACCTTTACAATGGGATGAACTATCAGGGAGATCTTGACTTACCACTTTCACTTGGGTGAGCGTGGGGACTAGACTGTAAGTTTTAAGTTTCCATTTTTATGGTGCATTTCATATTTTTATCACATGTATATGGTACTGAGTGTAAAATATGTTTTATGCAGACATAGAATTGATAAAACCTACATGATATGCAGGACGAGCCGCAGCAGATGGGACTGCAGACCAGGGAACATCATCATCACATCAAGGTCTAGAGGAGTGTGTGCTACTCGCTGATTTACATCGTAGATTTGAGGTACTCTTGACCAGAGTTTCAGAGTGCGGATGACATGATTTAGACGATCGATACACATATGAGTGTATTGAAATACCCTCAGACTGGCGAGGTATCATGCGGTGCACAAAAATGGTTGGTTAGGCAGTACATGATCTACGTGCAGGTGGGGTAGAGCCTTTGGCATGAGATTGACCGCATAGTGACTAGATGTGGGGACATGTGGGTCCCTTTGGTTTTCATTTTTGTAACATGCTATGGGTATGTCTGATGTATTTAGAGCTATGGGCTCCAAACCCTTATATGATACATAATATGATTATGCATTTTATATATGACAATGAAGGTTCGCCATGTTTTTTATGGTTGTTTGCTATGGTATACATGTGATAAATGCCAATCTAGAATGTTATTTATAATGGTATATACATCGTTATTTTGGGCTCGAGGAACATGACTGAAAGTAATGGTTTCAAATTCACGTACCAACAGCTTAACTCGTACATATTTTCTAGATAGGATTTGGTTATGCACATGATATAGACCATTCAATTGCATGAGAAGTAGCAAGGAATCTAAAAGAACATGAATATGAAGGATGTGATAAGTGAGGGAATCGATTAACAAACCTATCACTACATCATATTCGGCCTAGTTATTAGTGGTAGATCCAATGCACACGTTGTTCGAAAGGACTAATGTATGCAAGGGAATAGAAATGACCTAGGTTGCCAAGGCTAGATTCTAGGAGAAGCAACTCATGCCATCGGCATGACCAATATATGATGTGGATGATGGATCCATCTGAAAGGTGCAAAAGACAATGGATGAAATGATGAAATCTACCTAACTTCACGACAAAAATAAAGATGCACAAATCAAAGGGATGTGCTATGAGAAAAATTTCTTGAGGTAGAGCACATTAGGAGAATTAGGAGGGAGATGGCCTTCAAAATCCTCCAAAAAATATGCCCCCTTGCCTTAGTGCAAGGGTAATCAGTGGTAGACATATCTTCCATGATGTCCTCATCAGATTGGAATATGGGCGGACTGGAGGAAGATTGACTACAAGACGCAGCGACATTTACTAGTGCATCAACCTGAGAAATAAGGTTTACATTCGCATCATATTGAATGGTAGAAGATGAGCTAGTGGATGGAGGATCTACAAATGTTAATACCTGGGATTCTAATGAAAGAGGTTCGATACAAGTGCACGCAAAAACCTTAGAAAGGTTTTCCTACGAGGAACTCAAGGATGATGAAAGGTAAAGGATATGGCCTGTGGTGTCTGTCATCTCGACATTGAGAGGAGTGATAAGGATGTTGGGACTAGAGTCCCCCTATTCTAGTTGATGCGGGGTACCAGAATCAAGAGGCAGAGGAGTAGGGGTTCCACTACAAGTGGCCTTGTATTCGCGAAGTGCTTCAAGGCAATCACAAAATTCATCAAGACCATGGAAACAATGGGAGTAGTGACCATGATGATCACACGGGGCACAAGGGTGATTTGTGCACAATGTTTTGAGTTTCTTGGGTGGACCCGGTTAGTTAACATGGAATTCAAGGATATTTGACTTAGGAAACATTTCATGAACCAAAGTTTTGAGATGAGAAAGCTCTGGAAAATTATTGGTGGCATACCTGCCAACTTTACACAAAGCACATGGAGGTGATAGCTTTGGGGCCTTAGGGTCCAGAGGAGCTTGGGGAACCTTGTATTTCTGTTCTTTCCTCTTAGCATTGCCCCCTTTTCCGGATGCTTTCGCAACAAGAGTGGGCTCCTATTGGGGTCGTGATGGAACTAAAGTAGTGACAAGGGTTGTAGGGACCAGTTGAACCAGGGTTAAAGCATTATAAGGTCGTAGCTGAACAAACAGAATGGTTGCAGGGGTATCGATGTACCTTACTGGGATCCCCAAAGTCATGATGGAAAGGACTAGAGAAGCCATGACAAGGACAAAAAATACTCCTAGAGGGGGGAATAAGAAAGCTATATGGCCTGCAGGGTAATATTTGGGCGGAATAGATCTTGGTTGGTTGAGATTTGGAGGAACAGTTCCTGGTGGAAACATAGGAGAGGCACTCAAAAACGAAGGAGGTCTTAGGGAGGTGGATCTAGAGAGCTCAGCTTGGATGGCAACAACAGGGTGTTGAGGAGATGGCTATTGATCGGATGTACTAGACTGTTTGAGAGCAGCCCGTGACACTTGTAACATGCAAATACTCATGGAGTTAGTCTCTGAGATGAGAGGGGGAGGACTAGGGAACACACCCAACAATGAGGAATCTTTATAGACTCTAGGTGGAACACTAGTAAGAGGAGTTGGAGATTGCTTATTTGACACTAACGAGATAATGGACTTAGGGGAGGTCATAGATGCCATTTCGTAGTAAGTCAGCTGATCAATGGTAACGATCTTCCCTTCATGGGGGAAGCACATCTTACAAAAAACCACAGATCTGATGACTGACATGGCATATGTGTAACTACGACCTAAGAGAAGGTTATAATCCAAAAGGGCATCAATAACCTCAATGTCAACATGAACAGTCTTGCATGCAAAGGTCATTGGATAGTTGTAGTACATGCCTAGGGGGTGGGAGGAGTGTCCATCCCAAGCACAGAAAGTAATGGTAGAGGGGGACAACTCAGGTGACTTAACTTGTTTCCAAACGGCATCAGAAATCACATAGGTGGATGCACCTTCATTAATAATGCATTGGGAGATGATGGCAATATGGACTCGGACTAGTCTTTGGAAAGCAACAAATGAATGCAATGGGGGATGTTATGATGTATCAATAGGGAAGACAATCAAACGATCGTCAGAAGGATCTACTACACCCAAAGAAGTTAGTATAGATTTCTTTTGAGATAGGCATGACTGGAGTACTTCTAGCATCGACATGGCAACAGGTCATTGTGCCAAGTTGTCTACTATACTGTACGTATGGGCATCTTGGTTAGAAGCCACATTAAAACGTAATGGTCCCTTGGGGATCTTGAACATGACCTCAAATTTAGGTTGAGGGATTTGTAACAAAACATTTTGTATCATAAGAGGCTCAACAGATGATTTGGTTTTGGACTCAGTGGCGGACCAAACCATTGGCTTGTCATATTGATGTGACTGAGTTTGCAGGTTTATATCAGAGGGATTAACTTGATCAGAATTCATCATAAGGATCTAGTAGTCACCAAGACGAGAAGGTTGGGGGGATGAGATGCTTGGCCTGGCTAAGGTTGAGCAACAACAAATACTTACTGAGGGAAAGAATTTGTAAGCACCGCCAATTGAGATGGCACAGGAACCTGAGGTGATTTATGACCTCTAGAAGCTACTTGAGCTTCCCACATTTGGTGCATCTCGGGCAAGAGAGGACACTCAAGTGGATAATGGCCATGTACACCAAAAAATGCATAAGGATTTTTCATACAAATAGCCTTTCTCTTCTTGGGTTTGCGGACCTATTGCTGGTTGTTAATGTTAGACTGGTTCCCCTGGGGTTCACTAGGTTGATTACCTTGATTACCCTGGTTACCCTTATTACCCTTCCCCTTATTATTTTTCTTCGAATTTTGGGGATTGGTCACACTCTATTGCAGAAACACTTGACCCTGAGGGGGCGGTGGCTGTTGGGGCTAAGGATACATGGGAGGCTGTGACGCTAATGCTTGAGGGGATGGAGCGCTTGACTATGCATAAGGAGGAGAAACACTTTTGTAGATAGGTTGGGGCCTTGAAAATATGTTGCTAGTAGGAGGGGCATAAGTGTTAGAGGAATTGGTGCCCCCCTGCAGATAGCCATAACTATTCTAAGAATATGTCGAATGGTGTGAAAGGGTTCCAATGATACCGTCAGTGACGTGAGATTACCTCGATGCATTGGAAATTCTAGGATGAGGGAGGTCTGGAATGACGATATAGACATAACTAGATTGCACATAAATCAGGTCATATCTTAGAGCAATTTGGAGAGCTTCTTCCTTGGTCTGAGGAAAATGAGATGCGACATATTTTCCAATGGGTTCTAAAACACTCCTAAGAAAATAATCTAGATAGACACGACCTTGGAAGGGCGGGGAACGACATGTGCTCCTCCTTCTACGCCACTCTTTAACATGGTCGAAAAGGCGGGTGGTAGAGGACTAATGGAATGAGGTCAACAGCTCTGTACCAGTGTCGTGCTAGAGAGGTAACTAGGAATATGAAAGGAATGCTTTAGCAAGTGCCGTGAAAATGGAATGAGATGTGGCGGGTTGGTATAATACCATTTTCCAGCATCTCCAGTGACCATGCATTGGAAGAGTTGAAGACGAATGGAGTCATTGATAATGGATTTGGACGAACACCACATGTGGAAGGAGCGGACATGGTTGGTAGGATCCTCTCTAGCATTACCCTCAAGCTTTTGGATGTCTGAGGGAAGCTTAGTCGGCATAGCAGGCCAACCAGAATCATGGTGTATAGGGCCATTTATCAACTCGATAAAATCTGGTAGACTTAACCCAGCCATAAAAGAGAGCATGGAGGTTATCAGAATGGTTCCTAAGACTATTCTGCTTGATGTGATCACTAGGATAGAACTGAAGCCAACATTAGGTTGGGTTCCTGCACTAGCTGTGGGTGCCAGACATGGCGACGATATGCAGTGAAGGAGGCTCGGAATCAGATGTGGAATTGGATGAACCAGGAGAAATGTTAGTATGTGGACTCAGAGGGCTATGAACTCGAACTCGACACAGAGGGGTAATATGCCCAAGTGGAAACTAGGGGTGAAGGCCTAATAGTCTCCGCGACAAATGCCTTGGTGGAACAATGGTGGAAAGACACACGTGACACGGAAATGGTGAAGGGAGATCAACAGTATGCCTTTATCTCGATGAGGGGAGATAAATTTATTATGTTAAGCCTTGGCTTAGCGGTGTAAACCAAGTGCCCTTCGATTAAGGTGTGCTTGTGTGCACAAGTGTATTTATTGATTAAGCTAGATCGTGTTTGTAAAAAGGAAAAAGCTTGCTGAAAATAAACTAAAATTAACAACAGAAAACTAACAACAAAACAATTAACTAAACCCCATCCAAACTAGGTTTGCAAACACTTTGGTTGGTGGCTAAATCGATGGAAAAGACACTAAAGAGGTCAAGATATCTCATTTTAGGTGTGACTAGGATCAAGTGACACTAGGCTACTTGAAAGTGGTGTAGAAACAACAAAAAACCAGAGAAGAAGATCGCTACAAAAGATAAGGAGATGGGTGAAACACCTAGGGCAATCGATGGGACCCTAAGGTGAATGATCAAACAAGTTTTAGTATGAAAATATGGATGGCGACAACTTATCTTTATAGATCTCAAACATAAGGTTATAGATCTGGAAAATATGGTTGAAAGTGCTGCAAAAACTCAGACTACTCGGTCAACTAAACTCCTCCTATAAAGGTGGAAGCGTGCTAGAAGCTCTAGTGGGGCTAAATTCCACTTCGACAAGTAAATCATAGTAGATCAAGGCCTAAGAGGGATGAGATAGAGGTCAAACAATCTAGTAGATATCTCTCAGAAAAACCTAGAAATAGATCTGATAAAAACCTGGAAACCCTAAAATCGTAGGTACTAGCCTGATTTTAAGTGAGATCACACTTTTTGTGTTGAAATGTGTGCTCTAGACTCCAGATTTCACTTTTTGGGCTAAAAAGTGTGATTTATGCTCGTTGAATCCCGATAAGCAAATCTAGGAAAAAAATGTCATCTCTGTCACGGCTGGTTTCTGTGACTTATGGAAAATACCAAAAACCTTGCGAAAGTCAAAATTTTAACAAATATAGGGTTAAAAATCTAGGAAACAGTAAGAGACTGAAAAAATGAGAAACCCTAAGCTAAAAACTGATGGTCACCCATGTTTTTGGAGATGAAGTATAAAACCAGTGGAGTCGCCAATTTTATTGTAGTGTTTTCTTCTCAAAGATGTACGAAGAGAACCCACTTAAGATTTTGGATGGCAAACAATCTCAACAATATAAATGGATTCTAAACATTGTAGATCTGCAACAACTGATAGAAACAAAACCTGCCAAAGTCCTGATCTATGCCACAATCATAGTTAAACAACAAAAAAAATAATAATAACTCCTATCATTCAATGGGAACCATATATACAAATAAAAGTTTTACTATAACACCTATGAAGGGAACAAATAAATGTTACCACTCCCCTTCTATGGGATGGGTTCTTTGCTATCCTCAAACATCTTCACCTTGTGGAGATTCTCTCTCCTCTATAATGTGTAAACCCAACAAAAATATGCTGGGCGGTAATGAAAATAATGCAAGTTACAATAGTGAGTGCAACAATGAAAATAATCTAAAGTGAATAATGAATGAAAAAATCTTCTATTTATAACAAAATATTGAGTTATCCTCAAATAATGAGCAATAATAAAATATTATTAACCCCATTCTTGCAATAACCACTTGGAATAATTTATTATATTTGGTTACGAGGGAAAAAGTATTTAAACTTTTATTTAGAAATAATAAATAAATAAATGATTTATTTATCATCTCAAGAAATTGGGTAAGGAATAATAAACAAATAATGATTTATTTAATTGTTGAGGGATTTAGTTAAATTTGACAAAAAATAATAATTAATTAGTGATTAATTAATTATTCTTAGAGAAAAATAAGATAATTAATGATTTATCTATTTATTTTTCATGATTGGGTCAAATATGACAAGGAATAATAATTAAACAATTGTTTAATTAATTATTCCTAAAATAAAATTAAATAAATGGTGATTTATTTAATTATTCTTCATGGGTTTAACTATAAATTACTTAACAAAGGTGGTTTATTAAGTAATTTCTCACGGTGAAAGAAAATTTACTATGGTAAAATTGGCTTTACATGGTGTACTTTGATCCTTCTAGTAAATTAGGCTAGATGATACATTTTTTGGTGATAATAGTACCTTTATTGAATCCAGTGTTAATGATTTTGGTTATCACTTATATGATTATGAAAGACATAAAATCATTAAGAGTAGAGATTTGGTATTCAATGAAAGGATCTTGTACAAAAGTCAGTTGTAGGGAAAGAAATAGGTAAAAGAAAACACATAATATATAGTGCTTGATGAGATCACAAAAAAAGAAAAGTCAAAGGTGCCACGACATCATAATGATCAATGACAACAACAAAAATAGTAGCAACCTCAAACTCCTGCTAGTACTACTAGAAGATATAGCAGTTTAAGTAGACCCCCTGAATGATATTCTTCTTCATTATATTATGTATTGTTGACTGAATCTGGTGAACCAGAAGGAGATGAAAAGTAATGCAGGTGTAAACCAAGAAGGAGTGGGAGTAAGCCATGAAACAATATATGGACTACTTGGTATACAACCAAACTTGGGACTTATTCAAGTTTCATGCAAGTAAAACAACATTTCAGAGTAAATGAGTTTACAGATCGAAGGAAGAAGATGGAAGAAAAAAGAGGTATACGGCTAGACTTATTGTGAAGGGGCTTGCACAAAAGAAAGGTATAGACTTTGATGATTTTTTTTTTCTTAATGTTAAAATGACTTCAATCAGAACTATTATGGGTTGACAACCAATATAATATTTGCATATTGAACCATTAGATGTAAAGACAACCTTTCTCCATGGGGTTCTGGTGGAAGAGATCTATATGAAAAAACCATTAAAGGGTATGAGGTCAAAGGGAAGGAGAAATTATTGTGTAAGCTACAAAAGAGAATGTATGGCTTAAAACAAGCTTCGAGGTAGTGCTATCTAAAATTCACAGGTTTATGTCTAAACAAGGTTACACTAGATCTCACTCTAACCACTATGTTTATCTTAAGAAGAAAAATGATGACATTTATATTATATTGCAATTGTATGTAGATGACATGTGTTTTGCAGGGCCTAACATGTAGTAAATAAATGTGATCAAAGGAAAACTAGACACTACATTTTCAATGAAGTATTTGGGTGTTGCAAAGAAAATCCTTAGTATGAGAATAACTAGAGTCGTGAAAAATTGTGAATGAACATTGTCTTAGAGTGAGTATAGAGAAAAGTTGTTCAAAATATTTAATATGTAGAGTGAAAAGATAGTTAGTACACCTTTGGCTAGCCATTTCAAAATAAGGGGATATTTCCTAAGACTCAGGAAGAGATGGATTATATATCTAAATTTCTATATGCATCAGCTGTTGGAAGCTGAATGTATGCAATGGTGTGCATAGGACCAAATATTGCACATGCAGTGGGAGTTTTGAGTAGGTATATGAGAAATCTAGGAAAAGAGCATTGGATGGAAGTGAAGTGGATTATTGGGTATTTTAGAGGTACCAATAATCAAGCATTATGTTTTGGAGGTTTAAACACTGCACTATAGGGATATGTCAATTCATATATAGAAGGATATAAAGATAATAGTAGTAGCACCACATGGTATGTGTTTACTATAGGTGGAACAACTACCAGTTGGGTTTCAAAAATGCAAAGCATTATTGTGCTTTCAACAATAGAAGAAAAGTGTGTTGTTACTAAAATGGTTAGTAAGGAAATGATTTGGTTACAAAGGTTTATGAATGAATTGGAAAAAAAGAATTAGATTGGTAGGTTATACAGTGACAAATATAGTTCCATTCATCTTGCAAAGAACTCAACATTTCATTCCGATACTAAACATATTCAACTCAGGTACCAGTTCATAAGATCAATTTTTGAAGATGGAAACTTGAAGGTGGAAAGATACATACTAGCCAAAATCCTACAGATATGTTAAAAAATGTTGTAACCAGGGAGAAATTAAGTTTCTGCTCAGTTTTAATTGGTACTCAAGTCTAATGGTAAAAGTGAGAAAAAACCAGGTCCAAGTGGAAGCATTTTCCAACAAGTGAAGCAGTGATGGAGTTTATATAATTGCTTTCCTAGTGGGAGATTGTTGGTTGTGGAGCCTGATTATCTTCTTGAGTCAGAGGTTTTGTTTCAGTCATGGTTGGATCCCATTCCCTAAAGAGGGGGTGTGGGGGGACTTGTTCCCCTAGCAGTGCCACAATGGGGGGGAGGCGAGGGTGGTGACGCGAAAGCCACCCATTAGCCTCCCCTCACAAGAATTCGCGGGAAGTGCACTTCATTATCTTTCCACAATATTTTATGTGTTCCATTACTTTGTTATTTAATTTTTGACATACATATCCAATACGCCTTAAGGATTAATGTAGAAGAAATAACTTTTGAGCCTCACCAGTAGACTAACATATCTTTGAGCCTCTCCATGTAATGTAGACAAACAATGATTGATCAATGAATTATCTCTCTCTTACATTTAGTTGGTTTCCCACACACACAAATGTGCATATGTGTGTGTGTATGTGTATGTGTAGCATGAATTTGGAACTCAAGCCAATGCAATTTTGAATTTATGGCAATGAGTAAAACATTCAATGCGACTAGACTATGTGGCTGGGTCCTAGGGTTCCATTGTCAAACCTATGTTGACGTCAATATGATGTCACCAACAACATCTTCCACTCCCTAAGTGGTGCCATGTGTTAGTTGAATTTTCCCTTATTCACAAACCAAAATCACTAAATTAGCATCCAACATGGCATCTCATTGTGTTTCCATGTCATCATCATATTTCCACATATCATCTTATTGCCACATCATGTATGTGAACATCATCACCACGACCCAATGTCCTGTTGCCACATGTCACATACCTACCACTTCGCCATTCTTATCTCTCCACCTATGCATCCACATCAGAGGGACATGTCATTGGTCACCTACACTTAGTGGGTCTAGTTGGCATCTATCTACACCTACCATGTCTCATGAGTTGATTCGTCCATTTTGATGGAGTTCAAGTGACATGGGATTCCATGAACTATACTAAACCTTGCACAAGCTATCACTCCATCCACCATTTATGAAATTTGGAATGGTTAGATCTATATGGAGATAGTTGACCTTTAACAATGTAAATTAGTGCCCAAGTCAATGCACCATTCATATATTTAATCAGAAGATGCACAACATTTAACAAATTTGGTGTTTTTTCCCTTTTTACACTATCACCTTCACACTAACATATCTTCTCATGTAGGAGGAGTTGGACCAAGATTGATATACCATTGGAATGGTCCCAAAGAGAACTATTCAACCATAATACCTATAACTTAATTTGAACATCATAACTTCAACAAAAAATTATTATTCTTCAAGAAACTTTGTCATCATTGATGTGATCATTCAAGTCATCAAAATAAAATTATATTAATAAATCTCCTTTCTTTGAATTGCCTTTGACATTAATGACAATGGTTGTCATTAATGAAAAAAATGTTTCCAACAATTTCCCCCATTTTCATTAATGTAAATACCACTAGACATTGATGGTCATTGATGGTAATAAATTGAACTCCCCATGTCAAGTTGTCGCACTAACGTCTACTTTTTCTTCTCATCTATCAAGTTTCTAGTACAAAATTTTATTTCTTCTTCAATGTTTTCTTTCTCTTCCCCTTTGAAATTAATGGAAAAATGACGTATGAAGGATGGTTTCTTAACTAGTGACTACCCATCATTGGGCCAACACTACATAATTTTCCTTGTATCCTCATGTGGACTTGTTCTTCTTGTGAATGAATTCTCCCACTATGAACAAACTCTCTTCCTGTAAGATCCTCTTTGATTTCTCAAATGTTCTTTGGAATAAATTCTTCCTATCAAATGGTTATACTCCCTTTGTAGATATGAAACATAACTTCCTTATAATTCTCAATTTCTCCTTCTCATATTTGTTCCCCCTATGCATGGTCTTCCTTCTTTCTTCAAACGCATCTATCCTTCATAATATTTCTTCTTCAATTTTTCATTACGATTATCTATCTTCTTGAAGAATATTTCACCAATGGGTTAGATTTGAGTGATCATATATTTCCTTGGTTATTTTTTTTTCATTCTCCATACCTTGGTATTTGTAGATATGAAACATAACTTCCTTATAATTCTGAATTTCTCCTTCTCATATTTGTTCCCCCTATGCATGGTCTTCCTTCTTTCTTCAAATGCATCTATCCTTCATAATATTTCTTCTTCAATTTTTCATTATGATTATCTATATTCTTGAAGAATATTTCACCAATGGGTTAGATTTGAGTGATCATATATTTCCTTGGTTATCTTTGTTTCATTCTCCATGCCTTGGTGTTTATTCTTGAGTCAACAGAGAGACATTCTCCCTTGAACCATCTCAAATTGATCCTGAAATCATGTGCCATGTGCTATATGTCCGTCATTTTGGAACTTGTAACATTCTATATTGGCATGAAAATTGGTAGGAATGGTCCATATGAGTTGTTGTTATGACCTTTTATTTGATTTCCCATATATTTTTTCCTAGAAGCCTAATAATATCCTTTATTTCTAGCATAGACATAAGTTCTATAGTCCTTTCTTTATGTCCAAATATTGTGCCTAAGAAATAATGACCAAAAAACATATTTTGATACATGGGAACATGGAGTTGTCTTGATGATGCATTTATTTTGAATTTGTTTCTTGGAATGGATTCATCTCTTTGTTATTCTTTGACTCCTATTCTATTGCTACTTGCATATCCCCTGTGAACATTTTATGTCATAGTCATCCTTATATCTTTGTTTCTTCCTTTGCTTGAGCTAGTTGTAACTTGTTGACCCATGATTTCCTTTTGAATGTCACCTGAGAAGCGAACATGTTTAGGCTAATCCTTTACTTGGTTGAAGTCTTCACTTGCATTGTTGTTAGATCTTATCAAAGTATTCATAGATGATTCTCCATATGATGTCCTTGAGAGTACTTCATCTCTAAATGTCTTACAATATTCATGATAAATGATACCTAATTTGATGAGGGGAGATACCTACAAGTTGAGGATATGGTCTAATGATTCAGAACCATTAAGAAGCTTCAAGTTCCAATTGAGTTTATTTGAGGTCTTATTTAATTATCCTCTCAAGAGAATTATTTCTTCTTCTAATTTTTCACAACATTCTTCGTTTTCGATTAGCTGCTTTGACATCATATCTTTCATACTCTTAGTTTATTTTAGTTCAATTTTGAGAGAGATGATATAATGTGCATCATGATCCCTATGTTCATATACTTATAGTTGTTGTTGTAGAATTTATCATCTTCTTTAGAGATTTTAATTTTTTCAATGCGCTTATGAGTTCTCCTTCATAATCTACTTCAATTTATTCTTCATCTAAGATAAATTTCATTCCCCTTTCAGCATCATACATGTTTCCATTTATTTCATAATCACTATCTTATTTCGAGTACAAGCTTCTCTTTTTGGAATTTCATCTTCTTCTATAATTATTAGATTTGAACTCCACTTCATCATCACTATCATTCATTTTTGCATAAAGACATTTAGAAGCACAATGTCCTATTATTCCACATTCAAAACATTTAAATGAAATCTTATCTTTGAACTTTCTAGTTTCATTCTTTATATTTTGGACAAATTTGTCTTCTTCTTCATCTAATTCATGATTGTAGTATTCTTGAGTCTCGTGCTTACTTCCTTTATTGGAAGCTTTGAGCACTACTTCTCGAGTTCCTGTCTTGTCCTTCTCTGTCCTCAATTCATATGCAGTATGAGTTCTATGAAGGACATCAATGATAAACTTTTGCATGTCAGAAAAATCTTCAAGGTTTGATAATTTAGGACTGAACCTTGAAGGAAGTGATCTCAATATTTTTCAAACAATATCAACTTGCTTGACTTCTTCACTGAGACCAATGATAGAGTTGACAATATTGTCTACTCAAAGGAAATACAAAGGAATATTTTCATCTTCTTCCATTTTAAAATTATTTCACTAACCTCTGTAAGTTGTAGCTTGTCCTCCTTTACGTTGTTATCCCCTTCATAACAATTTTTTAGCTTGTTCAATAGATTTTTGGTTGACTTGCAATGAATCACTTTAACCAAATCCATATTTGATAAGACACTTAATATGGATTCTTTGGCTATTGCATTAAATGTATAGAGAGATTTACCAACTACATCAATGGGAGGAGTAGCCAATACTTGGTAATCATTCTCAATAGTTACCCAAACATTAGCAACAATGGACATGGTGTCACTTTCTGTCCTTATCTTATAGAAATGATAGTTTGTTTCATCAAATTGAGGAGGTTTTCCTGAAGATATGATATTGGTTATCTTTCATACGATCAACCTTCAGTGATTAACTTTTCCTCAAGGAACCCAATTTTATACCAATTGCTAGAATAATAGTTACACTGAAAGGAGGGTGGGTGAATCAATGTACCAACCAATTATTCCAAATTAAGAAATTATACAACTTGAATATAACTGAAAATAGTCATCTTCATGCCTCACCATTAATCCAATTTCCTTTTGACCTCACCGTATAGCATACAGCCAATCCCTTCAGGCCTCATCATATGGAACATATCCAATCATCTTCAAGCCTCACTAAAAAGCTAATCACCTTCAAGCCTCACCATATAACACAGAGTCAATGCCTTTGAGCCTCACCATATAATATACAACCAATTGACTTAGGGCCTCAAGATATAACATGGATCCAATCTCCTTCTAGATCCATACAGACAATGCCTTTGGACCTCAACATATAACATAGAGACAATTTCCTTTAGGCTTCATAGAGAAAATCACCTTTAGGGTCGACATAAATAATACCTTCAAGCCTCAACATATAACATAGAGCTAATCATCCTTAGGTTTCACAAAGCTAATGCCTTTTCAGCTCAAAAAATAACACAAAGCCAATCAAATTCAGGCTTCATAAAGAGAAAACCTTTGGGCCTCAAAATATCACCTTCAGGCCTTGCCAACAATCCAATCACCTTCAGGCCCCACCATATAATATAGAGCCAACTCGTTTGGGCCTCACCATATAGCATAAAGGTAATAGTCTTTGGGCCTCACCAAAAAACCAATTTACTTTGATACTTGCCATATAACAAAGAGTCATTGCATTCACACCTCACCATGTAACACAAATTCAATTCCTTTCAACCTCACCATATAACAAGAAGCCAATCGCCTTCAGGATTCATAGAGTCAATGCCTTTGAGCCTCAAGATATAACATAGAGCCAATACACCTTTGGAAATGACCATATACCACAACACCAATACACCTTTAGGAGCTACCATACACCACAAAGCCAACATGCCCTTAAACATAATCATAGAGCCAATGCACCTTTGACCATGATCAAAGAGCTAATATGCCTTCAGGATTGTTGTAAACCAAATAACGTTTGGGCCTAAACAACAAAGTAACATACCTTTGATCCTCTCCATGTAATTTAGGCTAAGGCTGATCGATTGATGAATGAACACACCTTTGCATTACACTAGTTACACACACACACACACACACACACACATCTGTGTGTGTGGGTGCTCTTGGGATCAATTGAAGCTGATGTGAATTTGGAACTTAGGCTGATGCAATTTTCAATTTTTTGCATTATGTATAAACTTCCATGTGACCATACTATGTGACTAGTACTAGGGCTCCAGAGACAAACATATTTTGACATCAGCATGATATAACCAACAAAACTGGGAACTCTTTGAGTGGTACCACATGTCACCTGAATGCACCCTTATTGGCTAGCTAAAATCACTAAATCAATATGCAACATGGATCGTTGTGTTGCCATGTTATGTACATCCATATCATTAATTTATCCCAATCTCTTGCTTCCACTTGTCACTAAGCTGCCACTTGGAAAATCTAGTCCCACCACTTGTGTGTCCATGTCAAAGAGACAAGTCACTAGTCACCTACATTGAGGGGGTCGACTTGGCATCTATCTACACTTGCCACATGTCATGAGTTGATTGGTCTATCATGGTAGAGGTCAAGTGACATGGGAGGGCACAACCTTCAATAAACATTGCACAAGTCATCATTCCATTCACCATTCATGAAATCTGGAATGCTTAAATCTATCTAGAGATGAACGACATTTAACCATATTAACTACTACACAATTCCATGCACTACATGTCTTTGATTACTCAGAAATTCATAGATTTTATCTAAAGGTGCATGACATTTAACAAAGTTGTTATTTTCAAAAATAAATTTGGTGTTTTTCCCTTTTTTCCACTGTCACCTTCAAACTAACATATATTCTCATTTAGGAGGAGTTTTCCCAAGTGTGATATACCATTGGAGAGGTCTTAGAGAGGACTACCAAACCATACCATCTATAGCTTCATTTGGACATCATAACTTCAAAAAATCAATATTCTTCAAGTCACTTTGTCATCATTGATATGATTTTCAAGTCATTGAATTAACATTATATTAACCAATCTCCTTTCTTTGATGTCACCTTTGACATCGATGAAATTTGTTGTCATAAATGAAAAAACATTCTCCAACACATAGGATCAACAACAAAGGGTTGATATATGATTCACTTATTCTCGATCAATTCATGAAGATATGCGAATTGTTGGAAACAAATATTTCTATATTAGTGGCAACATACCAACAACATTGCTCTCTAGCTAAGAGGATTATAAAATTCAACAAATTTCCACCCATTTGAGATCAAGGGGAAGACATGCATGATGGAACATTGAGTAGGGAAATAAATGAAGTATTGAATTCGTAGGAATTTTCCTTATTGTTTTCATATGAAAACTCACTTAGGACAACCTTAAAGAGCATATAGAAGATCCAACCAAGAAACAAATGATCCTTAAATCTTTCTTAGTATCACTGAAGAGAGATTTTAGAATTCTCTCCCAAAACTATTACATATATTAAGCTATGATGGAGAGATTTTATCCAAATAGAATCAAAATTATTAGATAATACTATGAGATATGGTTGGAATATCTCTAGGAGATTTAGAAAATTCCACTTCAGAATGTAATTGTTTTGCATTAGTTATAATATTTTTACAAAATGTTTTTTGTAATTGTATTGAAATATTGGGACAAGTTGAAGAGTTATAACTTCCCTTGAGAATTTCAACAATCTCAAAGTAAAATTACCAATCCATCTTATAAATAATGCAAAACTCTATGTAATAAGGGATTTTCTGTTATCCTTTTTTGAAATCCATATAGACCAGAGTCGGGAAGTTGGTAACTCAGTATTCATGGCCATATAATATACAGAAACCTTCAAGGTCATTGTTATATCTTCATTCAACATGCATTATGCCTTCGTTTTTGGCTACTATTAAGAAATTTCATTCATCTATGTACTTGGGATATGTGTTACTACTCATTGTTACACTAATATGTGAAATGGCTAGTAATTTCTTGCATGTGTTTTCAGTTCTATAACTTTGTATAATGATAACTTATTGTTTCAGAACACGACCTTTTCTACATTTTTTTTGTATTAATATATGTAACCACTTTTGTCTAGGACATCAACTAATTCTTTCCTTAACTATGCATTTGTGTTCTTTATTCACTCATTGTTTCATTTTTGCTATCTATCTTTCACTTTTACATAGGTAATAGTAGTTTGCATTCTTGCATTTAGAATAATTTCTACATTAATAGCTACACCTCATTATTGTGGTCATCATTCATATCTCATAACATACACAAAAATGAAGCTTGGTTACCAAGCTAGAATTCAAATGGGCTTCTTATACCAAATACTGTGAGGTCTATTTGGGACATCATATTGGAGAGAAACCCTTGACTATGGCTAGTCATTTACCCTTGTCAATAATTTCCTTTTAGAAAGTTGAATTATATTCTAAAATAAGGATGGGATTAGTATTCAAGTCACTAGGGAAAGTCATACCCTATTAATCTTCTCTTTATCTAGTTATATTATGCCATCCCATGCTCTGTCCTTGTGTTCTTCTTGGACATTCAATGTTTCACATGTCAACAATTTCAAAAATACATTCACATGATTATCATAAGCCTCATCTAGGTCCTATTAGACCTCATAATCTATATTTCACCTATAAATTCTCTAGTAGGGTCACGACCTTGGGCCTTCATAAGTAATATTTCTACAAGTTTATATAAAATTTTTATTATATATTAAGGTTACATTTAATTGATACCCTAACTTGGCACCAAGATAAATGCTACACATATACATATCCAAATGCAAATGGGTCAAAAGTAGGGTATTACATTCCTTTTTATCCTGTATAGTAGCATCAACATGAGTGTGGTATTTTTACCTTTTTAGTATAGTGGCATAGAACATTGCATCTACTTCTACACTTTACAACATTAGTTCAAAGAAAAATTGCAGCTACTTTTGATAGCTTTTGGTTCCAAAGATTGAATCAACATGAATATATTTCAAACATCAAGAGTAATTTCATTTAACACACATAAAATGAAATTTATGACACTGATGAATATGTGGTGGTGTTACTTATTAACTAAAATTGAGTGTTTTATAAAAAAATAAATGGAAATATAGTTATGGAAAGAAAATAAATAAAACAATGATGGAAAATGAATTTTATACAACAACATTAAGAAAATCATTATTTATTTTCATTTTTTTTCTACAGGAATTGACATCTAGGTTGGGCTCATAGTCACATGACACAAAGTCTATTCTAATTGCTACCACTATGAGTTTTAGGTGCATGCACATCCAACAAACATGGAACATGGGGTAGGTGAGTTTTGAACTAGATACATCACAAAGAGTGCTTCAGTAGTACACTATCTCTAATGAATCTACACCCATGGAAGAATAGAGAAAATCATTTTTGATATTCAAAATTGGATGCAATGTTTACATTCATATTTGAGGAGGAAACCTCCAACATGAGAAAAGATCCAAATAAAATAATATTGACATGACAATTGGTTATATGGATTTTACTATGATATATTGTTTCTATTTGATCAAAACTCTAACCACTTTGTGGACCTCCGTTAATGAGGCTTTAACCTCTAAGTAGTGGATGCTATTTAATTAGGGGACTTACATTTATTGATTCCATAGTATGCTATCTTGTGGGGATTTATTTAAAAAAAAAATGGTGCAAAATACATTAAGTAAAAGTATATTCCATTAACAATGTGTGTTAGGTTGGTAACCTAACATGCCCTCCCCTTTAAAACGAAGCCTTGTCCTCAAGGTTAGAGATTGGGAAATTGGTGGAGAATATTTTTTGGTTACCATGTGTTGGGCATAGTGTTGTCATTGATGACAACCAGTGTCATGTGATTTATGTCAAAGTAAGTATGATGTTTTGGATGTCCCAAGAAGGAAACTATTAGGCAAGGATCATTGAGTAGACATCAGTGATGTCATGTTGACTTGAAAGATCATTAAGAATTTGGTTAAGACATTAGTGATGTTAAAATATATGATGGCCTTAATATTATTGAAACTTTTTGTTGAATTTATAATGATCAAATGACAATGTAGATAATTTAGTTGGATAGTCATCTCCAAGACCTTTCTAATTGTATATTACACTTGTTAAAACTCCTCCAAAATGAGAATATAAGTCAGTTTGAAAGTAACATGATGAAAACTCCAAATTTGTTATCAAAAACACCAAATATGTTAACATTCATACATCTTAAAGGAAGATCCATCCTTAGGTGAGAAAATAAATGGAAATTTTCACACAAACATGTGCATTGTTTAATGACATTAAATACCATGCAATTTTGGGTGGATCCAGTGCTTATGCCCAATCTATTGTCAATGAATGGAAAATATAGCACACAATTTCTTGACAGGTAATAAAGTTTGCACCCCCCATACTTTTTCCATGTTGGACTAATAGACACATGACACATGGTAGGTACCATGTGGAATTTTAACTAGACTCCATGTGAACCTTTCCACAATAGGACACGTGGATTGATGATGTAGGAGAGTGATGATGTGGCAACAAAATATTGGTAAAATGCTATAGCATAGGTACAAATACATGTGGACAGTGATGTAGAAGTATGATAGATGGCATGGTAGCAAAACAAGGTGCCATGTGGGATATCCATTCAATATTTTTGGGTGGCCAATTAAGCCAAATATAAGAGACATGTGGCACCACTTAGAGAGTGCAATGTGGCATAATAACATCATGTTGATCTTAGGGTCAGATTGACCATGCACCCGTAAGGACTAGGTTAGATGGCACGATCATCTGGAGGCTTGGGAAAAATTTATGGGCTATCTCAGTCGGATATAGGCACAAAAATTAGGTAAAATGGGAGTTTTACATTAGCACCTTATTAGCAGTGCAAAATTCAAATTATTTTTGGCCTAAAATTGAAATTATTGTCAGCTCCAAAGTTAAACCAACGTTAGCCCCTGCAATAGACTAAGGGAACCAATGTCAGCCCCTAAAATAGACTAAGGGCATCCATGTCTATATATACGTGTCTTTTTGCAGTGAATATGGTATCATATCATTGATCAATCAAGTTTGAGGCATTAAAAAGGTGTTTTGGTTTGAAATGTACGGTGTGAATCTTCACACTGAAGCAAGTTGATATAAATTTAAATATCTGGCTTGGCTCTTGGAATTACAGTGAAGCTAAAAAGGAAATATGATATGAAATATATTGCTTAGTTCTTTGCATTATGGTGAAGCCCTAAGGAATATTTTGGTCCTTTCTCTCATGAGACTACACTGATGCTTGACAGAGTATTTGGTTATGTCACATATGGTTTGGCTCTTGGAACTATAGTAAAGCCCAAAGAAATATTTTGGTTTTGTCACAACTCTTGGAACTATAGTAAAGCCCAAATAAATATTTTGGTTTTGTCACAAGTGGATATAAGACGTAGTTCTTAGCACAATGCTGAAGCCCGAAGGAATATTTTGGTTTTGCCACGAGTTGATATATGGCACAACAGTGAAGCCCAAAGGCATATTCTAGTTTTGGTGTGAGTTGATATAGGGCACAACAATGAAGCCTGAGGGCATATTCTAGTTCTTTCATGTGTTGATATATGGCACAACAATGCATCTGAAAGGCATATTATAGTTTTATCATGAGTTGATATATGGCGTGGCTTTATGGATTATGGTGAATCCCAAAAACATATTTTGGTTCTATCATGATTTGGTATATGGAATGACTCTTGGCATAAAGATGAAGCCCAAAGGAGTATTTGGTTTTGTCACAAGTTCAAGTCCAAGTGAATTGATTTAGCTTGATTGTGGTTCTCGGCTAAGCCCGAAGGAATATATTTTGGTTTTGTCACCAGTTCGAGTCCATGTGAAAGAAATTTTGACTAATTGCATTGAATGAGGAAATCCACAACTGAGTTATTAATCAGTTTTGTTATGCCACACATGGTCACGAGTTCAAGTCCTACCAGGTTTACCAAAATATTTTTGATTCAATTGAAAATGCATTATGTTGAATCTTTAATAAAACTAGCAGAATACACTACATCGAATGCATACGAGAGAAAATGTATTTTGTAGACTGCATATTGGAAAGATGCACTTTGTTAATTAATTGATTTTTATAAAATTTTATGCATCAATTTGAGGAATGAATTTTTGAAAAGGGTAAAATGGAAATATTGTTTTTGTAATCTGAAAGGGGGCATGGAAAGTCAAGAGATGAGATTTTGAGGGAAATAAGTAGTCTTTGTGAGAATGTTTTAGGGATTATGAGTAGGTACAAGAAAAGGAGAATATGCTACTATTGAAGTTTGAAGAATAAGTTGAATTGAAAGGAACGTATTTTTCTTGAGCTTATGGATCCATTTTGAAAGATTGTGAAAAGTGATTTGCTATGTTCTCGAGAAGAATGTTGATAACTCAATCAGGTTGGAGCCTATAGATTTTAGAGGTTGGTGCCTCAATTAGGTTGGGTCCTATAACAAGTTGGTGCTTTCACATCTTTGGGGGTTGGTTCCTCCAACAGGTCGGTGCTTGCAAATTTATTTTAAGGGTTGGTGCCTCTAGGAGGTTGGCGCTTGTAAATTTATTTTAGGGATTGGTGCCTCAATGAAGTTGGTGCCTTACAAATATTTTTTGTTTTCTCCCACAAGGGTTCCACATACATCTGGTGTCTTCATGTATTGATGATGATATTTATTGATGCATTATTCTGTATAAGTTATGACCAATTGTGAAATTATTTAAATTGAACATTACATTGATTCAACCCTCTCTCTCAGGGTAATCATTATTCTAACACGATGTGGAATGTTTAGGTTGTGTATCCTTCCATTGTATCAAAACTTTATAGATAGTTCACTGACAACGACAATGCTCATGCTTGTCCAAAAGAATCTAATGTTTAAACCAAATGTAACCCTCCTCATTTAATTCTAGATAGTTTCTTTGAACCTTGTAACTAGACCCAAGCACTCTCTTCTAGTAGGAAACATGATAGATTGGGTGGGGATTATAATGGGTGCTCAAAGCCAATTTGTAAGCCATTCTACCTATACATTTGAGTATACTATGTGGTTCATAGATCTTAGGAGTTAATTTCTATTGTCTCTTCTCCTTGAGTGAAGTCTTCATATATGTTTGGGAACATTCAAACCCATTACTCTTGTTGTGCCCTAAATATGTTATATCATTTAGTATATATAGTATCTATTCATGAGCCATATTCCCACATTTAAGATGCTTTTTGTACCATTATACTGTCAACTTCCGCCTAATGAACATGTTCTACCCTGTGGTTGATTATGATGGATTTCTTATCTTTTTAATGAATAAACGTGTCTTTAATATAGTTTTATCAAAAATGATAGTTTACTAATATGGTTATGTGACCAAGAAGCATGTTTGAATATGAAAATTTCTATTTCTCTACCAGCTCAGTGAAGTTTGGCAGTTCAATACTTAGTTTAGTACCAGTTTAGCAGTTCAGTACTTAATTATGCACCTGCACGAATGGAGAAAAAAGTCAAAATTATAGAATATGTTTTTATGTTCTCTAGAATGGTAAATTAGGTGACACATGGCCCTAATATGCTGGTAAAATCCTTGGAATATACCCATTTCACATATGTGGGATCCTAACACATGATTTAAGCTAGAGCCAAATATAGGTGACAGTTTTGCAACTGCCATGTTTTTCCTCGATTTATGTGAAAATGGTGGAGAATCACAAGAACATGGACAATGGGTTTTTAAAATAGATAGCAATTTATTTGGATCCCAAACCATTTCTAGAAATACATTACGATTTAAAAATTATAGCTAGTTCTTCAAAGCGGTTTTGTATACAATTTCTACAAAGCATAGATTGGAAAAATGATTCAAACAGTGAACTTCATGCACGATTTATGAGGCCATGGAATCGAATAAGGAAATTACAAGAGAGGATTTTTTTTATAATATGGAAAACTGGACTCCATATAAACATATTTAAAAAATACATCATGTTTGAGAAGATATGGTTAGTTCTTTAATGCCAATTTGTATAAAACTGCAAAAACCCAGAATTGTGAGATTTTCTTCTAAAAATGTAAATTCATTTTTTGAATTAAAGGGATTGGATCTTATCCTTTCCCAATGAATTTTATGTATAGTTAAGGTCGCAAATGACAGAGACCAGCGGGGGCGAAAGATGAGAGAACATTGATTGTGGAACATTTTCAAACTTTGTTTTTATTTCAAGCTTGGAACCACTTTAGATATGTATTGTTGAAGACTGTTAATACAACAATTTCGACTTACATTTCATGAGTTGATGTGCTATTAATTTTCAATTCTATTGTTGTAGCTTAAATTTTCCAAGGTAGTGGGTAGGGCCCACCATAGACCTCAACCAAGTTGTGTAATGATTCTTGGTTAAGTAGAAGGTGTGTTTTGAATTTATGTAGCATAACTGCACTTAACAATTGTTTTCGTTCAATTGGTAATTCCTAGAATTTTTGTACTTAGAATCATGCTTGAATTTCATTTGAAAAACTTTCATAGATCTTAGGGTTATGTTGGTAGGATAGATGTTCATTAAGTCTTTTGCGAATTTACAAATCGTCCTCGTAAATATCTTCTACATGTTATTGATTTCTTTGGTTGATTTTGGAGATCATGTAACACATTTTCGTTAGTACAGATTTATGAAATATAAGTTCTTATAGTTTTATATCAAATCCTTTGTTCTAAATGGAATGACTTAGTTATGTAGGGATCTGTATGTTTTTGGCAAGAAATCTTTGTAGCTGGTGTTTAGTGATGTTGTGAGGATTGATTAGGAACAATGTGCCATTCATTTTACTAGGAACAATGTGTTAGTTATGTGATGAAGCGATTTGTAATCCATTTGATTTAGTAGTTAATTTTTAGTTAGATTTATTGATTTAGAACATGTAATTCAATTGCTCATTTTCTTAGATAATTAGAAAACCGTGTGTTATTTGATTACTGAGTTAATCTCGAATTAGGCAGTCATGGGTTATTTTCTCAATTTCTTAGTTAATTGTGAATGAATTTTATTAAATAGGAAGGAGTGCGAATGATTTTTTAAGAGCATTGTTGATTTTACTTTTTAATTTCTAGCACCCTCGGGATTAGTTTTTCATAATGATTCTGAATAGAGTTAGTGTTAAATTCTTTTGAGAGTATAGTTGGGGGTAGTAGTTAATATTTTTTCTGAATGAGCTTTTGAGTTAGAGAACGAAGTAGTAATTTGAGTTTTAAATGTAAAATAGATTTCATTATCAATGATTGAGATTGTAACTAAATTGGTTTCTTCACTTCAAAGATTTTTGGAGTGATTGTTAGGAGCAAAGTTGAGCCTTATTTACTTAATTTCGTACTAGATTTGTATAGGGTAATTTTGAATCTGAGTTGGAATGCATTGCAACTCAAAGTTTACGAACTCTAGTTGACAATTTAATTTAGAGAATTCAATGATATATAAAAGCCCTAATATTTTTAGCGTCGTTGTCGGGGAGTTGCAAACATCCAGGTAATATTTTGCTTTGGTAGGTTGAGTTTTAGTAGATTAATATTTGTGGTCATATTTGCAGGGAAACTAGAGGGCATAGAGAGTACAATAAGACATGAGTAAAGAGCCACGCATCCACTATGGTGGGCTTGCTCCAAAGTCTAGTTGACTCTAATTGACTTTCTATTTCTTTTTCATATGCGTAGAATTAGAGGTAGGATCTAAAGCTTCATTTTTCCTTATTTTTCTTTGTAAGTGTGTTTTCCTTTAGATCGATTCATGGAAAGAAGAGAAGCATAACTTGTGTGAAAAAATAACTTGGTGACTACAGGGTCTTACTAGCATGGTGGCGCTTCGAGTAAATGATTGGTTTTCTTTCATTTATTTCAAGTGTGTTTCCTTTTCAATTCTTTATGATTTTTAAATTTTTGGTACTGTAAAATCCCCCGTACACTAATCCATGTGTGAAACAAAGATTAGAAACCAACAAAAAAATTTTCAAGGATGATCAAGAGTTTGAAAGAACTCTCTCAAATATTAGCAACAATTGGGATTTCTTCTTCTTAGGAAGAACAAATCTTTACAACAATCCATAAATTATCTGCCTGTCTAGAAGCAATAGAAGGAAAACGACTCCATGAACCACATCCACAAGAAGATATTCACCCTTGTAAACTTATGAGGAAAATGGAGAATTATGGACCACTTCCGATGTAGAGCAACCATTAGAACTTGAGATTGAATTATTTTATGACATTCCTATCTATGCATCCTCTGAGCACACAAGAGGATAATCACCTAATGCTAGAAGATCTACATGGCAAGGGAAAGGAGGATATGCTAAATGAGCCAAATAAAGAGGTAAACCAAAAGCATTTTGATTTGATTGAAAATTGGTTTCAAGAAACTATAAGGCCATACCACTCCTTCATCATTGTTTACTTCTTGGCATCATCATTAAAATTGTTGGTACTTCATACTCATGTATGCATTGAGGATTATATTATGAAATGAATGCATTTTTACACCTATTGCACACATGGATACATTGGAAATACTCCTATATTTTAGGAGAGGAATTTATTTTTCTCAAGTAGAGTAGGATAAATAAATAATTGATGCATATAATAGTTAGTTTAGTTAAAAAATGCAGTGCAACATTTTTCTCATTTGTTTTGTATAAGTGGGACAATACATCTTCATCAATGGAATGGAACACTTAGGGGTGTATTTGATGTTATTATTTTTTTTTTCCCCCTTAAGTTGTTAAAAACTATGCATTCATGACTTATCATTAAGACCAGTACTTCACGAAGGTGATCAAATAAACCATCTTTTCCACAGAACTTGAATCAAATGATAATTCCAAACTATTCATCACTGATATATCTTTTTTGTTCTTGAATTTCATTTTTCTTATTCATATAGATTTTTCATTATCAATACAAAACAATTTCTAAAAATATAGTCACCAAAACATAGTAAGGGGGTCATAACAAAGTTAAGAAGTGCATACAATGATACAAATGAAAAAAATCAACTTGAACACTATAACCATAACAACAAAGCATGATATCTGAGCATATTTATTAATACTTGTATAAAAATTACTGAAGTCTATACTCTTGGTGGAACACTACTTTAAAAGTGAAAGCATATATGAAAACCATGATTAGTAGGAATTTATGCGTATTTCGGTTATTCTTTGGCAGCCTCATCCATCTCACATTGAAAATGGCTCATTCATGCTATGTCCTTTGAGTACCTATATGTACCATATGTGTCCAAGGCATTATAAAGGTAATCTAAATAAATTTAAAAGGCATTATCCCATGCCTTTAAGGGATTTCTGAAGCCACTCTCCCATCTACGAATTTCAAAAGAAATATCCATAATATAAAACTAAAATGGTAGGAAACATGGGACTAGCCCCTTCAATGTAAAATAGGTTTAAGAGGTTAACCCATTGAGGCTATGGACACATACTATCATCGGGTACTAACCTGTGATATCACTAGGCAAACCCATCAGGGTTATGAATGCTCGCAGGCAATGAGGCATTCTTCCTAAAGAACTGTCAACCAAACCAAGGCTTTTTTTCTACACATATGATGGTTACTCTATACTGTTACAATCAAAAGGAAGCATGTGTGGATGAAGTCAAGAGTGAAATTGAACTCCATAAATTTGATGCTAAAGAATGGTCTTAAGGTAACCTTCAGTAATGTATAATTAGTTTTTCATACTATATCTAAGATCTAATTGTCTTAGAAGAGGGACTTATGATCACAAAGAATTAATAAAACTCAACTACAAAACTTATCTATAATACCTCGATAACTATAAGACTTTGGGATTTGGCTAGTAATGAATACTTTTTCATCGGTTTATGATTTGTTGTGATCATAAAAAATCCTCCTTTTCTACAAAGAAGGAGAGCCCTTAAATTTATAAAATGCTTCTTTCTTGAGCATAAGATTGTTAAACATTGATGAAATCATGTGTAATGAGCGATTTGGAATTTATTTTATAATTAGTGTTAGTTTTAAATAATTTTAATAAATATGGGATGATTTATTTTTGTTAAGTATTTATCTCATTAGTTCCATTGTTTTATTTTTCAATCACCTTTTTGTACTAGAGCCATCTTAGTAGCCTCCTCACTCTTCAGTACCTCCCTTTGTGTGTAAGAGGACATGCAAAACCTCAGGCATGGGGGAGTGGTTGTTGGGACCTTTCCAACATCTTTAGTTCATTCTCTTTAGCTTCCTTCAACTGATCACATTGGCACTCATCAACTCCAGCTCTTCTAGATCATGTAGGACTCTTAGCCTTGCTTTGCGTCATGTTCAACTTCGCACCACTTCCATTGTAGCCTATGGTACAAATAAAAATTCAAAAGGTATACTTGAGGTAAAACATGTTTAAAGGCTCTTTAACTCATTAAAATTTAAGGAATCTTAATTATTAACCAATTCCTATTCCATAAATCTTCACCTTTCTTAAGCTACCATTAAACCCATCAATATCCGAATCCATCCATGCATATTCTAATAAGACCGTAAGAATGAAAAAGAAGTATCATGGTACATGAATAAAGTTACATATATAGTGTGTTATCCTTTTAAATCATAAAGCACTCACAAAATCATCATCTGAATGCTCTCAATAGGAGGATGAAGTCATTCGTGTTTAACTAAGAAACGAACCACAAAGTGAATAATGGTCTTACAAAGTTTCCAGGCCTTATCCTCATCCTTAACTTATATCATCCACCATCGATATTTTGTTTGTCCTAAATTTTTTCTATCTTGTTGAAAAACATATCAAGTCTATGATGATATGACAATTTAGCTTTAATCACCAACACCAAGAAACAATGTCATAGGCAATGATTTTTTTTGTATGAGGGCATGCAAAGTGTTAGGCATGGGGGAGACATTGGGCCTTGAATATGTCATATCATTTAGTATATAAAGTCTCTATTCAAGAGCCATATTCACACATTTAAGATAATTTTCATAGCATTATACCATCAACTTCCACTAAATGAACATCTTCTACCCTATGGTTAATTATGATGGATTTCTTATCTTTTTAATGATTAAACATGTCTTTAATATAGTTTTATCAATGACATTTTAATAATGTGGTTATATGGCCAAGAATCATGTTCGAATATGAAAATTTCTATTTCTTTACTAGCTTGGTGAAATTTGGTAGTTAAATACTTAGTTCCGTACCAGTTCAACAGTTCAATACTTAATTATTCACTTGTTCAAAATTATAAAATATGCTTTTATTTTCTATAGAATGGTAAAAAAAGTGCCACATAAGCTTAATATGATGGTGAAATCCTTTTAATATACCCATCTCACACATGTGGGATCGTAACTCATGATTTAAGCTAGAGAAAAAAATAGGTGACAATTTTGAAACTGCCATGTTTTGCCTCTATTTTTGTGAAAATGGTGGAGGCTCACCAGAATATGGAATATGTGATTTTAAAAAAAATATAAATTTATTTGAATCTCAAATAATTTCCAAAACTTCAATACAGTTTAAATGTTATATTTGGTTCTTCAAAGCAATTTTATATAAAAAAATTTCAAAACCCAGATTGGAAAAATGATTCAAACAATCAACTTCATGCACGATTTCTGAGGACCTAGAATTGAACAAGGAAACTACAAGAAATATTTTTGTTGATAATATGCCAAGTTATACTCCATAGAAACATCTTTCCAAAATACATCATGGTCGAGAAGATATGGTTAGTTATTTAATGCGAATTTGTATAAAATTGCAAAAAGCTTGAATTATGAGATTTTCCTCTAAAACTGTAAATTCGTTTTCCGAGTTAAGGAGATTGGATATTATGTTTCCCCAATGAATTTTATGTATAAATAAGGTCTCAAATGACAAATACCAAGTGGGGAGGAAAGAGGAGAGAACAGTGATTGTGAAACATTTTCAAACTCTGTTTTTATTTGAAGCTTGGAACCACTTTACATATGTATTGTTGAAGATTGTTAATATAGAAATTTCGACTTCCATTTCATGATTTCATGTGCTATTAATTTGTAATTCTATTGTTGTAGCTTAACTTGTCTGAGGTAGTGGTTAGGGACCACCATAGACCTCAGCCAAGTTCTCTAACGATTTTTGGTTAACAAGAAGGTGTGTTTTGAATTTATGTAGCAAAACTGCACTTAAAATTTGTTTTCATTTGATCGGTAATTCTCAGAATTTATGTACCTAAAATCATTCTTGAATTTCATTTGAAAAAATTTCGTTATATGTTGATATAGACCTGATATGAAAATATAAGACAATGCAAATAAACCCAAGAAATAACAAGATCTGAATATCGATAGAAATGATTCACTTATTGATCAAACCCTTAAGGTAGGGCAACACCATATATTCACTCCTTAAGGAAGGAGAACACTCCCAAGCCATATGCCTGTTCATACAATAATCCTTCACATCCCTCAATGTGGAGTCTCTAGCCTCTTTATAGGCCTCATACATACAATACCATGAGTCATTACCATGGTTCCCTCAATACCATCTCTCTAATACCATGGGCCCATTACATTATTACTAACTACTTGTGGTCCCTTACATGATATGGGTTAACCACCTTATTTATTACTATGGCCCATCCCATTATTACATTATTCCCTTGGGTACCTCCCTTTGTACCCCATGTTATCCCCCCTAGGTATATAACATTCCACCCCCCTTAACATGTTTCGTCCCCGAAACATGAGAAGAACACAAATAATAAGATCTACTCAAAAGACTAGTCCACTGGTACCATGCACGTGCATCTAGCCATCCAAGAGAAAGGTGAACCCTCGATCTCACTAGTGCCTCGCTCGCTTGAGATGGAAGTTGATCGTGGCAGCTCTTCCGTGTTGATGTGTAGTAGGTGGATCTTCGCTCCTCTCTATCTGTCATGCGGGGGTTGTTGTCCTTGTGGCTAATTGGTTGCCATTTTGTTGGTTGTTTTCTTGCGGGGTGATGTGGGTGATGACATGTTGAAGTTTTAACCCACGATGTCTTTTTATTTAATTCACCCAGCTGTGGTGCCTGTTGTGGTGTCTTATCTTCCAATATTACTTCAACCACTGAACCCTCATCTGATGTATCAACACCTGTATCCTTTTCTACTTCAGCCTCTGTTTGTGTTTGATTGTCGATCATCAATGGCTCATCATTTGATATGTCAGTCCCTAGAACATCTTCTATGTCAACCTTCAAGGACTCTACCTGTTTATTGATGAAAATATCCTATAATGTAATTTTATTCTTTTTATACCAGAGCTTCAGGAATTTCTTCTGCACATTAATATTGATAGTACCCATGGATTCCATCCAAGGATATCCTAAAACAACATCCATATTATCCATCTCTGAAGCATAGAAATCACCATGCAACACATACTTATCCATAGAAATCTTCAAATCCTTATACACTTGAACATCCTCATCATCCACTTGTGTGCTTTCAATGTGTTTTCCTGGAACTTGCAATTTATTTACCAGATTAACATTCACAAAATTGTGCTTGCAACTAGGATTTATAGATACAATGATTTTCTCCTTCTGAATCAATCCATGAACCTGCAATAAGGAGACACCTGTAGAAAATAACCCCTTACGTGTCTCATTCTCCTTTTTTCTAGTCCGAGACCATTTGTCTAGAAGGACTCTTTCAAATTCTGCATCTGAAAGTTTGGACAACTGCTTGTCGTCAAGTGAGAAATACCATTCGTAAGCCTCATCTCTGAAATTAAGCCACACTGAATCCTTCCAATTTTTTTCCCATATTGACTTAGTTTGCTTTATGTATTCTTCATTGAAATTGTCACAGTTTAGTCAATATTGCTCAGAATCTTTATTATGACCTGTTTTTGGAAATGGAACAACCATTCTGCATCTGCCCGTGTTATAGAAATCCTGATCCAGGCACTAAAATTCCGGATCTGCGTTGATATTCTCCCGCCGTTACCCAAAATTTCTGAAAAAAGAGCTGATTTTAAATCAGAGATATCTCCCTCATCCGGACTCCGATTCGACTGATTTTTTTTTGAAATTAGGTGTTTTCTCACAGAGATTTCAGA
The DNA here is from genome assembly GCA_031772625.1 of Pinus tabuliformis. Classification (NCBI taxonomy): domain Eukaryota; kingdom Viridiplantae; phylum Streptophyta; class Pinopsida; order Pinales; family Pinaceae; genus Pinus; species Pinus tabuliformis. The sequence goes on from CM062820.1 coordinate 238,771,924, forward strand.
TCTACAATTAGATTTTGCAGATCTTACACCAGGACGTCCAGATCTGTGCCGCAAACTCGCTGCCCTGAAAATTGTCTGCAACCCCACTGATTTTCAGATCAGCGATATCTCCTTCATCCGGACTCCGATTCAACCGATTTTTTTTTTGAAATCGGCTATTTTTTCACGAAGAATATAGATCTACAATTAGATTTTGTAGATCTTTCACCAGGACGTCCAGATCTAAGCCGCAAACTCGCTGCCCCGAAAAAATTGTCTACAACACCACTGATTTTTAGATCAGTGACATCTCCTTCATCCGGACTCCGATTCAACCGATTTTTTTTTGGAATTGGCTATTTTTTCACAAAGAATACAGATCTACAATTAGATTTTGCATATATTTCACCAGGACGTCCAGATCTGAGCCGCAAACTCGCTGCCCCGAAAAATTGTCTACAACACCACTGATTTTTAGATCAACGATATCTCCTTCGTCCGGACTCCAATTCAACCGATTTTTTTTTTTTGAAATCGGCTATTTTTCCACAAAGAATACAAATCTACAATTAGATTTTGTAGATCTTGAACCAAAACGTACAGATCTGATCTACAAATTCGCCACCCAAAAATCGCTACAAAAATATAAAAAAAATTCTCCACTTTTGTGCCCAAGAAAGTGCTCTGATACCACTTGATATAGACCTGATATGAAAATATAAGACAATGCAAATAAACCCAAGAAATAACAAGATCTGAATATCGATAGAAATGATTCACTTATTGATCAAACCTTAAGGTAGGGCAACACCATATATTCACTCTTTAAGGAAGGAGAACACTCCCAAGCCATATGCCTGTTCATACAATAATCCTTCACATCCCTCAAAGTGGAGTCTCTAGCCTCTTTATAGGACTCATACATACAATACTATGAGTCATTACCATGGTTCCCTCAATACCATCTCTCTAATACCATGGGCCCATTACATTATTACTAACTACTTGTGGTCCCTTACATGATATGGGTTAACCATCTTATTTATTACTATGGCCCATCCCATTATTACATTATTCCCTTGGGTACCTCCCTTTGTGCCCCATGTTATCCCCCCTAGGTATATAACAGATGTTCATTAAGTCTTTTGCAAGTTTACATCGTCCTCATAAATATCTTCTGCAAGTTATTGATTTCTTTGGTTGATTTTGGAGATCCTGTAATACACTTTCGTTAGTAAAGATTTCTGAAAGATAAGGTTTTACAATTTTAAATCAAATCCTCTATTCTAAATGGAATGACTTAGTTATGCATGGATCTGTATGTTTTTGGCAAGGAATCTTTGTAGGTGGTGTTCAGTGATATTGTGAGTATCGATTAGGAACAATGTTCCATTCATTTTACTAGGAACGATGTGTTAGTTATTTGATTAGATTGATCAATTTAGAACCTGTAAGTCATTTTCTCACTTTCTCAGGTAATTAGAAAATCGTGTGTTATTTGATTACTCAGTTAATCTTGAATTAGACAATCATGTTTTATTTGCTCAATTTCCTAGTTAATTTTGAATGGATTTCATTAAATAGGAAGTAGTGCAAATGATTTTTTAAGAGCATCGTTGAGTTTACTTTTTAATTTCTAGCACCTTGGGGATTAGTTTTGTATAATTGTTCTGAATAGAGTTAGTGATAAATTGATTTCAGAGTATAGTTGGAGGTAGTTGTTAATATTATATCTGAATGCGTTTTTGAGTTAGAGAAAAAAATAGTAATTTGAGTTTTAAACATAAAATAGATTTCATTATGAGTGCTTTAGATTGTAGCTAAATAGGTTTCTTCACTTCAACAATTTTTGGTGTGACTGTGAGGAAGATATTTGAGAATTTTGTAGTAGATTTGTATAGGGTAAGTATGAATCTGAGATGGAATGCAATGGAACTCAAAGTTTACGAACTATGTTTGACAATTTAATTTATGGAATTCAATGACATATAAAAGCCCTAACAACTCCCTTCATTAAAATGTGTTTAGAGTGATGTTGCTTATCGTATGACTTCATGCAATTTTAAGTTAAGGGTATGAATAATGTCACAAACTATAAAGATTCCATCACTTCTGGAAACTAAAAGAGGGATGATAAAGTGAAACATAACTAATAAAGGTGGTTTTCTACATGTGAGATCAAATTAGGTCTTTAATATAGCAATATGACTGGTATCATTATACCACCATTCTACCAAGGGTGACCATTGGATCCATTGGGTTTGTCATTAGGAAGGAAAGAAAAGGAAATTACCCTCAAAACAATTCTTCACTACTTCCATATAGCCATTAGGTTGGGTTACTATGTTATGTTGAGATTCAATTAGGTACCTTGAAGTCAAAATAACTCCTACTAAAAATTCCCAGTGAGAGTGGGATCATGATTAACCACAATGGAATTAGGCATGTCATCTAATTTAAAATAATTTCCATGAAGACTTGTGCAACTATGGATTCCTTGAATGTGTATTGTAATCCACATAAGTAAGAGTATGTGGAAAGGAAATTGAAAACTACAATTGTCATTGATCTCTTAATTGATTTTGGAAATCTTGTAATGGAATCCATAGAATGCCAACCAATAGGATGGAAAGAATAGCTAAGGGTTGTAATACACTTGGATGGTTTACTATTTCACTTTTGTTCCATTAGAAAGTATAACATTCTTCGACAAAGGTGAAAATTCACTCCTTTCTGTCCAAAAATAATGAACACTTAATATTATCATATTTTTTCTAAAATCCAAAGTGACCTTATATGGTAGAGGAGTGTACTTCCTTCAACATCTTCAATTTAAATCAGTAATCTCAAACCAAAAAGATACATCCTTTCTAGTGAAGCTCATCATCATACCAAGTCTAACCTAGGTTTTCTTGTGGGTTGGCATGTAGTTGGTGGATCATGTCCATGGTATTGGAATTTGTTCACCATTCTTGCTATACATCCTAATTAAGCACAAGAAATATAAAGAAAATAGGGACCCTTCCTCTTCATACTTTTTAGAGAGAGAATCGACCACCATAAATTCCTTTCCCTTCTGGTACCTAATCTCATAAACATAGAATAACATTTTTGAAACTCACATTTGCTCCTATATGGTGGAAAACATTGATTATAAGAAATATTTAAAGTTGCAATGTTATCCTCTTCATTTGAAAATTAGAACCCTTAATGTAAGATGCTAGATGTAAACTATATGAATAAAAAACAACATTCCTTTCCCATAATTGGATTTACCAAAGCTTCTATCACATAATTGCTAACTAGTTAAAGTAAGAATCTTTCTTACACTAACACAGGCTACTCAAATCCACTTTTCCTAATGCACTCCACTCCAAAACAAACGTCTTATTGAATTCTGACAAGTCTTGAATTGATTTGGCATAGATAGCATTTTTCAAAGCCTAAGAAGCTTATTCATCCTCCTCATCTAGACTAAATACATTATTCTTTAGAAGCATAGTAAGAGGAGATAATATGGTACCATAGTACTAGAGAAATGTTTGGTTGTAACCTATGATGCCAAGAAATATACATAATATTTTGAAGGCCTTGTGATAGCGACAATATTTTGTTTCCACATTTTTCTTAGAATTGACACACATACCCTTCCCAATAATAGTGTGTCCCAAATATTTGACCTTAGAATCACCAAAATGACATTTATAACACTTGAGGAATATTTGGTTATTATGGAAGAGTTGTAATACCTAATATATATTTGCCACATGCACCACCAAAGTCTTCTTATAGACCTAGATATCATTAAAGAATAATAATAAATAATAGAACAAAAAAACATAGAAGAGGCTTAAAGTTGTGGTGAATCAGAATCTGAAATGTGGAAGGTGCATTGAAAATACAAAAATGCATCATCAAAAGCTTGTAATTAACCTCATGTGTGTGAATTTTGCTTTTTCAAAATGTCAGCATCATGTGAATTCGGTGATAATCAAAGCAAATAAGAAGTTTGTAAAAGAGCTATGGCCCATCTCGCTCATCTCATAAATAATATGAAACCAAAATAAGAAATTTATCTTTGACTATAAATTTGTTAAGAGCTTCAAAATCATGACACATTTGACAAGTGATTTAGTTTTTAAGAACCATGACAACTAGAGAGAGTGATGGATGATACTAGCGATTAATATCTCATGTTGAATATTCTCAATTTCATTGTTTTAGGTAAGAGGATGACAATATGATTTGATATAATTTTCTAATGCTAACCAGAAATATAAATGAAGGGGATGAGGATCATCCTGAAAGGCTTCAATAACATGGAATTATGAAGTAACCATAGAGTGACACTTTCAATCTTTTCCATATAATGGGAGTTAGTTATTTATGGACGGTTTATTATGAGATCTTTAATCTTTTGGGAATTTCCATCATTCTACGAACTCATGTACAATTATATGAATACTATGGTGATGGCGCCCAGTTCTCTTAGAAATTTAGCAACCAAAATGATATCATAGCAACCCATTTCAACGTAAGCCATGGGATTGTTTTTAGAAAAACATATTCATTTAAAGTTTCATATTTTTACACCAAACACTAGATTTTATAAATTTCCCATGAGAAATCAAATTTGAAGGTTGTTAACAACATGGATGTAACAATGTGTTCCTTGGGAAACACCGCGATGAATGAAATTATGGGTGATTTTTGGAAGGGCTAGTCAATAATGTCAACTAGCCTTGATAACCAAGGTTAAAGTAAGTCAGTTATCCAATCAGGATTGGAAGATGGTTAGTCATGTAGTTAGGTCAATTGTCTAAGATTGTTAGATAGTTACAACTTGCATGTATCTAAAAATAAATCATAAAGAATAAAGAATAGAAGGGATGTAAGTTTTTGTTCTTGTGGTATATCAATAAAGTGCATACTTCTACTTCTCTAATTAATTTGTGTCATTTTCCATCTCTTCTCTATGATCATGTCTGTATAATATTGTGTCTATTGTTTTGTATTGATCTATTCATGGATACTACCAGTAATTATTCCTTACAAGCCACTAGACTACAACATTTGGTTTAAGGTCAATAGTTCATGAATCCAATTTGTAAAGTAATGCACGTAAAGGTGTTGAATTAGGAAGATATTTTTTTATTAGTGGGAGAGAAAGATAAATAACTATCTCAAAAGTTGTACAAGAATAAATTCATGAACATTATCTAAAGCATGAGTATAAATCTTCACAGTGACCCACAAATGATATTTGAAAGCCATTCCCAAGGAAATAAGAAAATACAATAATCAAATTAGTAGTGAATAAACACACTCTAAATGACCAATTAATGTTAAAAAACATTAAGGACCATCTCTACTACCCAAATTTATGCTAAATAAAGGGTTTGATCATATTTTTGAGCATTGTGTCTCTTTACATCAACCACTATTAAATTCTAATTGAGAATAAATTAAAAGTGTCTAGGGAGAATTCATAGAAGCTAATTACAAGGATACATGTGAAGCTTGTGATTTATTTTTAAGAAAATAAGTATAGAAATTATGTCCACCATCGTTGATCATAGTAAGTGAACATTGACGATGGGGGGATCGATGATTCATGAGATGCATTACTTAGAGTAAATCTAATCCAGATTGGATTATCATATTATTTTTAATATATATCATTTCTTGTAGAGTGCAAAAAATTGGAGGAATCATCTCATAGAGTCATTTTAACAATGAGAGGAATTGTGGTTTGAAACCTTCTAAATCCATTTTGAGGCATCAAACACGGTATTTTTGGGTTTAAACAATATGACTATAGTGTGGGACCTAGAGAAGTTTACCTACACTTAGATACAATTATAACCATGCAAAAATAATGTCAATTGGGGATTGCATGCAAAAGTTATACCTCCTACAAGTTCACCTACTATGTTGAGTAGCATCATGCATGGTACAAGAGCATTGCATGTCACCTCCCATTACTCATGTAATAGAGATATTCATATGTGGACTTTCAAAAATACCTAAGAAGGTCCAAAACTATAACTCTACTTGAGGGTTGAGGGAATTAAACCTTACCCTTAGTTCACTATCGGGTTATGTTATTTACCAAGCCACTAGGAAGAGTAGGAGTTCCATTCTATTTATTGTTTTTTGTTCCATAGTTAAGGAAAAAGGGGAGGGAAGTTATAGAGAAAAACAAATGCAATTAATGTTCTATAATATCTTTATATAAACATGTGTCAGGTAAATTTATAGAGAGTAACTCTTCATTTTTACTTGCATATTTCCATACCACAGAAAAGAGAACAAAGCAACCACACCTTATAGCTAGGTTTTCTCTTGTAAGGGTTTCCTAGTGTAAAAATTATATCTATTGTGGATGTTTCATGTGTGTATTTCCTTCAGTTATTTACTTACATATTTCATCTATTGTATTCAGTTACATAGAAAATCAACCATTAAATAATCTTATATATGAAGGAAAATTAACCTTCATAGTACAGATTTTAGTGATTTTATTAGATGTGTTCTGTTGAACTATTTTAATCGATTATCTAAAGTAGTTTACAAGTCAAATTCTAATCAACCACACTGAAGAGTATAATTCCATAAACAAGCAGGCAGTTGACTAAAAGATCATATATGTTAGAATAAGAATTAAACAAGCAGATTGAATGCTAGATGCATAATTATAAACCTTTGGATGACATTTAGATTTTAGAGCATGAAAAAATACAAAGGATACGAGAGAAAATGCATAACACTAAGAATACCAAAGTTTAGTGCACTAGACTCATCTGAAATTGATATTAACCAACCTTATTTGAAAGAAGAAGCCTTGAAGGTTTGTATGAGAAGTGTAATTTGGTAGGTGGTCGAGGAAATAAATGGACCATTTAATTGGTAGACACAATAGAAATTATGAATTTTGAGGACTTGGGAATCATGCTATGTCAATCTTCCATCAAGAATACTAATCCTCCTATTAGATATTTTCTCCAGAAATGGATACACATAGATCCTAAACCATCCAAGGTGTGGCATATAATGCATGAGAATTGCAACATGCATGGAATTTTTTTGATTGAAATCCCATAAATAGATAAAATATAGGAAAGGATTCAAGGCATGGAAAATTTTAGGGGCTAATATTCTTAGGTGGGCTAATTTTTCATGATTTCTCCAACAAAAAGATTCACCAATTTCCATTTTTTATAAAAATGGTTTGTCCAAAGTTTACAATATAAAATTATTTTACCTTTAAAATCACCAAATTTATATAGAGAGTATATATAAAATCATTATAAATTTGAATATTTTACAAATACATTAATAAAAAACTTTATAGTTTGCATATTAGGGACTAGTGAGATTCACCAATGTTTTTAAACTTCAAGATAATTTTCCATCCTTAAAAATTTCCATGATTCAAGGACATGAATATATACTCCTTGATATCAATGATCTCATATATGTGTCCCCCTTACCAAATCTAATCATTGAAGAAGAATATTCCAAATTAGTTGATAGTTAAGATGAAACAATTTGTCTTCATGAAGATGATTCTTAGAATATATACACATTTTTCCAAGCCAATGAGATAATCCTGAAGAAAAAATACATAGAACAATCAATTAAACATATCTTGAAGAAATAAGAGAAAATGATTATTCTAGTTGAGTCAAACACCCTGCAATTTTTTTGTAATCATATCACAAAAGTATATACAAAGATAGATCAATGATTAGAAAACAAGCCTTTTTGAGGGGGAAACCACCTTTTACATCACATGAATGAACAACTATTGGATGATTCAAACAATAATACCTCCTTGGTATATATAGGATTCTAAGGCGTGAAAATATAATTAGGGCCTAGATAACAATAATGATGTAAGCGCACAACAATAACAATATTGGGCTTCTATGGGGCACAACAATAACAATATTGGGGCTACACTAGTATTATGAGGACTTAAGATGCCCTTATCCTTAAAAAAATTGATGTCCTTAATGCTTGAGTAGTTATGGATACTTCTAAATAAATACTCATCCTCAAATGTGGAGTCTTCAATAGGTAAGTTCTTAAACTTAATAAGATACTCTGAAATTGATCTATTACATAGCTGTCAGATTCTTTCTTTCTTGATTGCTTTAGGATCCAATACGATTTTTCATTTGTCATCAAGTTCTAGAAATATAATTTAAACTAGGGCCTTATCACCTATAACCTTCTTTAAACATAAACATGGAAAACTGGGTGTACTCCTGAAGATGCAGGTAGCTCCAATATGTATGCCATAGTACTAGTATTTTGTAACACCTTGTAAGGGCCATAGTGCTTGGGTGATAATTTTTTATCCTTCTTAGCTTACTTGAGGGACATTTTTTATATGGTTGTAGCCATAAAAATACCCAATCACCCACATTGGAACTTCTTTCACTGCGACATTAATTTTCCTATTGTTTCATTTGATTTTGTGCCAAAGTCAAGGTATCCTTTCAGAGTTGAAAAAATTGTTGTTGATGCTTGATGTGGTATTCCACTGCTTGAACCTTAGAATTGTCTCTTAAAGGTGATGTCGTGGATGGTGGATGACATCTGTAAAATGAGATGAATGGAACCATTTTTTTGCGGTATGGAAGGAGTGTTATACCACCATTGTTCCAAAAGTACCCATTTGATCTATTGTGTTTGCTTATCAAATACAAGGCATCGAAGATATCCTTCCAAAAATTTATTAAACTACCTCATTTTTCCCATCAGATTGAGGATGATAAGATGAGCTACGAGCTAATTTAGTACCAAGACAAGAAAATAATTTTGTCCAAAAAATCCAGTGAAAAATGGGATATCTATCACTTGCAATAATCATTGGGTTTCCATGTAGCTTTTGAACAATTTCCACAAATTCAGTAGCAATTATATTGGCTTTGAAAGGATGAGATACTACACAAAATTGTGCATACTTGGTAAGTCTATCAATTACCACCATGGTGATATTCACATGTTTGGAATTTTGTAAACCTGTGATAAAATCCATTGAGACCTCCTCCCAATGCTGACTTGGAATGGCTAATGGTTGTAAAATACCCGAGGTCTTAATTTTTTCAACTTCAATTTGTTGGAACACTAAACATGTTGCCACAAAATTCTGAATATCGTATTTAAGGCTATCCCAAAAAAATTCCTTCTTAACCCTATGGTATGTTTTTAAAAATCATGTCTACCCTCCTCTAAGAGAGAGGTGTGCAATTACAAAAGATCCTTTTGTTTGAGTTGGTAGTTCTTACATAGATATAAGAAATCTTTATACCACATTGAATGATTTTTCCAAATAAATGTATCAGATGCACTATGATCTTGATGCAACTTTTGAATGAGTATCCATACCTCTTCACCATTCTCGCACTTATCTCTTGCCTCAGTTATCCAATTAGGTTGGAAAATAGAAATGGCACATAGAAATGCCTCCATATCCTCATCCTAGCTTGAGAGTCCATATGACACAACATTTTTCTTCCTTTTTTTGTAGATGAAAAAATCATAACACTTACTGCTCTTCTGAAGATAATATTTGTTCCAAGTAGTATTTAAGACTATCATGATCTGTTTATATCTTGAAATGTCTTCCCATTAGGTAAGGGCTCCATTGCTTCAAATCATGTAGTATTTTCATCATTTCCTTCTCATAAATTGGTTTCTTTAAATACTTTCCCTTGACTGGATGAATTTCAAAAGCAATGGGTCTTCCTTCTTGCATTGAAAAAGTACCAATGCCATTTCCTAAGGAATTGCTATCCACAATAAAGGTTTTGGTGAATTCTGTTGTAGCTAAGACCAAAGCTTTACACATTGCCTCTTTAATATGTTCAAAGGCATTAGTTTCTTTTGGAGTCCAAAGAAATGCATCTTTCTTCAGTAATGTTGTTAAAGGTGCTGCTATTTTCCCATAATTCTTGACAAACTTGTGATAATATGTTGTCAATACAAGAAACCCTCAAAGATGCCTTAAGGTTGTGGGGATTTTCCATTCCTTGATGGATTTAATTTTGTTTATGTCTACCTTAATTCCATCATGAGTTACGATATGAGTCAAATATTCCACTTCTCATACCCCAACGAAACATTTGGAGGGTTTTTCATATAATTGTTTCTCATACAATAGTTTTAGCACCCTGTCAACATCAAAAAATACTAACACATTTTTTCTAAGGAAGGGTCTAAAAGTGGAATGCATCAAACCTTGAAATGTGGAAGTGCATTAGTAAGACCAAAAGGCATGATAAAAAATTCATAATGACCTTCATAAGTTCTAAATGTTATTTCTGGAATGTCTTCTACCTTCATTATAATTTGAGGATATCTGAAATGAAGATCCAACTTGGTGAAGTAAATTGGGTCACATAGTTCATCGATCAATTCATCAATGAAAGGAATGGGGAACTTATATTTAATAGTTAGCTTGTTGAGCTCTTTATAATCCAGACACATATTCCATGATCCATCCTTCTTATGCACCAATACTACTGGAGAAGAGAAATAACTTTGGATAGTTTTAATTATACTTGTGTCTAGAATTTCTGCAACCATACATTCAATTTCACTCTTATAGGAATGGGGATATCTGTAAGTTTTGATGTTTGAAGGAAAAAATATTTTTATAAAGTGAATACCATGATCATGATTGTGAATTGGTGGGAGACCTTTGGGTGTCTCAAATATGTTGGAATGATTGTCAAGGACTATTTTGATATCTAAATAAATGGATGACTTAGGTGTTTAAACAACTAGTGAAAATAATTGTGCAATTACCCCTCATCGTTCCTTATTCAAAATATTTTTCTTGCAATTAGAGCTAATTATCTTCTCATGTTTCCTTTTTATTCGCCTTAATTCAATTTCCTTTCCTTCTGAGTAAAATTCCAAGAAACATTCCTGGAAATTAAAATCTATTGTCCCAAAAGAATGTAACCATTCGACTCCCAATACAACATTTTCACCACCCATTGGAATGGAAAGCATTGGAATATTATCCCATGATTAGACTTATATTATGGAACTTCCTTGAACAACTTATAGTTCCTTCATTTTCAACCATTGCTTGACACTCTTATTCTAGATATAGAAATAAATTCAAATCCTTGTTTATATTAAAATGAACAAAATTATGAGTACTACTTGATTCAATCATCAATATTACCTTTTTCTTCTTGATATATCCTTCTATCTTGGGAGTTTGAGGAATAGTAATTCATTCCAATGCATTACAAGATATGGTCAAATTCATTTCTTCTTTTTCAACCCCTGGGGTTGGTTCTTGGTGTATATCCTCTTATTTTATGTTTCTTGTACCCTTTCATCCTCCTCTTCACAATATATGAAAAATAATTTCTTCTCAGTACACTTATGACATTTAGTGTATTTTCTATCACAACTCTAACAAAGCCCTTTAGCTCTTTTTTCCTCTAGTTTTTGTGGTGTCAACCTTGTGGGTTGTGATAGACTAGAAGCAAAAACACTTCCATATTGGTAGTTGTGAGTGGTAGACCTATTTGTTGCCATAAGTTTTCTTTCAACTTTTCTTCCCACCCTAAATGAATTCTCCAATGACTTAGGCTCCCAAAGGCGAACCTCATGTTGGATGGCATCCTTTAAGGTCCCTATGAAGACATCAATTAGATGCCCCTCTGGAATGTCATTTAACTTCATATTCAATCTTTTGAAGTCATAAATGTGGTCCCAAATTGAACCCTTTTGTTTGATAATTATCAATTGGCTAAGGAACATATTTCTCTTTGTATCCTCATAATGTGTTATCAAGTCATCCTTAAAAAATTTCCAAGTGACAAGTGATTTACGAGAAAAAAGCCATCGAGAACACACAAATTGATTGGGTTCTAGATATAATGATGCATTGTGTACCTTTTGTTTTTGTCGCACATCATGTAGATCAAAGAACTGCTTCATATGCAATATCCATATTACTAGATGCCTTCCATCAAAGTTCATCATATCGATCTTTGAAATATGGTTGATCTTCATCCCAAAGTTGGAGTCTCTAAAATCATGATTCACATTCCTTTTGTTTTCATCATGAATTTCATGGACTACCTTACATCATTAAGAGGTCTTTCTTGTAGAAACTTTGTCAAACCTTCTATCAAACCCTACATGTATTCTTTTAAACCTTCCATGCGTCCTTTTAAACCGTACATGTAGTCTTTGTTTTCTCATTATGGGAGAAAAGTTTGTTGCACTTGTTCCATAATGTTGATCTATCAGGTTTCATTTGTTCCTGTTCATGTTTTATTGTAGAGTTTTATAAGGGATTTATGGGTATATAATTTATTTATTTTGGGAGGCATTTTGGAACCAACTAATGATATATATGCTTCATTATACCCTTTCAATAAATTTTCAATCAAAATTTATGCAAATTTAAAAATACATACCTTTTAGAGCTTGGTTTCGAGATTGTTGATAAGACTGAACTTGAAACCGTTGTATCTTTGTGATTTTGGTCTCCCAAGGTCTGAAATTTAGTCCTATGGTATCCCTCTATTCTTTCTTCCAACCTGACCAATTAGGACAAGATTGGATTCTTCAAGAGGAATTTATGTGAAATATCCCACAATGGCTTGATTATGGATTAATTTAGTGGATCAAAATTGTACAGTGTTCTGCATGTCATTTTTTTAACCTTCAACACTGAAATTGATAAATGAAAAACCAAAGTATGTGCACTTTCAGCCACTTTTCACAAAATTCAAATCTGATGCATGAAGAGAAGGTTATGACAATTTTCCCTAGAACACTTGTTTGAGACTGAATTCTAGAGCATCTGCAAACACTAACTTCCTTGGATCGCATCTCCAAAAATATAAGGAACTAAGGTATGAAATTGTATCCAGATGTTCATAAATATTTCTTCTTCATGTGATATCCTTTTTGTAGTCTTAATCTTAAAGGAAAAGTTTTATAAAAAAAAAAATACTATGATGACCGTTTTAAAGTAGAAAAACCTTAGCATCGAAAGCTCTGATACCAAATGTTATGTAACCAAAGCACAAAAACAGAAGAAAATATAGATCAATGACTAGAAAATAAGCCTCTTTGATGGCTAGCCACCTTTTACATAACATAAATGAATAATTCTTGGATGATTCAAATGAAAATACTTCCTTGGTATATATAGGAGTGTAAGGGGTCAAAATATAATTAGGGCCTACATAGCAATAATAATGTAAGGGCACAACAATAATATATTGGGATTCCATAGGGAAAAAAGAAAAACATGGGGACTACACTAGTATTATGGGGACATAACAATGAGTAACTACCTTATACTAAATAAAATTGAGTTTGTAGTTTAATCTATCAATTAGTAAACATGCAAAAGTTCCTCTTAGAAATTTAAAGTGAAATCCTCTAACGAAAGCTAAAATGTTTCAAAACCACATCCCAATCTATGAGGGAGGTGATCATCCCAAAATAAATTGGTTCTTATGTGATAATTTTTTGCAAACCTCATTACCATAGATGAAGACAAACAAATTCCTCAACTTGACATAGCCTCATAGAAAACATGTCTGACATGGTTTATCAACTATACTAAAAGTTAGAAGAGGTCCAAAGTAGATATGAAAAGTAGTTTCCTTATCTTCTTTAGAGCTTAGCACTTTAAACACATGGAAGATACAAATCCTAATGAAATATAATAGAAAATAGGATAGATGGTTTCACAGTATGATAAAATATTTAAGGAACCACCCACCCAAATTTATTATGTCATTGATTAACAACTCCTAGTGAAATGGTATGTATCATTCTTATTACATAGAATTAAAGGACCATTTTGCATGCATGACATCCAATAATGTGAATAAGCCTTGAGAAAAGAGAAGCATATAGAAATAGATGAAAGTTTACCATAAACTTACACATCAATGGAGAAAATATTGGAAGAAATATTGGAGATCCTTCAACAATCATTAATGAATTGTTTAGTTTGACAATACAATAAATGGTGCATTATTTATTTGAATCAAGGCCACATAAATTATTATTGCAATTATAGTCATGCAATGGGTAGAAAGTCAAATGTTCATCATATAAAAGTTGAAATTTACTATGAAATTTGTTAATCTCTAACAAGTCATAGTACAAGGGACTGTTGTCATAATTTGAAAAATGCCAAGCCCAGGTGATGTGTTATTCGTGAGGAGAATGCTCACTTGAAAAAACAATGTCAGTTAAATACTTGAATAAGATTAGTTACCATAATATATACTAGACACAAGAAACTAACAAGAGTGTTAATCAAGGAAATGCAAGTAGATATTAAGGCCATAGAAGGGTTGGTTATGGAGGAAGAGGAGGCATATTTTGTAGTCTAAAGATCCAGTATGTGTACAAGGGATATCTTACTAATTCATTTATTGGAAATATGATCATATTATACCCATTCCCCCTCAAGGATAGAATCGAGTTGAAGTTTCATAACATATATGGAGTGTGTGACCATTCAGTAGAATATTTTCCTATTGTATTGTCAATTCTGATGAATAAAAGAGCCATGAATTCACTGCATGTTATAAATCTATTTTCCACTCCACTATAATGAGAGAGATCTTAGTTCAACTTAACTTAGTTGTTGGTTAGAATTCATCCCCTTTCACCCTTGATTTTACTTATAAAAGTCTTATAAGAAAGTTATTACATGTTATAGGGCTCAAGTTACATAATTGAGTAATTTTTCATACTATATTTTATCACAATTTCATAATTATGAAATAATAATTATTTCATAATTGAGAAAGAAAACTCATATTTGATAACAAGTATCTTATTGAGTTTCAAAAAGCTCATAATTGAGCATGAAACGTATGCATGACTTTCAATTGCATGGTTGACATGCCATTAAGTCTATCGATGAGTTGTATCCACTAGATTAAAATGCTATCAAACCGAAATTATCATGGCCATAGGTGTTGAGATAAAACCTCCCAAGTTAAAAAAAACACCATATGTGGAGACCCTATCAAGTGTAGAAAGAGAGAGAGTAAAGAAGATAGCTTAGTTATTTTTGTGGATTTGTACCAAAAATTGCTTTGCATGTGATGTGAGTTGGACAAGGATCTCTCTCACTAGCTTGATCATTCCCTTGACTCACTTTAATATTGGGGTCACCTTACATGCAAAAGAAATTTTGGTAGAAATCCACTAGCATAACTAAGTTGTCTTATCTATTCATTCTTTCTCCTCTTAATAGGGTCTCTATATATAGGTTTTTTCAAGCATAGGAGGATGTATCTAGAAATCTAGGGCCATCAGAAATTAGGCTTTATGGCATGTGAATTGGGTGGATAAAACTCATGGATAGACTTTATGGCATGTGAACCAAGAAATTTCATGTCATGCATAAATTACATGCTCAATTATGAGTTTTTCCCAGCTCACTAAGAACCTTATTCTCAATAATGAGTTTTTTTCTCAATTAAGAAATAATTATTAATTCATAATTATGAAATTGTGACGAAATTATTACGAAAAATTACTCAATTATATAATTTTAGTCCTATGACGTCTAATACATTCCTTGTAATACCCATATAAGTAAGAACATGATTGAAAGGGGACACATTATAACAACGAACTAAGGTTAGTTGAACTAGGGTCTCTCTCATTATATTGGAGTGAAAAATAGGGTTATAATAGATGCCCCCTAATCCATGAAGTCACAAGAGAAATTGATGGCTAAAATGCTACAAGAATAAGGAGTTGACACTAAGGAATCATATCATAGCCACATTGATAACTAAGTTTCAATCATAAGATGGTCATCCCTAAGCTGGGTACACCCATGCTTGGCATAAAAAAGGTTTGAACATGGTCACCAACTATACACCATATAACCACAACATGAAATGATAGTACATGGCCATGAGACATACATGTTGGATCCATGCAACAAAATAAAATATCATAGTCACTAGAAAATATAATGAGGATCTATGTTATAGTATAAATCAATAGGACTATAGAAACATAGAAGAGAGGTTCCCCAGAGTTTATCTAAACTTAAACAGGAATGCAACAACTTATATCTATAATCATAAAGATAGAGATGCAATAGAAAAACACTTCATTTTATTCATAGAAAAATATTGAACTATGCTTACAAACATAATGGAAATAAGATAACTCAGGCTATGGTATCTTATCTCTAAGAAGAGATGTGGTGGATACATGACAATGAATAGCGTTACAATTATACTCAAGGGCCTATTTATTATTGGGAAACATAACGAAACCCTAAAAAACCAAAACCATAACTACAAGAGATGTAACACCAAGAGTTTATGGGCCCCGTTAGGGTTAGTTGGCAAGCCAACTTCTTGGGGTCATAATGTGGTCATGTTATCTACGTTTGGCGCGTATGATACCTTGTTGGAAAGGTCTCTCTAAGTACTATATGTTTCATTGTAGGCCCCTACCCATGGCCACATGCCTACTGTAGAACCCAAGAAAATTCCATTTAGGGGGTCAAAACTGCTCTGAAAGTTCAAGACTCGAAAAACTGCTAGAAAGGGAAATGATGAAATGAATAAGGAATCAAATGAAAATGATTGTGTGTTCTAGGTGGAATAAGCAGGTGTCCACCAATATGCACTTGGATCATTCCTCTCCCCTTAGGAAGCAATGGTACCCATTGCATGCAGAGCCTCCATGAGGTGAGGAAATTTTTGTTGAATCTGGTCCCTGGTGAGCCACTTACGGTTGTGAAGGAGTTGGCCTGCTTTGACAACTTGATATAGTTGTATCCTTTTTTGGTGAGTGTTATTGATATGTGTTTCCATGATGTGATCAGTTTCGACTTGTTCCATGTAGTCCAGGTTGAGGTATGTTCTCGTTAGCTATTCTGTAATGTCAGATATGTCCAACAATGGTGGAAAGTATGATTGAAGGTGATCTATATTGAACACTGGGTGTAGACCAATGCACTGTGTGATGTAATGCTCAAATTCATTGTCACTAAAGGCCTTAGTGATGGTGTATGGCCCATATCAGAGTGGGCCAATCTTGTGGTGGGGTCCAGCAAGGCACTCCTTCTGCAAATGTAGCCAAACATTTTCACCCACTTAGAACTTGTGCAGCACTTGATGTTGATCATGGTGTTACCTATTGGCATGTGTTCAATATGCTCATTGAAGTTGTTAGCCGTTTCAACTTCAGATTGAACATCAATCGAATCTACCTGAGTAGCTGCAAATGGTATGGCCACATTAATGGGGCATAATGGTTGAAATCCCAACACTACCTAATAGGGGATATGGCGTATTGAGTTGTGGAGATCTTTGTTGTAGCTGTGTTGGAAAGAGGGGATACTTTCATCCCACATGCGTGGATGCTTCGAGTTGTACATGCATAAAATGTGTATGATCATCCTGTTGACAATGTTTGTTTGGCCATCAATTTTGAGATGGAAAGTCATGGACTCAGTAAGTTTTTTATCCATCATCGACTAGAGACATGACCAAAATGCACTCAGGAATCTAGCATCCTGATATGAGAGAATGGACTTTGGGATCCCAAAGTGTACCCGTACTCGCTCAAAGAAGAGCTTAGCAGTGGCCTCTGTTGTGATACTCTTCTTGCAGGCCACCATTATGGCCATCTTATAGAATTTATCAATGACCACGAAAATGCAATTATTGTCATGCTTAATAGAAGGAAGGCCCAACATGTAATCCATGGAGATAGGTTCCCAAGGTCAGGTAGGAGTAGGTAAAGGAGTATACAAGTCTTTCTTCTTGATGGTTGGTTTGGAAATGGTGGAGTTGGTGAAGGATCTAATGTACTTCCCAACATCCTCACGAAGTTTTGGCCAATAAAAATACTTCTGTAATACCACCACTATTTTCTCTACTCTGAAATGTCTAGTGACCCGACTGTAGTGTGCCTCCCAAACCATCTTCACATGCCCAGTTGAAGGAACGCAAATGTGTCCCAAGTGGCATAACAATGCATCCTGAAGGTCAAAATTTGGAACTTCCTTCCCTTCCAGGAGTGTCTCATATATGTTGCTAAATTGTGGATCACTCTTGTAAATATGTGGCCACCCTGATCTCTAGTGTACACAGGAGTCAAGCATAGTGATCATTTCCATGACCGGTGGTCAGATGAGCCAATAAACAACATTATTGGTGCTACCCTTCTTATAATTAATGTTCAAATGGAATTTTTGCAAATAGGTGGATAATTTTTTATGGCGATCATTTTGCAACTTCCCTTTTCTCTTAATGAACTCTAGAGGTTGATGGTTTGTGTGGATGATTATTTCCTTCCCCAGAATGTAATGCTTCCATTGGCGAAAGGCCTCCATAATGGAATACATTTCTTTGTCATAAGTGGGATACTTTTGGACTATGTATGAAAGTGTGTCACTGTGGTAAGCCACTAGATGCCCATGTTGAGTAAGAATAGCACCAATATCATAGTGAGAGGCATCTATCCCAATATCAAATGGTTGTCGTAGGTCTGGTAATGTGAGAACTGTTGTAGAATAGAGGTGATTCTTCAACTCAGAGAATGATTATTGTTGAGTCTCCGACAAAATAAATTTTCTTTCTCTCCGCCCTTCGTGACTTGACTTAAAGGCCAAGTGATATGACAGAACCCCAACACGAACTTATGATAGAAATTGGCAAGACCCAAAAAGTTGCTGAGCTCTGTTACAGTGGTTGGGGTTGGCTAATCCCGAATGACTTGTATCTTGGATGGATCCACATGTATACCATGCTCATCAATGATGTACCCTAGATATTGAACCAGGGTCAGCCAAAAGGTGCATTTCTCCATGTAAGCACACAACTTGTATTGGCATAGGGTTTGAAGGATATGTCGAATGTGCTAGAGGTGATCTTCCCAACTCTAGTTGAAGGTCAAGATTTCATATATAAACCACCATGAATGCATTGGTTAAGCATCGCAAGATGTCATCCATCAGTCTCATGAAGGTTGGAGGGGCATTCTTCAATGCAAATGGAATGAACAACCATTCGAAAAGGCCCTCCTTGTATTTGAAGGTAGTCTTATGCACATCAAAGGGTTCAATAGGAACCTGGTGATAACCTGACTTCAAGTCAATCTTGCTAAAATATTTGGCCCCCTTGAGCTAGTCCAGAATGTGATCAATCTTGAGGATTAGGTACCTATTCCAGATAGTGATCTTGTTCAACACTCGATAGTCAATATAGAGGGTCCCATCCTTCTTCTTTACCAATACAATTCAGCTCCCACAAGGTGATGAGCTTGGATTGATGTGCCCTTTTTGCAATAGTTCCTAAATATACCTCTTGATCTCATCATTCTTTAGAACATAGAATCGATATATCAGTCCATTGCGCAGTTCTTGTAGGGAAAAGTATCCAATACGGAATGACCCTATCCCACTCTAAGGGTGGTAGTACCTCAGCAACAATCGAAGCAAAGCTATCTAAGATTTCTTCTTTATGAAAGTAAAATAGGGGAGAAAGAGATCCACTAACCGATGTCTTTCGCTAATGGTTGATCCAATCTTCTCTCCTTGCTGCTTGCTCCCAGCTCCTTGCTCTTTCACTGGCCCAGCTATACCAAGATCCTGTAAAATGGCAAGAGAGGGAAACTACAAGAAGCATACATTCATAACTGATTCAAGGATTAGAATAAATCAAATACACAAGTATGACAATACATCATTGAGACACATGCATATAGAAGAACCTCAAATGCTTTATTAATGGAAGAAGTAAAGTTCAGGAAGTGATACAACCATAAGAGGCCCAATCCAGCATCACCTTCCCAGCAGAAAGAAATCTCCTCTTCACCTCCTTCAAAGCAAATCACCCAATAGCTCTAAACTCAAACCAACAGCACTTCCTTACCTTCACAAAATTCCAGCCTCTTTAGACCTCATGAGAGAGCTCTATATATAGGAGTTTTGGAGAAAGGATGAGTCAGCTTGAGAGCTGACTAGTGTCCTCTCTCACTTCAGTTATTCTTCAGTTCTTGAGTCCACTTGGAGGTTCTTGCTTCCACTTGGAGATCTAGACCCTCTTACTCATCACCAGGCGAATTCCTTGATCCAAGTGTCATTTTGGAAGCTTCCTGGGCGCTGACACCTTGAGGAATGATTGTGCCACTTGTCCAAGTACGCTCAGCGCAGGTGGCCTTCTTTGTAGTTGACATTCAGTGCAGGTACAGAGTGGAGCACTTGACATTCAGCGCAGATGCTCAGTTGAGCAGTTGACATGATCCAGAATTTGCTTGTTTTTGAGTGTTTTCAGGTGGAGAACTGATATTTAGTGCTGTGGTTTGCTGACCTTGTTCCTCTAGGGGTAGGAACAACATGTTTAGGGACTTTGGATCCCTTAGATTATGGACATTTCATGCTTCATGCTGTAAGGCACAAAAATGTCTATAACAGTTGCCCCCTAAAGTATGAGGTCGTTTATCGGGTGAAATGCTTTATCCGGAGGATCCGAAGTTCATTCAATCGCTGAGAGGTGACCTGTAATAAAATACAATACAATACATTATTTTTCATTCTGCTTTCATGATCTAGCTGAGGCAGGCATTCCCATGCTCAGCTTTATAAATTCATTTTGGTACATAGAACAGACGATCGTCTGATGGTAGACTGATAATTCTCTGCTGAAATTATCATCCTTTGAGTAGGATGATCATCTGCTGCAATGATGTACATGTCAAATGTTTTTATATTTCCTGAATATATATCGCAGCCCAGATGGATGAAACTAGATCCGGGGTCTTCAACCTCGTTCGATCTTCACTCTAAGTACAAGTCGATCCATGTGAGAATTGCGCTGAAGTCGAACATGGAAAGACATCGCTTGATTACCGGTCAATGATGTAAACCGTTAACAAGCGCGAGAGGAATCACCGATAATGATAATGACCCTCAAGGTACTGCAGTACAATTCACGTGGTGTGAATAAAGGCCTTGGCGTCGAACACCACGTAAAATCTTTCGGTCGAAGGTGATTGATGTATACCTGTCGCCGGAAGTGAGAAACTTGCCATTGAGGCATGCAAGCTTCAAAGTACTGAGGGGGTTTTGTTCCTAGATCAACTCCTTGGATAATGAGCTGAAGTCGACAAGAAGCGATCCGTCAAAGGAGGGCCTTAATGAATCCCACATCAGTGACACGGAACGGAGCTAATGATTTTAGTGGAGGTGAAAACAATATGTGACATATGATTCAGGGTGGCGGTCATGAATGGATGAAGGATAATGTATGGCAGTGGATGGGACACGGTTGACTCTTTCTGAACGACATCTCTTGAACATATAACGACACTGATGCGATGGATCGGTAGCATTACCCCAAATGGATGGTTTGGCGAGACCATGGTGATGAGACCGGTGAATGAAACAACCCAACCCGATGTGGTACGGAGGAAAAGTGTCATGTTCAAGAGCGACTTGCTACCATTAAAGCTTTGAGGTTCTCCCAATTTTTCCCCAGTCATTTCTGACCAGTACCTCTTTATTTTTGTCAAGCTTGAGGAGGATAACATATGCTTGTTCTATAACCTGCCCTTCGGGCAAGCCCATCGCTATGTTTTAACGAGCCTAGCGATAGGGAAACTCGTTCTCATCTAAAGACAAGTTTGTCGCTATTTAATCATTTTAACGAGTCTAACGACAAGGAAAACTCGGTCCTTTTCATTTTTAGAGAGTCTGAAAAGGTACAGAAAGTTAACTCCAAACTTCCTTTTTCGTCATCTAATCCCTTAAGTCCGAAAAAGTATAAAACAATACAGAAGGGATGAGTTTTCGGTACTTTTAATGAGCCGAACAAAACAAGCGCTCGATCTTTTTGTGCAATAATCCCTCGGGTCCAAAAAGATTAAAATCTAGAGGAGGGATAGCTCTTCTGGTCACTTTAACGAGCTGGAAGGCCAAAACTCGGCAAACTTTTCATATTTTACGAGTCAGATGAAAAGAGCTTAAAGAAGACTCGTCTTTTGAGGAACGAGTGATGAACAGGGATAGCAGTAGATTCCAGGTACAGGTTGGAATTTTCCAATCACGGCAGTGTCACAAGGATGGCTAGGTGAAATCACTCTTCGCAGCTGTTCCTCAAAATGGGTAAACAATCATATGGAGGTGAACGATCGGCCAAATGATGGTGGAGGTGACAGGTGCAAACACAACCAAGGCTTTTTATGGCTGATAAATTTACGATCACAGAGGTTATTTACCGGTTCATTTTTTCTGAATGAGCTTGAACTCTAAGGGAAAGCTTGCTCACAATCTTATGTTTATTTTTTAACGAGCATGAACTATGTGCTAAAACTGCTCGGATCTTGCGTTTATTTTTTAACGAGCATGAACTTTATGCTAAAACTGCTCGAATCTTGCGTTTATTTTTTAACGAGCATGAACTTTATGCTAAAACTACTCGATATACTAGTCATAAGATAAGAATGTCTCCTGAAAGATTCCATTTTTTATAGAGCTTGCGCCTTACCAAAGCTATGCTCCCTCTCATCCTTTCTTTATGCAAGTTCGGAAACGGCTAATCCTACAAGTTTAAAGGGTTAGACCTACAGGTTTAAAGGGAGGACCTAAAAATTTAAAAAATAAATAGTCACCCCTTGCTTGCACTCCAAAAGGTTGCATGCCCCCAGGTATAAGACAGAGTTTCAAGGTTACCCCTACTTCTTTCTGCCAAAAGTTTCGCTTCACCGAGAGAGGCATACCTCTTTCTGGTTACCCAAAGATTGTCTCGTTAACTTCTTCAAACAAAAACATTTCCTGGGCACTGTCTACCGAAATAGACAAGGGTGAATGACTTTTTGTCAAACACGTAACTTTGACAAAAGAATCCTATTCCAGAACAACCCCTCTTCCTCTATGGACGGGGTATGGACTAGTCATATTCTCTCGCGGAAATTCTATCTTATACCCAAGGTTTTCTCTGCCCAAAGAAGACCAGGATGCATGCCCCCTGGGTTCCAGTCCTATCTTTCCGAATCACTCGCACTCATCGGGAAGAAGGACTGGGGGTGGAGACATTTCTTGATTGAATAGACCATTCAGGGTTGGTATATGACTATTTGCGATGCGTGATCCCGGAAATGAAAGTTGGTCTACGAGCTTGACCACCCTTCCTTCGTGTGGAAAACACATTACTCTAAAGAGTGAGGAGACTATTGCTCCCATGCAATATATATAGTCTCGTCCAAGGAGTAGGTTATAATCCAAGGGTCCTTGAACGACCATCACGTTCATTTGAACGGTCTTCCCTTTCAATGTAACAGGCACATTGGGGAGGATCCCTAATGGTCGACTGGTTCCTTTATCGAAACCCGAGAGATTTCTTATCTCAGGCAAAAGCGCCGGGGAACCCAGTGCTTTCCAAGCAACAGAGGAAAGGATACTCACAGATGCCCCTTCATCAATGATAGTGCCGGCCATTACCATTCTGTATATTTGGACTATGATTCTGAATGGTATGTTGGCTGGCAACCGGGGTCTGCCTAGTTGATTCCAATCAAAGGATACAATGAGGTTGCTTGGTGGTGGGACCGAATATACGGCCGGATATGACCCTGACGATGTTCCTTCCTGCGATAAAGGAATGGGCGCATTGCCCTGATGCTCATCAGAGTCTGTGTTGATGAAAAGAATCTGGATGGTGTCATCCTTATTCTCTTCAGTGAGGGTGTCATTTGAAGATGAGTCTTCAGTGACGGTGTCATTTGAAGATGAAACTTCTGAAGGGAGAACCGGGTAAACTGCCGTTTCGACCTTTGGACTTTCGTCCGGTCTGGATTCAGTAGGTTCATTTTTAGTGACTGACGCTTCAACCGACCACTTGAGCGGGCCAGCTGTGTTCTCAACCAACGAAGGACTTGGCACGAGTTTTTTGTATCCAGGAGGAAGTCTCAACGGTGAAACCGGACGATCTTCCAAAACTCTCTTTGCTTCGTCTAAGAAGGGACAACGATGGATGGCATGATCGCCTTCACACAGTCTGCAGGGGGATCTTACTCCCCCTCTTTGTCTTGAACCTTCACTTTCGCTGGTTGACGGTAAGCATTCAACATGGCTATTAGAGGTTGATGCTCCTGAATTGTGCAAACGAGGGGACCAGTCCCTTAGTATCCAGGGAATACAGGGACAATCTCTATGGAAGTGGTCTCCTCTATATATGACACATGGCGATTTAGACCCGGTCTGTGCTGTGTGTGGATTTTTGTCAGATGTATTTTGCTTGCCCCCAGCCGCCTTAGGCTCTTTCTTCTTCTTCTCCCTCTTCTTCTTCTCCTTCTTCTCCATGGGAGCTTGGCTTTTGCCGGCTCTACCTTGCGAAGATGAAGGATTGGAGGAAGAGTTATAGGAAGTAGAAGGCTGGTGGGCAGCTCTAGACTGATCTAACTGTTGACTCGACTGTTCAGGAACCGTGGTGTTCTAAACTACATTGGTTGAGAATAGCCAAACTGGCAGGCCAATTGTCAGTCCTGGAAGCGACAATGTGGCCATGTGGGGCGCACCAACTTCTCCCCAAGAGGAGAAAGGACTAGGATTTCCATCATGGGGAATTCCTTGGTTGGGGCGTTCCGTGTTCTCAACCTAAAGATCAACGCAGGAATAGGAGGTGATTATGTTCCGTTTAAAATAAATTTTATAACGACGCTTTAGACACAACTTGCTTTTTCACTTTTTAAGAGTCGAGAAAAAGCTAAAGATGACTCTAGTCTCCTTCGATGTTTTAACGAGCCCGAAGTGACAAATGCTCGGATGGACTTTTTCAGTTATAGAGTTTGAAAAAGGCCAAAAGAAACTGCTCTGGAGATCTAGGCAGAGGGTGTGCCAAACCTTTCGCAAAACCACAGAATACGTTTTACGGTACGGGTGGTCGATCTTCGTGAATGCTGTGTTCACTGCATTGCGATCAGTAGGGCGGCCGACACGGCTTCCTATGGATAAAGGCTTTGTTCCTATAGGGGTCTCCCAATATATATGCGACAGTACGTGGGAGCACAAGTCCATATTGATACTTATCGCTTCACCGTGGAGGAATCACCCAACCACCCAACGCTAAGATATCACGTTTAACGATGCCGGAACACGTCTCTAGCTTAGACCTCTATGTGTTTGCGTTATGTTTCAAAGCGTTGTTATGTAAATTCAATTCATTTTAAGTTGATCTTGTTTAGCAGTTTGCCTTTATGGATCACCACGAGATGTATAATACAACTTCCTAAATGCAGTCTAAGATGATAAGCAAGCTTTTCAATCTTTCAACTTTGAAAATCTTAACTACTGAGGGAAAAGAAAGACATCATCTTTTCACACAGATCATAGAGCACACACTAATGCACTTTTCCCTAAATCAACATACAAATTGTCAAAATGCACATGCACAATGCAGGTATTTCTTTTTCTCTTTCTTAATGTTGATGTATTACAAAAAGAAAGCTGTTGTATAATTTTGAATTCAATTTCAAGTGAAAGCAAACAAGCTTTGTCCAAAATCTAAAGACAACTTAAGATTTACTTGTTTCAACACTAGAAATACATAAATTCAAACCATATGACGAAAGCAAAAGCTCAATCAGCTATGAACAGCAAACAAACTAACTCTTAAGATCAATACGACACTTATCACAGGTCTAGATCTAAGAGGCCATAGCAAGACTAGTTCACTTTTCGTTATGGGAAACTGCAAATGATATAAGAAATACAAAGAACAAATACAGTTTCTTTATACAACCGAGGCGGAATAGTGGCAAGGAAAGGTGGTTTCAGATAGGTACATTGACTGATAACAGGCTGCAAAAACAAGGATGAAAACAGGGCAATAAACAGCAGGGAACCCCAGTTGCACAAGGCAAAACTGGTTCAGCGCAGGTAGTACACTGTCAGTTTGACATTCAGCGCAGGTATCCCCTTCAGGACCTGCGATGAAATGCAGACTGCCTTCACAGTGCCTGCAATGAAGAGAGAAACTCTTGTTTTTCTCAGTTTCCGGGTTACAGATTGCTAAAAAATTCACAGTTTTTGGCCAAATCAAAAGCTATCAATCAAGGACACACTAAAGGGTAATTAGGAGGATGAAAAGCTATCACTAAGAGCTGTTCAGAGTCCTTGTGGATCAGCTCTTCAAATCATAAACATGCCCAGAAACTGAGCTAGAGTAGCTGCCCTCTACTTTGCATTTGAAAGATCCAAATGCAGTTCGATTCGGTACTCCCTGTGTTTATGAAATGAATAGCAAAACACAAACAACCAACAAGATACGAGCCCCAGTGGAGTCGCCAGTTTGTTGTAGGGAAAAGTATCCAATACGGAATGACCCTATCCCACTCTAAGGGTGATAGTACCTCAGCAACAATCGAAGCAAAGCTATCTAAGATTTCTTCTTTATGAAAGTAAAATAGGGGAGAAAGAGATCCACTAACCGATGTCTTTCACTAATGGTTGATCCAATCTTCTCTCCTTGCTGCTTGCTCCCAGCTCCTTGCTCTTTCACTGGCCCAGCTATACCAAGATCCTGTAAAATGGCAAGAGAGGGAAACTACAAGAAGCATACATTCATAACTGATTCAAGGATTAGAATAAATCAAATACACAAGTATGACAATACATCATTGAGACACATGCATATAGAAGAACCTCAAATGCTTTATTAATGGAAGAAGTAAAGTTCAGGAAGTGATACAACCATAAGAGGCCCAATCCAGCATCACCTTCCCAGCAGAAAGAAATCTCCTCTTCACCTCCTTCAAAGCAAATCACCCAATAGCTCTAAACTCAAACCAACAGCACTTCCTTACCTTCACAAAATTCCAGCCTCTTTAGACCTCATGAGAGAGCTCTATATATAGGAGTTTTGGAGAAAGGATGAGTCAGCTTGAGAGCTGACTAGTGTCCTCTCTCACTTCAGTTATTCTTCAGTTCTTGAGTCCACTTGGAGGTTCTTGCTTCCACTTGGAGATCTAGACCCTCTTACTCATCACCAGGCGAATTCCTTGATCCAAGTGTCATTTTGGAAGCTTCCTGGGCGCTGACACCTTGAGGAATGACTGTGCCACTTGTCCAAGTACGCTCAGTGCAGGTGGCCTTCTTTGCAGTTGACATTCAGCGCAGGTACAGAGTGGAGCACTTGACATTCAGCGCAGATGCTCAGTGGAGCAGTTGACATGATCCAGAATTTGCTTGTTTTTGAGTGTTTTCAGGTGGAGAACTGATATTTAGTGCTGTGGTTTGCTGACCTTGTTCCTCTAGGGGTAGGAACAACATGTTTAGGGACTTTCGATCCCTTAGATTATGGACATTTCATGCTTCATGCTGTAAGGCACAAAAATGTCTATAACAGCAGTGGCGTGCCCGGGGTCAGATTGATGGAGTGCTTGACTTGACAGCGTAGAGGGACCCCTGTGGGTGAGGTGAAAATATCCCTGTTCTCCTCCATGAACTTTTCCATCTTCTATTGTTGTGTATAGGAGCCTTTCCTAGAAGCCGTGACCACAGCCTTCTTCTTGCCCTAGGGGCGAATCAAAAGGAAAACAAATTTCATGGTCTGAGAAATGATTTTACTACATTTCTTTGTAATGATCAAAGAGATGGTGGTAGGTGGGGCTACCTTTGGTATCCTATGCAACTTATTAGCCAAACTAATAATCACAAAGTGAGGTCTAGACTCATATACAACATGTCACTTCCATAGGTACGGTTTTCCTAATAATACATCATAAAATTCAAGAGGAGCAATGTCACATAGTACCTCATCTGTGAAGGGCTTGATGCTGTAGAGAAGGTGGTACTGCTGGCTGACACGAAGATCTTGTCCTTGGTGAAGCCACCTGATGGTTTACAGCTATGGATCTGTTATAGTATTTAGCCCCAGTTGCTTCACAACCTCTACTGAAATGAGGTTTGTTTGGCTCCTGCTGTCAATAATGAACTGTAGTGGAGAACCCTTCACCCATAGTTATGAGTGGAAGAGATGTTCCCCCTCCTCTGGATCTTCAGGCTAAATATTTTGGATCTTGGTCCTTTCTTCTATGGTTTGGGGGCACCCTTCCCTCACTTTGGATTCAATGATTTAAATTCTTGCTTCTTTTGTTTAAACCTCTGCTCAATCTTGACAATGTACTGATACGTCATGCCTAGTGAGGAAATGTCTTGGAGCTCCATCTTGTCCTAGATGTACTTGTGTAGACAGTCGTGGTACTTGAGCACCAAATGCCAATCATTATCCTTGATACCAAGGTTCATGCAAAGGGTATGGAAAGTATTTGTGAAATCTAGCACATCTTGGTCCCTTCCCTGCCATAGGATGGTCCACTTTATGTATTTGTCTTTGTAGCTCTCGACACAGTAATATTGTTCCTTGATGGCGTCTCGAAAAGAATTCGAAGTGGGTGCAGCTGAAAGCAATGAGGGTTCACTCTCGTCCTTTTGGTCACAGTAGGTTTCCCACCAATCCTTGACGTGTGGGATGGCTTTAAGAAGTACGAAAGTAATATTTTCCCGATTGGAAAAGTCATGAACTAAAAAATATCCATCCAATAGATTTTACCATTTATCTACAACATTTGTATCTATCAGGACTTTGAATACTGTAATATCGAAGTTAACATGTAGCTTAAAAGGAGTGGCACCTCAAGAGTGGTTGTTGGATGAAGATGCATCGCCTATGGGTAGTCGTCGAAGGATCCAGGCAAAGTTATCCATCATCACGTCCCTCTGTCACTCAAGGGATTCCTCAAGCAACATTTTTGATCTCCTACCCCCTCATCTTTCTTTTCTTTCGCCATGGGAGGTCATCGGGTTTTGTGAGCTTGATCTTGTAATGGTTCAACTAGATGAAGCCCTAACTCCATATACCCTAACCTTGTTGGGGACATGGAAAGAAAAACATAGAAAGAGAAGACTGATCTGATACCACTGATCTAAACTTAAACATGAATGCAACAACTTACAGATATAATCATAAACACATATATGCATTAGGAAAACACTTCATTTCATTAATAGAAAAATATTGAACTATGCTTACAGACCAAATGGAAATAAGATAGCTCATGAAATGTTAGTTTATCTGTGAGAAGATATGTGATAGATACATCCCTCTGAACTGTGTTACAATGAGGATCAAGGGCCTATTTATTATTGGAAAACATGAGAAAACCCTAAACGACCAAAGCCCTAACCCTAGGAGATGCAACGCTAAGAGTTTGTGGGCCTCGTTGGGGTTCGTTGGGTAGGCAACTTCCCGAGGTCATAACTTGGTCATATTATCTCGATTTGGCATGTATGATACCTTGCTGGAAAGGTCTAGCCAAGCACTACAGGTTTCATCACATTCCCCTAGCTACAATCACGAGCCTATCACAGACCCCAAAAAAAATCTGTTTAGGGGGTTAAAACTGCTCTGGAAGTCCACGACGTGAAAAATTGCTAAAAATAGTAAATGCTGAAATGAACAAGGAAATAGATGAAACTGGTTGGGGGGTCTAGGTGGAATAGATTGGTGGACACCAATATCCACCTAGATCAAGAGTAGCCCTCAAAGTACATAAAATCATAAATAACTCTAGGGCTACTTGGGAAGAGTACTATAAAAGAGTGATATATCCCTATCACAAGGTATTCTACTATGGTATGACTCTACAACATGTGAATATGTTTGTTGATGTGGAGCATCACAAAATCTATTTGATTACCGACCAATGAGGTATGTCATTAACAAACGGAGGTGGACCCACATATGATAAACATGGACCCCAAGGTACCTAGCACAACCCAAATAGTGTGAATAAATGTTCCAATGTTGAAAACTTGTAGATTTAGTTGATTAGGAGCAAATGGGGTAAACTCACTATCAACTATGAGGAATCTTACCACTAGGATCTACAAGCTCTAATTTACTACTAGTTCCTATATCAAACTCTTGGATAATGAGTTAAATTAGACAAGAGAAGATTCATCAAAGGATGGGCTTAATGTATCCCCCATTAATGGAAACAAAAGATATTGAGAGATGATGTGAATGGATGAAGTCATGAGGTACAAATCACATAGGGATGGGAAATTTTAGATGGCCAACTGAGGTTTATACTTCCCTTGAACATTTAATGGCACTAAAAAACAATGACTTGGCAGCATTGACTAATGATCACCACATGATATCATACAATAATGTATAAGGCATTCAACTAAACTCCATAATTTGTTGAAGAGTAACCAGCCAAAGCAAGAGAATGACTCCTATGTATGGTATAGATCTTAAGAAAGCTAAAACCCAACTATAAAGTAATGATGCAAATAAGTGCCATGTTCAATGGTGACATAACTAATGCTATTATTTTGATGAATATAATAAGAAAAGGGATTTCCCCCATTTTTTCTCTTTTCACTCGTTGTTATCTCCTTCATAGTTTGGTGAGCGCAAAAGAGAATATAAGTGATCTCAATAGTTTCTTTGTCATATAGTTTTAATGAGCCCGAAAAGAGATAAAATGGCACTTAATAAGGTGTCTTATTCATGGTTTAATAAACCTGAAGAAGAGGTACTAATGTGCTCTATAGAGGGTGTCATTTTCTAGAGGTTTTAATAATCCTAAAAAAAGATATAAAAGGATGCTCAGTATCCTTTACTGATTAATTATCATGTGAAGGTGTAGTCGTTGTGACAAACACCCTCGAAATTTTTTCCTACACTTGAATTTTAGAGCCTCCTTGTGATCATATGATCTATCATTTCCAGCTTTTTGTTGTTGCTTCATGGTCTGTTAATGTTTCACAAGTGCCTGAGTCTTCCTCTAAGATTATAAAGTGTTGAAGTCACTTTCTTACACATGCTCAACCTTTGATACATTCATAAGAACACATCTTCCTAACAAGCTCAGTAGTCAATGAGTATTTGTGAATATAGTCATTGTGTAGTTCTTTAGAGTAAGGCTTGCGCAGTCACAAGGAATAATGCTTGTGCAATGTTTAGTTACAATGCTTGCATGATTAATATTGGCAGTAAATGTGTAGTCCATAAGGATAGTGCATGACACAATCCATGTTGACAACCAGTGTGTAACATCATTTAATAGTCTCTCTCACTTTAGTTGCAATTGTATCATCGTTAAGGTGAATTTCCTCAATTGTTGCTTTTGCACACCTTTGCTTTCACAAGTGTTGTTTTCACTTTAAAAAGTGTCACATTTTCCTTTTCTTCACTCTGGCATGTGTCACTTTTAATTTCTTTAGCTTTTTCAAGTGTCGTTTTCACTTTTTCTCATGGTCGTAAGTGTCCCTTTTGATTGTTTCCACTCTTGCATGTGTCGTGCTTTGGTGAACGACTTGAGGTATCTCTAGCACACTCTATTACACAATATTTTTGACACCTCTTGCACTTGCCTGTGGCATACCTTGAAGTTCCCGAAACATGACCATTATGGAGTGTACTCATTCATATATGCAACTCAAATCCTTCCTAAGATATTGATTGGAAGGTGCCTTGAGCTTTCCCCGAAAGAAATAATTCTAAAA
Organism: Pinus tabuliformis; assembly: GCA_031772625.1. Lineage (NCBI taxonomy): Eukaryota > Viridiplantae > Streptophyta > Pinopsida > Pinales > Pinaceae > Pinus > Pinus tabuliformis. The sequence continues at coordinate 238,803,479 of CM062820.1, forward strand.
CCCTAATTTTAGAATCATCACGCTTATGCGACTAAAAACAACGATGATCACCTATTGCACTAAAATTAACCTACGATGGCATCGGTTTGTTCACTTGTACACCCGTGATGATCCAAAAAAGGAAATTTTCCCAAAGAGGACGAGAAGCTTCCAGAGTGGCAAGATGGAGGTTGTTTGGTATAGATTGGGTTGAATTATCCGAGGTTGGCCTCTTGGTATTATCCCTATGAGCTACCTCCTTGAGATAAGGGCCTAATCCTATCTTTGGAGAGGTCCTAACTCCATTTCCCAGCCTATATATTCATCCTCTCCCATTCCCAAATGGTTTCTTTATGCCCATTTTCACCCTTATGCTAAGATTGTGCGTATATGCTACTCATTTGGCTTGGAGGAGTGCTTGGAGAGCTTATCTTGGACTTGGATATTCATTCAAGGAGATCCTATAAACATCAAGGCTTGGTCGTATGCTTCCCTTTATTTTCTATTAATATACAACTGCTGGTTAATTTTCCTTAAATGTGTATTCTCATGTATCATTTAGCTTAACATTTGTTGATTAGTTAAGTAGGTTTCTTTTGAATATGCTATATTTGTATTTTCATGCCTTGTTGTGTCTTAAACGCTTGTGCATGTGCATAAACATTGAGAGCAGTAGGAATGAGCCAATGATGCAAGTGATTTAAGGTCTTCAACGAAGTATATCGAGATAATATCAGAACAAGATAGGCCATTTGGCTAGAGGGATCATCTCTGTCTGCAGATAGGATTTACCTAGACAACAAAATGGCAACTCCACTGGGGAGCCTGTGATCCTTTCCATCCAATCCTTCACCTTTTTTTTGTGATGAGTTTGACCAACCGTCCATTCCCATACTTAGTTTGCTTGTCTTAAAGCATTTTTACTTTCTCGTAATTACTTGAAGGTTCCTAATTTTTGCTGCTCTTGAATATTTTTTATTTTTTCTTTATCTTTCTCAACCATCATGGTTTTGTCCCTGATAGTCATGATGACATTGCAGATATTTTTATTACAGTGGTGATGATCACTTCTTTTCTTTTAACAGGTGTGATGATATCAGAGGTTAAAGAAAATCAGGGTTTTCTTCTTTTTTTTCAGTATTTTTCCTTTTGTCAATGGCTTACGAGTGTGATTTTATTGTCCTTGTCTTGCTTGACATGTTTGTATGATTACAACTGCCTCTTGATTTTGTTTAAGTGTGTTTGGAGCTTGATTTTCCTTCTAGGGTTTCTAGGACTTCTAGGTCATCCTTCATTCACTCATTGGTCTTTTCTTTAGAGATCATTACCCTTATTCAAAGAGTATTTTTGTGTTTGGACATCTTTTGCAAATCAATTTTGGTTCTTTTAACAGGTGCGATGATATCAGAGGTTAAAGAAAATCAGGGTTTTCTTCTTTTTTTCAGTATTTTTCCTTTTGTCAGTGGCTTACGAGTGTGATTTTATTGTCCTTGTCTTGCTTGACATGTTTGTCTGATTACAACTGCCTCTTGATTTTGTTTAAGTGTGTTTGGAGCTTGATTTTCCTTCTAGGGTTTCTAGGACTTCTAGGTCATCCTTTATTCACTCATTGGTCTTTTCTTCAGAGATCATTACCCTTATTCAAAGAGTAATTTTGTGTTTGGACATCTTTTGCAAATCACTTTTGGTTCTTGGGTATTAATTTGTTTTTACTAGTGTTGAATTGATTAGATTCCTTGAAAGTCACTTTAGTTCCATTTCGCAAGCAATAGATTACAAAATTGTTTGTTTCGATTCAACTGAAAGGAAGTATTTGCTTTGAATTTTGTGTTTTGAAAAGAAAAAGTGAAATTATTTATGTTCTAAGTAGTTTGAAGCATTTGTTGCATGAAAAATCATTAATGTGAAAGATATTTTCATGATTATTGAGTTGTTTTCATTCTCTTTTTCTCTTTTGCAGTAGATTACATTGAATGCATTAAAGTGAAAAGGAAATCGTCATTGTATCTTAAGGTAGATCGCTTTAAGATTTTATTTTAGCATTGAATTTTCTTATGAAATGAAAGATTAGTTTTCATGTTTTGAATTTAGCATTCGAAAATGTTCAATGATGCATTGTTTCTTGTTTGATGCATGATTTGGGTGTTTCTCTTCCCTGAATAGGCAACCTTCATCAAATGAAAGGATTTCCATTTCATCATTTAGCAGCATTTTAGGAATAGGTGACACTGTTAAGGCCTTCAAATAGAAACATAATTTCAAGGTTAACTTTAAAATCTATCAATTAATCTAAGGAGCATTTGAAACAATAACGCTCATACTTAGTGGTCTAGGCTAGAGACATGTTTCAGCATCTATAAAACTCAACAGTTGTCATTCGCTCTTGCATTAGAAAATCCTAGCATAGACTTCTGCACCCCATACTGTCAACTATATAAAGGGAGAACCTCATACGTTGCAAACATTTATCAATATGAAGTTGAGTCTGCCTCCCTGTGAACATGATACACCAAACACAACATTCAGGGAGATTGCCTGCATGTACATCAAGTCCTTAGTAAATTTATTTTCTAAGGTGTATATGGTATTTCAAGGTTAGTTGGTACTCCTTTTTTCTAGAGTTATCTGAGTGGTCATTTCGATCTTTTTAGACTCCTTAAATTTGAAAATATCATCGAGCACTTGTCCTCTCAAGCTTGCTAAACCTTCGAAAGCAACTAGAGTCACTTTTTCGCCCTTTTCTTGACTCTTAAAACATTAAAAGACAAAGTTTTTGTTTCAAATTATAAAATTAATTGACTACGGAACAACATTCTTCCTGTGGAAATACTCCTTAATAGATCTTAAGTTGATACAAATGGAAATATTTCCGTAGTCTACTAGTCAAGGAAACATCTCTGATGGGAATCCTGTTCCTTTTCCTTATTTTGGAAATACTTGTGCTTTGTATATGGAAATGTTGTCCCTTATTGGATTGATCATTGGTCTGCCAGTTTGGTTATTTTCGACCTTGGTGGTTTCGAGTGTCCAAATAAATTTTCAACCATGTTCTCCTCTACCTGAACAATATCAACCTCGTGTTGATCCTAAAGTTGACCCCTTGCCTTCTTCACCTATTTCTTCGCCACGTTATTCCTCGTTGCCTGGTGAAAGTTTGGATACTAGCAATGAGGAAGCTAAGTAGAAGAAGAAGAGGTTGAAGAAGAAGAAAAAAAATAAGCAAGGGGGGAGCCAAGAAACCATTGCGACGGGTGCAACTAATGAAGAAAAATCTTCCAACGAGCCCCAAAATGTAAACTTCCCTTGCATGTTATGTAAGGGTGACTGCCTTCTTTGGAATTGTCCTAGTATTCCTAATGTCTTAGAAGTGTGATCCACATGTTCACATTGACCTTTGTTATCAGCCTTTGGCGATCATGTTGGTGATAAACCTTCAACTAGTGAATCCCAAGGGAAAAGGGGAAAAGTCAAATTTCCCTGTAAGTTGTGTGAAGGTAATCATCTGATTCACATTTGTCCTTTAATGGATGAAGCTTCCAAGGAGTTGGAAAATCTTACTGCTTCCGAATCTTGTCTTCTGACTGGGTATCAAAAGCTTTCCCCCGATACTTCACTAGTTGATCTATTGATTGATCAAAAGTCATCTTTGGTCAACCCCACTCTCTCTAAAAGTGAGTCCCATGAGTTTGTTCTTGGCCAACCATTGGTTGAGAAACTGGTTGACTTGACTCCACCTTCAGTTAACCATACTTTTGAGGTAGAGAGTGAACCCCATACTGCTCAGGTTCTTCTGGCTTCTTTAGTTTCTAATGAACTAGAGGGAAATCCTCTTTTTCATATAGAGTAAGAGCACAGCTCTCATGTTCCTATGAAACACCTTTCGAGTAGTTTAGTCACTTGTTTTGATTAGATTCGATTAGCAGGATATCGTCTTCCACCTTATGTGCCTTTCCATATTACAGTACAGGCTTACCATATGGCCATACCTAGCATAGTCATAGATGAAGACACATCTGTTAGCATTCTGTCCTCAACTGCTTGGTAATATTTAGGATCTCCTCAGCTTGTCCCCGTCACCCAGAATCTGTTAGCTTTTAATAGAGGAACCAGTCAATCATTAGGGATCCTTCCTAAGTTACCTATTACTTTGGGAGGAAAGACTATTTATATAGATGTGATGGTTGTGCAAGGCTTGTTGGATTTTAATCTACTCCTTGGTCGTGACTATGTTTATGTCATGGGAGCTCTTGTATCTTCTCTCTTTCGAGTGACGTGTTTCCTGCATGAGTGGAGCATTGTGATCATTGATCAGCTTACATTCATTGGTCCTTGATCAACTCCCACTCAACCATCATCCACAAATGGTTCCTATGTGTAAGACGTATGACCCCTGCCATAGTTTAATTACATGGCCACTTGTTCCATGCCCACATCTACTGATGATCTAGTAGGTGATATAGCACACCATGTACTGGGGGCATTGGAACCCGATTTTTCATTTAGATCCCTGGACATGTATCCCTTCCAGAGTGTTGTTCTCCTATATGATGAGAACCTCTTCGAAGCCATGGCCTCTTTTGCTCTATGATGAAGGTTGTAGAGCATAGTTCCTTGTCTCGTGTCAAGCTCGTTTAAAAATGAAACAAGGATCGTGAGGATATTTATTTTACTATGTCAACCTCGTTAAAAAATAAAATAGGTCTCCATGAGCAGAGTTCCTTTACTTGTGTCAAGCTCATTAAAAAATTAAACAAGGTGTCATGATGATGGTTATTTTCCTATGTCAAGCTCATTAATAAATGAAACAAATCCCCTTCCACTTTGAGTCTTTGATTATATCTCATAAAATTCCAATAGAGTCTTTCACTTGATCTCGTAAGTGAACCTTCATTCCATACATATGTTAGTAACCAGTAGTCTGTTTAGGTGAATGTAGTGATGCTTGGGGGGAATGTACCTTGAATTGAGTCAATATGCTGGGGGCATGCAAGCTTATCTCAAGCATAGTTTATCTTTGTTTCAATCTTGTGTAAAAATGAAACCAAACCCAAGCATAGTTTTTTGTTTACATTTCAAGTTTGTGTAAAAATGAAACCAAATCCAAGCATAGTTTATCTTTGTTTCAAGCTTATGAAAAATGAAACCATCCTCAATTATACTAAAGAATAGTTTCTCATGTTTCAATCTTGTGTAAAATTGAAACAATTCCCACTTTACATCTCGTGATTGTTGGTTTTATCAGCCGATTTTTTCTAGATGAGCCTTGGTTTGTCCATTCCATTGTCACCATCATTTTTGGCTAATCATTCACTTTCACTTGGTTTTTTTACCCTTTCTTGACGAAGATTCTCAAATGAGTGGTCTTATTATCTAGCCTCTTGACCATTACATGTTTTAAGCAGTTCCATCATCACCAGAACCAGTTGCTATCCTTTTATACCACTCGTTCCTCTAGGAAGAGTCACTTTTTAGCTCTTTTCTGACTCTTGAATTATGAAAATATTGTTGAGTACTTGTCATTTGGAACTCGTTAAAATAAATGAATTGACATCATCTTAGTATATGTTTAACCCTTTTTCAGTCTGAGATAGACTATTGTATGAAAAAGGTACACCTTGGTCAACATGGTCAAGAGGTTGTCTCAAATATTGTTTTCTAACTTTTCGGGTTCAAAGGACAAATTACAAAAAGGGACCTAATGGAGTTTTATTTTATCATCTCCTTTTCAAACTCTATAAATATGAAAAAGGCACTGAGTTATTCTTCTATTAGACTCATTAAATTTTTTTACGACGAAAGACTCATCACCATGATGAGCCCGAGTTTCTCCTTCCTAGGACTCGTAAAACTTATTAGGATGGATTTATCCGAAGGGTGAACTTATATGAAAAGCATATGATATCCTCTTCAAGATTGTGTAGAAATAAAGAGGTACTCACTAGAAATAGTGGGGAGAAAGTGAAAGTGAAACATCTCTTTTATAGGCAGCATGTCACTCTTGAACTTGACACCCATTTGCATCTCGTGTCGAGTTTGGGTATCCTCGCTCAGTCACTTGTCTTTCTGGGTTTGGGTGATCCATTTTTCCTCTAATTTGACTATTTGACTTCATAATTATGATGCTTGGTCCTATGTTGAGTCAAATGTTGCTGCACTCTGGAGTCGTATCACCAATATGTTCGAGAGAAGTCCTATTTGCAGTTATTTACCTATACATTTTCTAACCCATTGTTACAGTCTTGGAAATTATTCATTTCATTCCACTTTATTCCTCATTTCGTATCGATGATGGGGGATTTCATCATGGCCCTCCTTTGATGGATCACTTCTTGTCAACTTCAGTTCATTATCTAGGAAGATGATTTAGAAACTCTCTTTCAGTACCTTAGATCTTACATGCCTTAATGGCAAGTTCTTCGCATCTAACAACATGTTTTTATTATTGACCTTCGATTGAATGATTCTACGAGTGTTCAACTTCAGCTTCATTATCACATTGATGGATTTTAGTTTCATACGTTTACAGCCATTGTCATTATCGGTGGCTTCTCTCATGCATGTTAACAATCCACAGCATTGTCTGCTAATCAGGTAGTTTTCTAGCATGATCGACTTCGACACATTCATTTGCATGTTAGAATTCACACTTTGATCGGGTTGGGATGGAGCTCAAGACCCTAAGTCTTGTCTAATATGACTCAAGCTGCATGGAATTATGTGTTATTCATGATTGTACACATGTTTTTTCTATGCGGATGGTTGTGACAATACCATGGGACTTTATATTTGTGATGACGATCCTTCTATACTGGATGGCTACATCCATGCCTTGGCTCTTATATTTATAGACGGTCCTTCTATATTTGATCAATTCTCCCAAGCCATGGATCCCTTCATATGGTCCTTATTATACAGATGGTTGCGTCCATACCGTGGATTCATGTTTTGACATCAGATATGTATATGCATCCCTGATCTACAGGTCTCCTGACAATGTTTGTTCTTGTCCTTGTAAAAGTTCGTAAATCATCTCATCCATCACTCCCCGTTCTACCTTCATGCTTTAGGGGGAATCTGTTACATAGTATTTTGTCACACCTCCTGCACTTCCCTGTGACATACCCTGAAGTTCCCAAAACATGAACATTATGCAGTGTACTGATTCATATATGTAGCACAAATCCTTCCTAAGACATTAATTGGAAGGTGCCTTGAGCTTTCCCTGAAAGAAATATCTCTAAAACCATAATTTGAGAATCATCGTGCTTATGAGACTAAAAACAACGATGATCATATGTTGCATTACACTTGACCTATGATGGCATCACTCTTGCTAGTGCTAGTGCTTTCACATTGCCATCAGTGATCAAAATTTATCTTTTTCATTTCATATTAGGTGTCCCATTCTGATGAGCTACACTTCATTAGGTCATGGATCAGCTGATGGTAGGGTTTCATTTCATTTATCCCTCATGCTATATACCTACTGGTCTGTGTCACATATTTTTTCATTCATTCATAGTCATTATTGTTCACATCATTTATAAAAATTAGTATTAGACTTTAGTCTTACTAGGTCTTAGGGTTTTTCACCATGGTCATACACATGAAAAATAAATGTCAGTAGGCACATAAGGAGGTTAACCAGAGTGTAAGAGATCATAATTTCTTTGTTTGTAAGCTAAATAAATCTCTTTAAACTCAAAACTTGTTTTGAGTTAAAAGAGCAGAGCAGTTGTATTTTATTATTTCACTTCATGAATGTAATTTTATGGTTCCTATATGTAACAACTATTCATATGCTACTCTTGGTCACTTGCCAACATGGTCAATTCCTACCACTACAAAATTCAAAGAGATGAGCATCATTCCACTTGTGAACATGCCAAAAGTCAAATATCAGCTAAAACAGAGTATTTCAGGGAAGCAAACAAACATTAGAAAGTGGGTTATGTTAAATGAAAAATCAAAAGAGTTAAAAAGTATAAAAGGCTTTTCATCTCTCATATCACCTCATTGTGAAGTTCAAAGTGCTAAGGAGAATCCAAAAGGCAATTTTGAGTTGTCATTTGACAAAAAGAAACAAGTTGTGGTGTTATTAGAGAAAAATTCAGGTGTCGTGCACCTATTTCCTGGCGATGCGCATTGGATTAGTGCTGCACATGAGATGGTTTCTCGTAGTGAAAATTAACAAAGGCACTACGAATTCATCCGGCACTGTGCACTTGTTGGAGGGCACTCTGCACCTGTTGGAAACTGCCCACACAGTGCTAAAACCCTCAAACAAAGCCAAAATCACTCAAACTTCTTCCAATTTGCAAAGATTTCTCCCCTTTACATGTAAGTATTGTTGCTGCTCTTGTTATAAGGAATTCTTGTGCTTAGGTCTTTTGAAACCCTAGCTGTTATTAAAGCAAGTTTTTCCATAGTTCATTATTTAAATAGCTGTCTTTTTCTATACTTGGTGGCTGTTCCTTAAAAACATAACCCCTACACACACTTCCCTAAGGTTCTTTTCTTCATGTTTTCCCATTCCCTCACATGACACTCCCCAAAACCCTACTTACATACACAACCCCTATACCCTAAATTCTCAAGACCCTACTCATTCCCTTCATACCCTATTCCCTTAAACCCTACACTCCATCAAATCTCACTCATATCCCTATTCCATCCCACTCATTCTCTTTCTTTTGAAAATCTCTTCATACTCATCATTCACCCACACTACCTTTCTTTCCTCACTAGCATTTACAGTCAATCAAGCCAATGGACAGTGATTATGAAACTGGGGAAGAGACCCTCAGTGACAGTTCTAGGGAAACAAAATTACAGCCGAGAAGACCTCACAAAGGAGGGAAGATAACCAGGGAGGAGCCCATTAGCCTCAAGGAATTACTTGCCTATCCATTTGCCATCACATGTTTCAAGCATCAGTCTTGTTATGATTTCTGTGAAATGGTGGAGAGGGTCAAATTCCACCATGAATTAGCAAGGCTATTTGTGACACACCTGGACAATAATGAAGTACAACTTGCTGGAGTTACTTTCACTCTGTCACTTGCTATTATTTCAGAGGCTACAGGAATTCCAAACACAGGTGAAAAATGGAACAAAGGGCAGTACATTGACAGGGAATTTTATGAGCCTTACATCAAGGTTGCATGCCTTAGCAAGCTGAAAATAGTGTTTCCATTTAAATTCTTGCAGGACAGGTTTGCCCCACTCATGAAGATCATCATTAAATATTTTACCTGTGAAGTTGAATAGACTAAATATACCATGGGAAACCTTCATTTCTCATGAGGTTTTTAAAGGTCCTCAAATATTTTCATCAGTGCATTGGGAGAAAGGTGGACCGTCAGGACATGAACAAGTCAAAGAAACTGAAACCTTGGGAGTGCCAGTGTTTGTCACCTATGAGAGAGGCACTAGGAGGATTTTTGCAGCTGCCAGGTGAGTACTATCTCCACAAGGAGTGGAAGGGGTCTCGCCTTCATCTACAGTCCACAGGAAAATGCTATCTCCACCAGGAGTGGAAGGGGATTTGCTTTCTTCTCCAGCTGAACAGCCTTGTACAAGTTTGGCAGCAACAGAAGGACAGCGATAAGGGAAAGAAAAATATGCATGAGGATGATCCTAGCAAGGGGAAAGAGAGAGATTTTGTCCTTGTGGACCATGAGGTGGCACAAGAGGTGAATCTCATGGACTTGGATGCTCAAAATCCAAGGAGTGTCAAGGATTTGATCATCAAGGAACAAGAGGTTGACATTCAACCCTGTCAGTCAATTTAGAAAGATCAAAGTGGATAATCAAATACCTTGAGCAGGAAAACAAGCAATTAACTGATAAACAAGATATTATGCAATTGAAAATGGTTAGGGAAGAAAGGCAAGAGGCAAAGAAAGCAAAGGGCAAGATGACCTCCATTGAGGAAGAAATTGAGAATGACCAAGAAGCTTGGTTAGAGAGGGTGAAAATTCACCTTGAGAAGCTGTTTGAGAAGGCCAATAAAGAGAAGAAAATGCTTTGCCACATGGCTTATCACTATTTAACCCAGAACAAGAAATGGAATATAAGAATGAGAAAGATAAAGGCAAGGTCGTGGAAAATTTTGAGAAGCCAAAAGGAGAAAAACAAATTAGAAATTCTTGTTGATGCCTTACTAGCTCATCATACTAGTTCTTGAGGGTGCCCTGTACCAAATTTGCGACAATTTTGAGAAAATTTTGCAATTTTCAAATTTTGAAATGTGAAACACAGGAAAATCCAATAGGTGTGCAGCGCCACTAGCGCTGTGCTTTTGAATGGAGGATCCTTTGAGAGAATGGTTTGAATTTTTAGATTCATCATGAAAAAACAAGCAAACCCAAAAAGTTTTATCAAGTTTGGAGCAGATCTTGGTCACCTAAAGGCTAAAAAACCATCAAAAAATGACCTCTCTACCACTTTTTTGACACACAGGAAGCAGTCTTGGGAGATTCCATTTTTGAGGGAAAAAATGACATCCAAATCGAGAATTTCAAGTTGTTCTAGGAAGTATGCTCGACAATCTTTCGAACGAGCTATCCTGCACCCAATTTGGACACCAGGAAGGTCCCCAAAGCTGACTTGGAAAAAGCATTACGCATTAGACCACGGGCGCTGCGCATTGGATGAAAATTGTCAGTTTTGCTCCAAAATCAAAATTTCACCTAGATTTTTTGTAATTTGAATTTTGGGCTCTTTTTAGGTAAATCTATGAGTTTAATTGATGCTATGGGATGTAAATATAATTACAAAATGACTCTTGGGGGTAAATTCATCATTTCAAAGTGGCTGGGGGTGGAGTGAATTAGTTTCCATGGTTTTAGAGGCAAGTTGTTCCACTGCCTATATTCCTGTTCTTAGTTTAGATATGGTTGAAACTTGAAACTAGTCCTTTTCTCATGGATTCAACCCTTGATGGCTAGAATAGGTGGGTTGATGCCTATATTATGTATTTTCTTAATCATTTGAAAAGGTTGGACTCTTGTGGATGATTTGAGCTTCATTGTACATCACTATAGCAGTTTGGCAAGGAAATAAACCAGGGTTTGCAACTATTTTTGTGGGATTCTTGTGGTAATGTGTTTTTTCATTATTTCTCCTTCTGTCATTATTTTTTCTCATGTGTATATGTTTCAAAATCTTTCCATTCTTCTAAACTAAATGAAATCAAGATAGATAGGTAGAATACATTGGTAACAGTGCTCTGCCTTGAGATTACATTTAGTTTTTGATGTTTTTAGTTGTCTGAGGAGGACTCATGATCCTTGCATGTCCTCCTCAGCTTCTCACCAGTCTTAGACCTTGCATCTCACTCAATTCCAAGTGACAAAACACTTACCTACCTTGCCCCATAGAACACCCTGCAATTTTGACTTGATTTCCAGAAACCAAAGTTGCCTACTCCATTTGATCTAGCAACCAACCATCAAAATTGTTTGGTCAATTTAGTGTGTCCTAAATTGCTACATTAATTATCAATCCGGGAGTCGTAAACTGATGAAGTGTGGCGCACTATATGTGCAAGATAGCCTCTTTCTTATATTTTTCTCGTTTTCGATTTTTATTTTGTTTTGGGGGTTTTTATCTTTGTTATTCTCCTAATGTGAATGAAAATCCTATTCCTAAGTTTCTAGAAGGCAATTATGGATATAGATTTTAGGCAATTATGTCCTCTATAATGGTTTCCAACACTTAACACTTCAGAATATCTTAGAATATACTAGTGATGACAGTAATGCTTGAACATGAATGGAAGATGTGTTGCTCTCTAAAACAAGTAAGTAATGAACTACTGATCATGAAACCATCATCTCTGTTGCTATCTAAATATAGAAAAATAATTTAAGCTACTATACTCAAAGAAATCAAGAATTGTAAAGAAAGTAAAACTAAAATCAAATCACACATTCATAATTTGATCCCTCGCCAGTTAGTCTAGATATGGCTTTCGGAGTAACCGTCAATGATGTGAGAAATTTAATATCTAATTGCAGAAAAGTAAAACTAAAATCAAATCACACATTCATAATTTGATCCCTCGCCAGTTAGTCTAGCTATGGCTTTCGGAGCTAACCGTAAATGATATGAGAAATTTAATATCTAATTGCAGAAAAGAAAAACTAAAATCAAATCACACATTCATAATTCAATCCCTCGCCAGTTAGTCTAGCTATGGCTTTTGGAGGTAACCGTTAATGATATGAGCAATTTAATATCTAAGCTAACTAATAAAGCAAGGAAACAAAACTGAAATCAACAAAACAGAACTGGAATTAAAAACAAGGAAAAGTAAAGTCAGCAGGGAATTAATCCCATGTCATTAGTCATTGTGAAAATTATATGTAGATGCCCGGGTTGCCTACTCTATCCTGAAACATACATGCACTGATCAGTGTTATACAAAGCTGTAAAATCATGAACAGAAGTGGAATGTTAATACCATGACAATTGAAATATACACAGGTGGAATATATGCAAATGGAAATAAGAAAACAGTGCAGGAAACTTTACAGCAACAAGAGAAACAAAACCTCAGTGTATAGGGGCCCTCTGCACAGCCTCGGTCAACAGGCTATCAATCCAATATTATGTTCATGCAATCATGTAGAAACAAAGTCTTCTCATATATTTCATAACACAGTTACAACAATAAAAGTAGTGTCATAGCACAGTGGGCTTGAACAACAAAAATTACATTCACAAAGACTAAGACTATGCGTTATAGAAACGCATTATTTATAACAAAGTTTACATAACTATTTTCTTGTAGAACTGTGTGAACAGGGGACACGTAAAAGACATCGTCCATGGATTTAGCGTACTGGTTGCCAAAAATATTAAATCTATCAACTGTGGCTATTAGATTCTTGTCATGGGTCAGTCTACAAGTGGCAACAAACCCCAGAGAGTTAGGAACGGCCACGCATCCTTCAGAATCCTTTACGTGCTAGAAAATAGAGTCTGGCTACCGTAGGAGTCTTACGTAGGACCACCGTTTGACCACTGTTGACCACAACTTCCCTTGATGAATTCGGCTGAACCAATAGGACCTGATCCATGTCCAGGTCATTTCTAACTTGCCCATGTCACTTGTTTTGCCTGGTGACACCTGCAACATAGAATTTAACAAAAACAATTGCGGAAAGTTGAATCAGCTACGAAAAGTGACTGGATTCCACAGCGAATAAGAAAAATCTAGTTCAAATAGCAAACACAAAAACATAGTCATAAAACCACTTAAATGCTCTTTTAAAATCAATATGCAATGATATCTGATAGCTTATGGAGTGCTGGCGAGGGAAAAATTTTGGGAAAAATGTGTAGGAGAGGTGTAATTTCAAAGCTCTACATACCCCCACTATGAAGGTGTTGCATGTCCCCATGCAACCAAAACTTTGATCACCCTCCTTTAGTTCATGTGTTCTGAGACCTCTGCCAATACATCCAGCCTTCTTTTCTTCTTTCTTGGGACCACTACCATCCTCGGCTTCCTCATTAGACACCTGAATTTAAGGTTGATGAGAGCCCTACTCAACCTTCTGTTCTTTTTATTTAATTTTCTATTTTTCTTCTGCCATAGCCCAAGATGCAACATGGTGTTGTCATGAATAATCTTATCTAATCTACCCTGTTCCTTCAATGTTTCATTTTATCTTTTGATGTGTCTATTTAAGACCTCTAGCTCAAAAACTTCCTGTTTTAGTGATTGGATTTGAGCTTCTTGAACTATATTAGGCTGGGCAAATGAAGTGCCTAGATCTGTGGCTGTTTTCTCCAAAGACTCTATATAATCATACATTTCTTGCTGGTTCAGGTCTATCTCAGGTGTGGTCTTTCTTGGGCTGACCCCAAAATCTTGTTGAGAAGGACTGATTTCAAAATCTGGCCGAGAAGGACTCATGTCAAAATCTGGTTGAGGAATAGGAGTATGGTGGGGACCACGGCTAGGAGGAATTGCTGAAGGTTTTTTTGGTGTTTCCCATCCTAAATCAATAAAATGGGGCCCTTTAGTTTGTATTTTTCTCAACTTCCCTTTTAGTCTAGAAATTCTCCTCAAATTTTGTGGGCTAGTGTCTTCTTTCCCACCACTCTTTTTTTCTTTTCCTTTTTTCTTTGCTGTAGCTGACTGTTCTTGAAGGTAAACTAGTCTTTCAGACAGTACTTGATGGTCTTCTTCTAAGGAAGGTTCTGGGGTTTGATGGACAACCTCAATATTTCTTTTCCCTTGTGATTTTCTTGGCTTATTACCCTCAGTCTTTTCTTTCCTACTTTCAGATAGTTTTTCTTCCCTACTAGTTTCTTCAACTATGTTAGTAGGAGTACCTTGAATTTTATCACTTGTTCTCTTTCTTCTGTTTCTCCTTGATGTGCTGCTTTCAGGGGTTTCTTGTGGATCTTTAAAGAAATTTCTTACCAAAAACTGCTCCCATGTGTCCTTCTTTTCTTTTAATTGTTTTTCTATCAAGATTTTCACAAGGTAGTGGTGATACAAGTGGGGTTCTACGTCCCCCAGATTCTTTTGGATTGTGGTGGACATTTTCTTCAGGCTATTTAGCAAGAAATAAGGTAAATTAAGAGTTTGGTTCTCTAGAAAATTCATCAGCAACTAGGTGTGATACATGTACATTGACCTGAATCTTCCCTCACAGGTAATGAATTTCTAGATTATTAATAGGAAACTAGCCCATTTTTCTTGTAATGCAGAGACAAGGATTCCTTTATTAAAGATGGTTACATCCATACCTAGATTTCGTAGGATAACCCTCCATGCTCTCTCGTCAAAGCTCTTATTTTTGAACCACCATTCTCCCTCCTGTGTAAGTTCGGTTGCAACTGCTATGGATGCCTCCGTGACTGTGAATTTAAGGTCTCCAATCTCCGCTTCTATGCCATCAAAGGACCTCGCAAAAGTCTTTGTAACTTCCTTGTTTTAGCCTTTGAATTTCTGAATAAATTGTAAGCACCGGGCTTTCCTTAGCATGCTTTTCACTTGCGGATACCCTTCCATATATTTGGGCCCTTCCCGTTCTGCTCTCAACAGAGGACCCATTCTTTCCTCCTGTCTTAAACACATCTGCGTGGGATTGGATGAACGGAGGTGAGAAGGTTAGGTTAGCGGAAAATGGACAGGATTTATGGAGAAAAACCAGTGACTGTAAATGGAAAACAGAGAATAGGTAGTGGGAGTGAGTTTATGGAATGGAGCAGAGGCTTATGTGAATAGGGTAGGAATGCAAATGTGACTTCAATAGAATAGTAGGGGAGTAAAGTGAGCTCGGCAGAGTTTTAAACTGAATTTCTACAAAGTAGACGTAAACATGCTCAAGAAATGGCTGTGGAATTTGTGCGGCGGAGAAAAGCCGTGATCAAATCAACCATGTCCCATAATTACAGGTGGAGTGTCAAAGTACAACCAAACACGAGTTAAATCCGGAGGCTTGATCATGAGGCCATTTGAAAATAAATGCAAGGTTTGTGGAGGAATCATATAAAGGTCGTGGAATAGTTATGGAGCTATCAATGCCAATCATTGCATATAATGGAGCCATGGTTTCAAAACTATATAAAATGTGCTCTAAATGTTATTTGAAATAAATCTTACCCATACCTTGGAATTTTTGCCACTTTTCATCCATTAACCTTTGATCAACTGCTCCTTGTTGATGCTCTTAGGTGCCTCATATCTTCAAAATAGGTCCTTGGTCATACCTGCATTTTATTTCATGATTATTTAACTAACATCTGACTGTCAGTTTTGAAAAAAACAGAGTGATGGCTGCGGAAACTGCTTCTGGCTGCGGAAACTGGGTTCAGCTACGGAAACTGACACAACAATCATATGACTGAATGGAGATGGATAAATGATAACTGAATGAATGAAAAATTGTCATGAAAGGAAAAATTTTATTGGCGAAATGAAATGAAATGGAGTGGAATGAAATGAAGTGGAGTGGAATGAAGTGGAATGAAATGAAGTGGAGTGTCACAAAACTGTGAAATGAGAGAGGGAATTTTTTTTGGAAAATATAGGGTGTCAGGAGTTCCTGATTTTCGCCCTGTATTTTCTGTATAAGACTGCCAATCAGTGATTGGTTTTCAAGCTTATACATTTTTATTTTTTTTTAGAAATAGAAAAGAACAAAGGCTAGGTTGGTGGAGAAGAAGGATTCTTCTTCACCAGCCTTATTGTAGAACTTTCTTGAAAGATTTTGACAAATTCCTCTTTTGAGAGTGGCTTATGATAGATCTTTAATATGTGGCCATTCACAATAAGAGGAGTTTGATGTTCATCAGTGGTTTTGATTCTTACCACTCCATTGCTAAAGATTTTGTCAATCTCATATGGCCCAAGCCAATGAGTCTAAAATTTTCCTTTAAAATCTTTAAACTTGGAATCAAATAGCAATGCCCAATCTCCTTCTTGAAACTTTTTCTCCTTGATGTATTTGTCATGCCAATTAGCTCTTTGATATTGAACTAGATTAGTTCTTAGGATTTCCTCTTGTTTGATCTCATCTAGCTCATTCAACTGCTCCATTCTATGCTTTTGGGCTTCTAATAGATCCATTCCCAACTGAACTACCATCTTGAAAGTTTTGACTTGGAACTTAATGGGGAGCAGGATTTCTTTCCCATAAACAAGTTCATAGGGAGAATGTCATGTTGTATTTCTCCATGTAGTTCTGTAGGCCCACGAGACTTCAGGAAGGCTTTCTACCCAATCTCTTTTGTGTAAATGAACAGTTTTGGTGACGATACCTTCAATAACTTTGTTTGCAGACTCCACTTGGCCATTTGCTTGTGGATGGTAAGGAGTAGATTTTCTATGCTTGATTTTGTATTCTTCCATTAGCTTCTCCACCAGGTTGGATGTGAATTGACTTCCCTGATCCGTCACAATTTGTCTTGGAACACCAAAGTGAGTAAAAATATCCTCATAAAGAAAACTAACAACTGAATTTTGAGTAGCAGAAAATAATGCTTTGGCTTCTACCCATTTAGTGACATAATCAGTACATACCAATATATACTTTATTTGTTTAGATGGTGGATTAGTAGGTCCAATGAAATCTAAAGCCCATTTTTCAAAGGGTTCGATGAGTACCTGTGGTTGCAATGGCATTTCATTTGAAAGGGTAGGTTTCCCTACTCTTTGGCAACTGTCACACCTTTTGACATATTGTTTTACATCTTTGAAGAGGGATGGCCAAAAATATCCTAAAGAGAGGATTTTATAGGCTATCCTTTTCTCAACAAAGTGTCTGCTGCATGGTTCATCATGACATGCTTTGAGGATATCAGGAATTTCATCTTCCCTAACACATCTTCTAATCACAAGATCTAGCCCTATTTTAAACAATTCGTTAGAAATCCATGAATATTTTGAACTCTCCTGAATAATCTTTCTTCTTTCACTAGGAAATAAATGTGGAGGTAGTTTCCCTGTAACCAAATAGTTAGCTATATTTGCATACCAAGGAGTCTTAGTGGTTATTGCAAATAAATATTCATCAGGAAACTTATCCTCTATAGGAGAATCCTCTTTAGTATTCTGAATCCTAGACAAGAAATCAGCTACTGTATTTTGTTTCCCTGGTCTATCTAGCAACGTAATATTGAATTTCTGTAAAAGTAGGAGCCATCTTGTAACTCTGCCATTAGTATCAGGTTTGTTCATTAGATATCTAATTGCTAAATGATCAGTATGGATAAAAGTTTCATAGCCTGTTATATAGTGTCTAAACTTATTGATTGCATGAACAACAGCTAAGAACTCTTTTTTAGTTATAGTATAGTTCAACTCAGTGGGAGTCAAATTTTTATTGGTATAGTAAATGGCATAAGGAACTAAATCTTTTTGACCCAACACAGCTCCTAGAGTTGTATCTGAAGCATCTGTAGAAATATGTAAAGGGAGTTTCCAATTTGGTCCTCTAAAGATAGGCACTTCAGATATTCTTGTTTCAAAGTTTCAAATGCTGATTGACAATCAAGATCCCATTTGAATTCACAGTCTTTTGTAAGTAGTTTGAAGAGTGGAAATGCTATTTTAGTGAAGTTTTATATAAATCTTCTATAGTATCCAGTAAATCCTAGAAAACTTCTAACATCTTTTTGACAATTTGGAATAGGCGATGACTTCAACTTTTGATCTATCAACTTTAATCCCATCCCCTGAAATATGATGTCCTAAAATAATACCTTCAGTAAACATCATACAACATTTTTCATGGCTTAATGAAAGGTTTGTCTCTTTACATATTATAAGGACTTTTTCCAAATTTTCTAATGCCTCTTCAAACGAATTACCATAAACTGTAAAATCATCCATATAAACCTCTACACAATCATATATTAGATCAGAAAAGATTCCTAGTTGTAGAGTTGAGGCTTCTGTGATCCATATCAAGTTTACAAAAGATTTTTCGGCGAAGATCACATGAAATATCATTTGTCAACGCGTTTCGAACCAACCAGTGTGGTTCATCGTCAGGACAAGTTGAAGAAACAGATCCAGCTTAGAATGTTAAATAGACTGAGCAGAGCCTCCAACGGCTAACTTGATCAACAACTAATTTTGACTATTGGACCAGGATCAAAACTTTTTTAATAATATAAGGGAGATAAGTTATATAGGTGACCAATCCCTTAATAAATAAAAATATATAAATAAAAATAATTTAAATTAGTGATAATAGTTAGTTAAAAGGTATTAATAAATAATTAAAAATTATAGGTTAATTAGTATTTAAAAGGAAATTAGTTATAAAGGACCCCTCCTATATGAATAAATTATATGTGTATACAAGTTAGTTAAAAATAAATAAATAAATAAAATAAATGTAAAAAATTAAATAAATAAATAAGAAAGAGATGGATAAAAATTAAAATAAATAAATAAGTAAATAAATAAAATAAAAATAAATAAATAAAACAAATGAATAAATAATAATAATAAAAATAAAAATAACGAGAATAATATAAGTCAAAAAAAATAATAAATAAATAAAATAAATTGCCCAGATTAAGCATCGCCTTCACACTCCCCAAAACCATCAGGTTTTCCTTAAGGCGAGTTTGGCGTTAATAAGGGCAGAAATCAGCAGGGTCAGAAAATCCCTGAATCTGCTTTCTCGTTTTCTTTTGGATTTGCATCTGGATCTTGGGAACTTATTTTCGGCCTCCCTTTGGGCCAGAATAGATGCCTGTTCAGCTCTGAAGTCCCTTCGGTTAGAGGAGATTCAGAAGCAGAATCAAGCTTCTAAGTTTCAAAGACTCGCTGGAAATTCAACGGTTCTTGATAGATCCGTGGGAGCAGCTTCCCGTAGCTGTGTCTCATCTGGTCAAATCTCAGCGCTTAATGATTGGTTATCTGGCAGCTCAGGAGATGACCGAGCTGTCCTTACACCCTGCAGATTGGAGTTTGCTTCCCAGGAGAACGTTCTTCCCGGTTTCTGCATTGAGGGAAATCACTCTGGGGATAATGAGTGCTCTCCTCCTGTCGCCAATCATCCAGAACGCGATTCTTTTCCAGGCGACGTAAGTCAGGTATCACATGACAACAACCTGGCTGTGGGTAATTCTCTGTCGTTGCCATCTTCAGGTTCCAAGCCAGCGCTGAAGGTTTCTGATCCGGGGGTTTTATCTACGCTTTCACCTATTGATTTCTCCGCTTTCTCTACTTCCTCGTTGCGTAGAAGGACCTCGAAACCAGGGGGTGATTTGGCAGGCTGGTTTGGTGTGGCCAGCCAGGATTCTGATCCAGTGGTTTTGAATACGTAGGCTCCTAATGATAGCTCCGGTTCCCCGATGCGTAGATGGTCCTCGAATGTTGATTTGGCTGGCCGGTTTGATGTGGTCAGCGTGGGTTCTGATCCGGTGGTTTTGCGTACGCTGTCACCGAATTCTGGTCACTCCACTTCCTCGGTGCATGGCAAGATCTCAGAGCCTGGAGTTGGATTGGCATGCTGGTCTGGTGTGGGCAGAGAGGGATCGATCCCGTTTCCCCGCCCTTCGTTGTTTGGTAGTTATCCTGCGCGTAATATATTTTCACATAATAATAATATTAATAATATTTATATTGATTATAATAATAATAATATGAATAATAATAATAATAATATTGATATTAATAATAATAATATTTGTATTAATAATTTTAACATTAATAATAATAATTATAATAATAATATTTATATTAATAATAATAATAATAATAATATGAATAATAATAATAACATCTTTAATAAGAATATTAATTATAATAATAATAATATGAATAATAATAACAATATGATTAATAAGAATAATAATAATAATAATAATATGAATAATAATAATAACATTATTAATAGGAATTATAATTATAATATGAATAATAATATTAACATTGATAATAATAATAATTGTAATATTAATAATTTTAACAATAATAATAATTATAATGATAATAATAATAATAATAAATTCATTAATACTAATAATAATAATAATTTGATGGTCGAGATTAATGAAGATTCAGTATTTAATACAAACATTTCTAACATGGAGAATAATAAAAATAATAGTACTAATGGTATTAATAATCATTTCCTTTCTTCTCGTTCTAATAACAGGGTTATTAATCTTTCCAGTTTCTCCTTTCCCCCTTCCATTTTTAAAGTTTTGGGTAAAGGTTTAAATTTTGCCTTAGCCCCGAAGAAAATCCCTGTGGATGATATCATTTGTGACATAGAGTTTGGGATCAGAGGTTTACCTGATAGGATCAAGGATACTATTAGGCAAGATTGTGTGGTTGTCTTGAGAAAGGCTAAGCCCCCTAAGAGCAACCTTAGCAAGGAAGAATCAACAACTCTCATATCCTTAAACCAGGACAAGGATATCATTGTTCTTAAGGCAGACAAGGGTGGTGCAGCCGTCATTCTTAACAAGGTTGATTACCGCAGCAAGATGTTGGATCATCTTCATAATAGTGGTAGCTACAAAAAGCTTCCCAAGAATCCTTTAAAGAAGGTTGCTAGGAATGTGGCCCTTTCCATTAAATCCATTAGCTCAATCAGTTCCCTACACCATAAACTCATTGAGAGCAACCCTATCACTCCTAGAATCGATGGTCTCCCCAAGATTCACAAGGATGGAGCTCCCTTAAGGCCCATTGTCAACACCATTGGAGGTCCTACCTACCTTCTTGCTAAGTTCCTTGCGTTAAAGCTTAAGCCCTTGGTTGGTCGTACGGATTCCTTCGTAAAAGACTCTGCTTCATTTATTGAGGAGCTCAAGGACATCAAGCTTGATGCTGGGGACATTCTTGTTAGTTTTGATGTTGTTTCCCTGTTGACTTGCATCCCTATTAATGAGGCCATGGAGGTGATCAACCATCTAACAGATCTTGACACTGCTAAGTTAGTTGAGATCTGTCTCACTTCCACCTTTTTTTGTTTTGAGGGAGAGTTCGTCGAGCAAACCTGCGGGGTTGCCATGGGCTCACCCCTTTCCCCTGTCATTGCTAATCTTTTTATGGTAGATTTTGAGTCCAAGGCTCTAAACTCTTCCCGGCTCTTACCAAAGCTTTGGAAAAGATATGTGGATGATACCAATGTTATCTGGTCTCACAGCCAAGAAGAATTAGATGTCTTCTTCGATCATCTCAATAATCAATCCTCAGCCATTAAGTTCACTAAGGAGTAGGAAGTTGATGGTTGCCTTCCGTTCCTCGACATTCTTATTTCTAAGAATAGTGATGGTTCCCTCACCCACCAAGTTTTTCGGAAGAAAACCCATACTGAGCAGTATCTTCATGCCAGTTCCCACCATTTCCCGGCTCAAAAGATGGGTGTTCTTAATACCCTTGCTACTCGAGCCCTAAGGATCTCGGATAAGCAGAGTTTTGAGAAAGAGAAATCCCATCTCCTTGATGTCTTTGTTGAGAATGGTTATAGTAGATACATGGGTCAGAAGGCTTTCCTTAAAGCTACCAAGAATTCTCTGTCTAAAAGGGAACCGAAGGAACGAGTTCCAGGTGTCCATCTTCCGTATGTTCAGGGGACTACTGATAAGATTGGAAGGATTCTCAGGATGCATAGTGTCCCTATGACCTTTAGGCCCCTGAACACCATTCGTATGTCCCTCAGATCAGTGAAGGATCCTATCGACCCTAAAGATATGAAAGGTGTGTATATGATCCCCTGTTCCTGTGGGACCCCCTATATTGGGGAGACTGGTCGGTCCATTAATCAAAGGATTAGTGAGCATGCAGCGGACCTTAAGCATAGGCGAACTAAGTCTTCCACTTTAGCTGAGCATGCTGAGAAAACCAATCATCATGTTTGTATTGAGGAGGCTAGTGTTATTGCTAAGGTTTCGCACTTCCATCATCGGAAATTTAAGGAAGCACTTGAGATTGAAAAGAGGCCGAGCAATCTCAATAGAGAAGATGGTTGGAAAATCAGTAGGTGTTGGGTCCCAGCACTCTCTTCCTAATCATTTTTTCCGCCCCCTTCCTCCTTTTTTTTTTCTTTAACCGTTTTTAACTAATTATTATTTATTTATTTTATTAGATATTATTATTATTATTATTATTATTTTTATTTTTATTTTTTTATTTTTTTATTTTTTTATTTTTTAAGTTAGCTTAATGTTAGTTTCTAGTTTTATTTATTCTTATCTATTTTTATTTATTTATTTATTTATTTTTATTTTTATTTATTTACTTTTTATATCTATTTTTTTTTGTTATTATTTATTTATTTTTATTTTTATTTTTATTTATTTATTTTATTTTATTTATTTATTTATTTTTAACTAACTTGTATACACATATAATTTATTCATATAGGAGAGGTCCTTTATAACTAATTTCCTTTTAAATACTAATTAACCTATAATTTTTAATTATCTATTAATACCTTTTAGCTAACTATTATCACTAATTTAAATTATTTTTATTTATTAAGGGATTGGTCACGTATATAACTTATCTCCCTTATATTATTAAAAAAGTTTTGATCCCGGTCCAATAGTCAAAATTAGCTGTTGGTCAAGTTAGCCGTTGGAGGCTCTGCTCAGTCTATTTAACATGCTAAGCTAGCTCTGTTTCTTCAACTTGTCCTGACGATGAACCACACTGGTTGGTTCGAAACGCGTCGACAAATGATATTTCATGTGATCTTTGCCGAAAAATCTTTTGTAAAGATTCCTAGTACTTCTCTTTGGAATGTTGCGGGTGAATTACATAATCCAAAGGGAAGCACTCGATAAGCAAAAGTTCCCCATGGATAGGTAAATGTGGTCTTGTCCTGATCCTCAAGCGCTACCTGAATTTGATTATAACCTCTAAAACCATCGAGAAATGAAAAGTACTTTTTGCTTGCTAATGTATCTAATACTTGATCGATAAAGGACAAAGGAAAGTGATCCTTCAAGGTTGCTTTGTTCAATTCCCTGTAATCAATGCATACCCTCCATTTACCATTCTTTTTGGGTACTATAACCAAAGGAAAAACCCATCGGCTATCTGAAATTGGATAAATAAAGTTTACATTGAGTAGTTTTTGGAGCTCTTCTTTCACTATCTCCCTAAGATTTGGATTCATCCTTCTCTGAGGTTGTCTGATTGGTCTACTGTTTTCCTCAATATAGATATGATGGATGCAAGTCTTAGCGTCAATACCTTTCATATCAGTATACTCCCATGCAAATGCAGTAGAATGTTTTTGCAAGATTTTGGTTAGCTCTCCCGATTGTGATTTTTCCAAGTTTTTGTTGATATTCAATGTTTTACCTAGAAAAATCTCAATGGTAGAACTACCAAACTCTTCCATAGAGTAAAGAGACATTTGTTTGGAGGATAAATACTCAATGTCAGAATCTAACTGAAATTGT
Source organism: Pinus tabuliformis (assembly GCA_031772625.1). Taxonomy (NCBI): domain Eukaryota; kingdom Viridiplantae; phylum Streptophyta; class Pinopsida; order Pinales; family Pinaceae; genus Pinus; species Pinus tabuliformis. Next base: position 238,827,368 of record CM062820.1, read on the forward strand.
GTGTGGTCATATTCTGAAGATGTTTCAAAATTTTCTAATGTGTTCAGAATTTGACTATCTTCATTGATTTCAGAAATGGTAAAGACAGGTTGTATAGTGTCCTCATCATCGACCCATTCATTATCTCCTACTTCTGTAATTGCTTTTGCTGGAGGATACAGATTGAATTTCTTTGTCGAACTACCATCAGAAATGTACATATCCCCAGATCTACAACTAATGAAAGCATCAGCTGTGGCTAGCCAAGGTCTTCCTAAGATGAGTGGGTGCCCTCCTAAATTACTCTTGGGAGTCAAAATCATGAAATCTACTAGATATTCCCAAGAATCTAAGGAGACTGAAATATCTTCTAATACACCATCTGGTTTGATTATTGATCTATCTGCAAGTTGCAGTAAGGTAGGTGTAAAAAGAAGATTAGGAAGTTTTAGCTGTTCCATAGTCTGTCTACTCATAATGTTGATAGCAGCCCCTAAGTCAATCAAAGTATTTGGAATTTCTATCCCATTTATATGTGTCTTGACAATTGGACTTCCTAGATCTACATATTTTTGCATGGTAATTTTTTCCATCATGATATCTGCAATTTTTCCTACCAACTGGATTCTTCTTGTATCTCTTGGTTTCCTTCCTGGTCTTTTAAGACTCAATTCCTTTATTGTTTTTGCTAGAATAGGAATCTCTCTAATGGCTTGTAGCAAGGGAATCTTGATACGGACATTCTTTAATTCATCTAGGAAATCATAGTTAGGCAACAGGATTTGTTTTTCCACCCCTTCGTCAATTTGTAATCTTTCAGGGAAAGGAGGTGTGGATGAAGATGCAGGTTTCTCAACTACAGGAGTTGTGGGGATTGACTCTTTTTATTTTTCTTTTTGAATGGTTGGGTTTTGAAGAGATGCTTCTTCAGAACCTTTAATGGCTTTAAGAGAATCCTCCTCAGAGGTATCTTGCTCTTGAACATCTATAGAAGGTTTTTCTAAAACTCTATCAGACCTGAGTTGTACATCATTGAGAGGAACAATCATATAGGTAGGAAATTGTTTTCCTTCTACCATGTAAGCATTCTGAGGATTTTTGTTGTCAGGATTTGGCAATGGCTGGGCTGGTAGTTGATTGGTCTTTTGTTGAAATGGAAGCAAGAGTAGAGAATTTGGATTTTGTTGAGAAGGTTGTTGTTGTGGAAATGGTAATGAAAGTTGTGGGTTTTGATTTGGAATTTGTGGATTTTGTTGATTTTGAAAAGATGGAGGATATTGATAAAATTGAGCAAATCTCCCATAAGGATTTTGCATCCCTTGTGCCCATGATTGGTATGGATTTTGAGATTGGGGCCAAGGTTGTTGCCAAGAATTCCAATTTGGTGGGGGCTGAAAGTTCATAGGATTGTTAAATCCTTGATTTTGTGGCCCCTACCGTGGTCTTCTTGAAACAAAACAAAGGGATTTTACTGAATTTGGATCTTCCTGAAAGACAGCTTTGAGCCCAGGAATTGAAGGACAATCCTTGGTCTCATGGCTTTCTGAGCAAATCACACATGTCTCTACAACTTTTGCATCCAAGGGACATTCCCTTAAAGCATGTTTCTTTCTACATTTTGGACAAAAGATGGCTAAGGCTTCGGCTTCTGCTTTCTGTTTGTTTTGTATTTTAAGGGTGTCTAGTTGTTCACTAAGGCTCCCTAAAATATCAGTTTTGAATTCATCAAGCATATTGCCAATCTCTGCCCTACTTACTGATCCAGTTGCAGATTTGTTTGCTCTAATAAGAGAAGGATCTCTAGGCCCTTTTCTAGTTTTAGATTTTCCCCTTGAGAGGTGGACACATAGTTCTGCTATGTCATGGAGTGGAAGTTGAGAAATATCTCCCTTCCCCATCATGTTTAAAATATCTATCCATTCATCTCTAATGGCTTTCAATAGAAGGGCTTTCAAGGTTTCCTCATCTAAATTAGTCATTTTTTCACTCTTTAAGTTGTATTGAAATCTTTCAAGTAAATCCTCCAAGTTTTCATCTTCTTTTTGCATCATCTTGAATACCTCATCGTTATGATTGGTGGGCATAAAATAATCCAAGTATCTATCCAAAATTAGTGTTTTTGAGATTCTTCCATATAGTCATAGGTTCGGCACAAGACTTCAAACTCAAATAGAAATGTTTCAGGATCCTCACTTCGCAACCCATAAAATTTTGGAAGGATAGATGGTGAAATATTGTTCAATGTTGTATGGGTCTCTGCATCGGCTATAGGAAATCCAAATGAGCTATCTCCATCCCTATTTCCCCATTGTTACCTCTACCTCCTCCATTGTTTCCTCCTCCTCTACCTCTACCCCCTCCTCCAAATCCGTTTACTACTTCCTCTGTCATCATAGTTTCCTCAGAGTTCTCAGAGTCCTCTAGTTCTTCTGTTAATGGTGAATGAGGAGGAATTTCTCCCTCTTCTTCTTCAGGTGATTCTACTTCTTTGATTTCAATATGTTCCCCTGTAGAAGTGAAGAAAGGTTCTTTTCCTAGGTCAGATTTGATGGATAGTGTGGGAGAGTCTCCTAATTTAGCTGCTGCCCCTTGAATTCTAGGAATCCTAAGGCTGGGAGTGTGAGTTAGAGATGATGGAGGTGTACTTGTCTATGACTTGAAGTAGCTGGAGTTGTAAAAACCGAACTTTTGGCCCTAGCTATAAACCTTCCCCTAGAATCTCTTGCTCTATGCATGTCATTTTTTTTATTTTTTATTTTTTATTTTTCAAGTTGGGCTAATAATTCTCTTTCTAATCTTCTAGGTCACACTAGGTGCAAGAAGAGAGCATAATCAAGAAATTATTAAACTAACAACTCTCTTTTCTGTTCCTCCAAATCACATTAGGTGCAAGAGGAGAGCATACTTCAAGAAGTTATCAATTTTTCCCTTCTTTTATTTTAAGAGATTGGCTACCTAGTTACACTTCCCCGGCAACGGCACCAAAATGTTTGGTCAATTTAGTGTGTCCTAAATTGCTACATTAATTATCAATCCAGGAGTCGTAAACTAATGAAGTGTGGTGCACTATATGTGCAAGATAGCCTCTTTCTTATATTTTTGTAGTTTTCAATTTTTATTTTGTTTGGGGGTTTTTATCTTTGTTATTCTCCTAATGTGAATGAAAATCCTATTCCTATGTTTCTAGAAGGCAAGTATGGATATAGATTTTAGGCAATTATGTCTTCTATAATGGTTTCCAACACTTAACACTTCAGAAGATCTTAGAATATACTAGTGATGACAATAATGCTTGAACAAGAATGGAAGATGTGCTGCTATCTAAAAAAAGTAAGTAACGAACTATTGATCATGAAACCATCATCTTTGCTGCTATCTAAATACAGAAAAATAATTTAAGCTACTGCACTCAAAGAAATCAAGAATTGCAAAGAAAGTAAAACTAAAATCAAATCACACATTCATAATCTGATCCCTCGCCAGTTAGTCTAGCTATGGCTTTCGGAGGTAACCGTCAATGATATGAGCAATTTAATATCTAATTGCAGAAAAGTAAAACTAAAATCAAATCACACATTCATAATTCGATCCCTCGCCAATTAGTCTAGCTATGGCTTTCGGAGGTAACCGTTAATGATATGAGCAATTTAATATCTAATTGTAGAAAAGCAAAACTAAAATCAAATCACACATTCATAATTCGATCCCTCGCCAGTTGATCTAGCTATGGCTTTCGGAGGTAACCGTCAATGATATGAGCAATTTAATATCTAATTGCGGAAAAGCAAAACTAAAATCAAATCACACATTCATAATTCGATCCCTCGCCAGTTAGTCTAGCTATGGCTTTCAGAGGTAACCGTTAATGATATGAGAAATTTAATATCTAAGATAACTAATAAAGCAAGGAAACAAAACTGAAATCAATAAAACAGAATTGGAATTAAAAACTAGGAAAAGCAAAGTCAGCAGAGAATTAATCCCATGTCATTAGTCATTGTGAAAATTATATGCAGATGCCCGAGCTACCTACTCTATCTTGAAACATACATGCACTGATAAATGTTATACAAAGTTGTAAAATCATGAACAGAAGTGGAATGTTAATACCATGACAATTGAAATATACACAGGTGGAATATATGCAAATGGAAATAAGAAAACAATGCAGGAAAATTTACAGCAACAAGAGAATCAAAACCTCAATGTACAGGGGCCCTCTACACAGCCTCGATCAACAGGCTATCAATCCAAGATTATGTTCATGCAATCATGTAGAAACAGAGTCTTCTCATATATTTCATAACACAGTTACAGCAATAAAACTAGTGTCATGCCACAGTGGGCTTGAACAACAAAAATTACATTCACAAAGACTAAGACTATGCATTATAGAAACGCATTATTTATAACAAAGTTTACATAACTGTTTACATAACTATTTTCTTGTAGAATTACGTGAACAGGGGACACGTAAAAGACAGCGTCCATGGATTTAGTGTACTGGTTGCCAAAAATATTAAATCTATCAACTGTGGCTGCTAGATTCTCATCATGGGTCAGTCTACAGGTGGCAACAGACCCCAGAGAGTTAGGAATAGCCACGCATCCTTCAGAATCCTTCACGTGCTGGAAAACAGAGTTTGGCTGCCATAGGACTCTTACGTAGGACCACTGTTTGACCACTGTTGACCACAGCTTCCCTTGATGAATTCGCCTGAACCAATAGGACCTGATCCATGTCTAGGTCATTTCTAACTTGCCCATGTGGCTTGTTTTGCCTAGTGACACTTGCAAAATAGAATTTAACAAAAACTGCTGCGGAAAGTGACTGGATTCCGCAGCTAATGAGTAAAATCTAGTTCAAATAGAAAACACAAAAACATAGTCAGAAAACCACTTAAATGCTCTTTTAAAATCAATATGCAATGATATTTGATAGCTTATGGAGTGCTGGTGAGGGAAAACTTCTGGGAAAAATGTGTAGGAGAGGTGTAATTTCAAAGCTCTACAAAAATCAGCCAAAAACCATAGAGCTACTATACCTAGCCTAAAATCTAATTTCAATTCAGTCATCTCAAGCTATAATTGCAGTCCTCCTAACTGAGATTGACAAGGAGAGAGCCCTCTCCCGACCTGGTAGGGCTAGCTACCAGGTTAAGCGTGGTTTGTGGTTATCCTAGGATTGCCTCCCTTCAGTCTGAGGTCAATCTAGGCTTTAACAACTCTGTTCACTTGTATACCCATGATGATCCCAAAAAGGAAATTTTCCCAAAGAGGATGAGAAGCTTCCAGAGCAGCAAGTTAGAGGTTATTTGGCATAGATAAGGTCGAATTCTCCTAACTTGGCCTCTTGGTCTCATCTCTATGAACTACCACCTTGAGATAAGGGCCTGATGCTATCTTTGGAGAGGTCCTAACTCCCTTTCCAAGCTTATATATTCATCCTCTCCCATTCCCAAATGGGTCTATGCGCATTTACACCCTTATGCTAAGATTGTGCCTATATACTACTCATTTGGCTTGGAGAAGGAGTGCTTGGAGTGCTTAGCTTGGACTTCGATATTCATTCAAGGAGAGCCTATCAACATCAAAGCATGGTTGTATTCTTCCCTTTATTTTCTATTAATATACAACTCCTGGTTCATTTTCACTAAATGTGTATGCTCGTGTATCATTTAGCTTAACATTCGTTGATTAGTTAAGTAGGTTTCTTTTGAATATGCTATTTGCATTTTCATGCCTTTTTGTGTCTTGACCTCTTGTGTAGGTTCATAAACACTCAGAGCAGCAGGAATGATCTCATGATGCAAGTGATTCAAGGTCTTCAGCGAAGGAGATCGAGATAGCATCAGAATGAGGTAGGCCATCTTCTTCATCTCTCTTTTCAATTGAAACTTAGGAAAGTGTCTAGTAGATTGTCACTTCAGTTGCTAGACCCACTCATTGGGCTAGAGAAATTGTCTTTGTCCGTAGAGAGGACTTAACTAGACAACACACTCTTATACATTATTTGATCTTATATATCATAATAATATGTGCTAGGCGCTCTCCCACAACTTGGTACACTTTTTGGTTGCAGTCCAGATTCCTATTGTAACTTGTATTCTAAAAGTCGTAAAGCTATGTTTCAACTATTGCACTTAAAAATAAGTGTCACTTAATTTCTATCATTTCAATGTATCTTGTTGATTTTGGTATTATGCATTCTTTTGTCTTCTGTTGATGTTATTTGAGTGTGAGGTCACTATTTCAGGACATATTTTCATGTATTTCTCTCTCTTGTCTCATTGACTCCACACAGTCATTTTCATATATTTGATTGTCTTTGCAACTTACTAACATTTATCCCTCCTAGAACTATGCATGATACAATCTTAAGTCATAGTGATGTATCCTTTGCCTCTTTCAACTCTTCAGTATGTAGTCCAAGGGGACATTGTTATGAAACCAACTCACAAAAAGAGAGAAAAGATAGACAAATGTCTTCAAAATAAGCCTCTTCGATGGGGAAGCCTCTTTTACATTACAAAAATGAACAATTCTTGGATGATACAGATGACAAGGGCTCCTTTCTATATATAGGAGTCTAAGGGGTCATAATATAATCAGAGTCGACATAACAATAATAATGTAAGGGCACAATAATAATAATAATGGACTTCTGTGGGGCACAGTTAGTAACAATATGGGGACTACATGGGCAAAAAAATATAATAAGTGGGTTATACTAATAACAATAAGGGGTTACGCTAGTAGTATATGCACCTAACATGCCCCTCTCATTCCAAAAGTGTTGTCCTCAATGCTTGAGTAGTTCTTGAATCTTCTGTATAAAATTCTTGTCCTCCCATGTGGAATTTTCAAAGGGTAAGTTCTTCCACTTAATGAAATACTATGAAATTGATCGATTTCGTAGATCTCTGGTTCTTACTTCTATGACTGCTTCAGGTTCTGATATGATTTTTCCTTCCTCTTCAAGTTCTAGAAATATTGTTTCAACTAGGATCTTCTACAACTTTTGAATGAGTCGCCACACTTATTTATCATTTTTCCATTCATCCTCTAATTCATTTATCCAATGTAGTTGGATAATAGAAGTGGCACAAAACAATGCTTCCACATCCTCATCCTTTTGCGAGAGTGCATCTGCAACAGTATTTTTCTCCCCTTTTTTGTAGATGATTTCAAAGTCATAACCCAACATCTTTATGACCCATTGTTGTTGTTCTTCTAAAGATAATCTTTGTTCTAAAAAGTATTAAGACTATCATGATCCATTTTTATGTTTAAATGTCTTCTCATTAGGTAAGGTCTGATGTTTGGAAGAACACTTCCTGGAATGAAATTAATAGCATAATCATGATCACGAATAGGTGGTAGGCCTTTGGGAGACTAAAATACCTTGGAATGATTGTCCAAGTGTTTTTGGAGATTTGGAGAATTAGAAGATTTTGATGTGGGAACCTCTAGAGAACACAATTGTGCAATTACACCTCTTTTTTCTTTCTTTATAAGCTTTGTCATTCCGTTAGAGATGATTATCTTTCCCGATTTCCCTGTGATACCCCTTAATTCAACTTCCTTTACTTCTGAAGAAAATTTCATGAAAAGTTCTTGAAAATTAAAAGCTATTGTACCCAAGGATTGTAGCCATTGGACTCCTAGTACAACATCAACACCAGTCATTGGAATGGAAAACATTGGGATATTCAATACATATTCTCCAATGGATAGCTTGATATTATGGCGCTTTCCAGAGAAATTTATGGTTCCTCCACTTCCAACCATCACTTGACAGTCTGGTGCTAGATATAGGAAGTAATTCAATTTCATGGGTATCTTATAATGAATAAAATTATGGGTACTGACCGAATCAATCAACACTATTACCTTTTTCTTCTTAATATGTCCTCCTATCTTGAGAGTTTGAGGAGTGGTTTACATCCAATGCATTACAAGATATTGTTGGATTCATTTCTTGATGCTCTAAGTGATATTTCGCTTCTTGAACCTTTTTCTTCTTGATATGTCCTTCTATCTTGATATTTTGAGGATTGATAATTCCATCCAATTCATTACAAGATATGGTCGGATTCATTTCTTCTTTCTCGATGTGACCTTTTGCTTCTTGAACCTTTTTTTTTCTTGATATGTCCTTCTATCTTGAGAGTTTGAGGAGTGGTAATTCCTTCCGATGCTTCACAAGATATGTTTGGATTCATTTCTTATTTATTTGGGGTTGGTTCCTAGTGTATATCCTCTTCTTTTGATGTTTCCTGATCCTTTTCTTCCTCCTCTCCATAATCAATGTAAAATAATTTATTCTCAGCACACTTATGACCTTTAATGTATTTGTTATCACAATTGTAACAAAGCCCTTTTCCTCCCTTTTATTCCAATTGTTGTGGTTTCAAACTTGTAGGTTGTGGAAGGTTAGGAGAAACATCACTTCCATCTTTATAGTTGTGTGGGGTAGACTTCCTCTTTGCCATAATTTTTCTTTCCACTTTTCTTCCAGCCTGAATGCCTTCTCCAATGAATCAGGTTCCCAAAGACGAACCTCATGTTGAATGTTATCCTTTAAAGTCCCTATGGAGACATCAATCCTCTACCTCTTTGGAATACCATTTTCCCTTATATTCAAGTTTTGAAAGTCCTCAATAGGGCCTACCATTGAACACTTTTGTTTGAGATTTATCAATTGGCTAAAGAAGGTGTTTCTCTTTGTATCCTCGTAATGTGCTATCATTTCCTCCAAGAAAATTGACCATGTAACAAGTCTTTTATGAGAAAAAAACCATTTATACCATAAAAATTCACTCGGTTCTAAATAATCAGATGAAATACGTACATTTTGTAATAGTGGTACATCATGTAGATCAAAAAATTTCTCCATATGTAGTATCCAATTTACTAGATCCTTTCCATCAAACTTCCTCATCTTGTTTTTTCTTGATTTTAGGAGCTTGATCCCGAAATGACTGTAAATCTATAATTTTAGATCTTTAAGTTCTGAAATTTCGGCCTATAATAGCTCTTTGATTCCACTTTCTAACATCGTAATTCGGATCGCAATTAGATTCCTAAAGAAAGATTTATTACCAATCTCCCACAATAACCTAATTATAGACTAGTTCAATAGAGTGAACTTGTACGACATGCCATGTGCCACTATTTCAACCTTATGTTCTGAAAATTATACCCAAAAAAAACACAGCCCATCCTCTTCCCGTAACTTCTTATGAAATTTCAATCTGATTCTAAGAGAGAATGTTATGATGATTTTCCCAAGGTCCCCTGTTTAGGATGTAATTCGGGAATCTACAAAAACCCTAACCTCCTCAGATCATATATCTGAAACTATAGTGAGACAAGATCTAAAATTCGGACACGAGGTTTAGACTGATTTATTCTCAAATGGGTTTTTTTTGTAGCTTCTGAAACTTCATACGAAAAAGTTAAACTGAAAATTCCACGTTGACCTGTTTTAGATGAACTTCTGGAGCTTGCACAAACCTTAACTTCTTTAGATCATATCGCCAAAATATAGTGAGAAAATATCTGAAATTCATACCCAAGTTTCAGCGCGATTTCATCCCAAATGGGTTTTTTCTTAGCTTCTGAAATGTCACAGAAAAACATATATAGTGAAAATTCCACAATGACCTATTTAGATCAACGAAACCCTAGAATCCAAAGCTATGATACCAAATGTTATGAAACCAACTCACAAAAAGATAGAAAATATAGATATACACCTTCAAAATAAGCCTCTTCGAGGGGGCAACCTCATTTACATTACACAAATGAACAATTCTTGGATGATACAAATGACAAGACCTCCTTTCTATATATAGGAGTCTAAGGGGTCATAATATAATCAGAGCCGACATAACAATAATAATGTAAGGGCACAATAATAACAATAGTGGGCTTCTATGGGGCACAATAATAACAATATGGGGACTACATTGGAAAAAAAATATAATAAGGGGGTTGTACTAATAACAATAAGGGGTTACACTAGTAGTACATGGACCTAACATACAGTCTCCCTCAAATGTACTATTAGCAACCTTGATGTCTGGACCATGAATTTGGCTGCTTAGCCCTATCAACTGCGTAATACCTTGTACTATATTTCCATGGATTGTGCATTTCATAGTTGCATATTACAGTGGATCCTCCTTGTGTCACTGTCATGCCCAATTGTGCAGTACCTTAAGCTTCCTCTTCAACCACTATGCATTGCATAGTTATAATGTGCAATATTATCTCCTTGTCTCCCGAGCTTGCCCAACTATGTAATTTCCTTTATGTTGTGGGCATCCCACTATTCATTGTGAAGTTCTAGTGAGAAGCATGTCACTTTGAGGTCATTGAGACCCTCAACTTTGTAATTTATAGAGTTTTCCCCTTAATCACTATGCATTGCATAGTTATGGTGGTTAGCCATATCCCTCTTGTTGATTGAAACCCCTCATTGTGTTGTACCTTGTCATATATTTCCTCTTACTATACATTGCACAGTTCTAGTGGACACAAAGGTCATCCATTAGACATTGTGATGCTCAAATACATAATATCTACCTGTTATTTCTTGAGAATTGTGCACTATGCATTCTGAGTCAGTAAGCTCATCACCTTTTCTCTTGGACTTCCCCACTACATAGAATCCTAATAATCCTTCCTTAATTGCACATTGTACAATTACATAAGATGGTGAAGTCATCCCTAGGTCCCTATAGCACTCATCTACATAATTCTTAGCCTCCTTCCTATAAGGCCTTTGCACATTTCCCTATCACATCCAACATCTTCCATAAGTAGGCATATGTAGAATAAATTATTTTCGGGCTGATATTGCCTTTTCATGAGTGGAATTCATTTTCATGTGTATCATCTAAACATGCAAGGTGATGCTCAAGGAATATTTCAAGTAGAAGCTACAAGAGAGCACTTATGAATAAGGAGCAGAAGAAAGAACTATCATGAATAAATCCTAAACCATGACAGAATGGTGGCATCTCCTGTTGACTTGGAAGGTTCTAACATTGATCTAGACTCTTTGGAGGGTGAATATGAGCAAGAAAATATCCATCATGAGTAATTAAAAGTCATACAAGCAAGGAGAAATGCTACGCCTAAACACATCACAATGAAGTTCCATGCAATCAATGCCAAGTCATGGCTTCTACAAGTGACATCAAAAAGTAATGTTTGTCACTGTGTATTTCCACATCATTTCTGGAATGTAATTATTATATTTAAAAAAATGGCAAAATGTAAAATGTGTGGAAGACCAAGCGTCCCACATAGCATGTGAAAAGTCACTAGAAAGTTCTAGAGTCATTAGAAGTTCAAAGTTCATATAGGAATTTAAAAACTCATAGTATAAGCTCAAGAGTCATGAGGGTGGTCAAGAGTCACATCGGAGGTGAAGAGTCACTTTGTTTGTTATAGATAAACCCTCATGGATCAACAGAAAAAGCTTTTGTACTTTGGAATTTTCACCTTGGCTTCTCTAGCTTGGCATAAGAGAGAAGATATTTCTTCAGAAGAGCAAGTGGTGACTTAATGTTCCACTATTGGGGCTCGTGTCACATCCTTCTAATAATGTATTTTGGGACTTTCACTTAATATATGAAGCTCTCATAGTTGACACACTTTCATGCATAATTTGTGAATGATTGTGCGACTATTCTTTCACTGTATTTGCTGTATGTTTGTCATAACACATACTAATGAAACTGAACTATTTTGTTGGATTTGGTATGCATCATATTGAATGTGCATTGTTACTTGATTTTATTATAATTGTTGTCTTGTGAACTAATTTGCAGGTTAATCAACTATTCTTTCATGCTCTTGTGTGTTATTTTAGGATAATACTATTAATTTTCTTCTCTCACTCTCTCTTTTCCCTTCCATGAAAGTACCATATATGCATTGCAATTGTATGCCTCAAAGTGTCAAATTATGTGCTTGTTTCAAACATTATTTACATAATCTCATATGTTAATAAATACAACCAAGGAAAATTCGTAAGAATAATGTCAAACGACCTTATTTCCTAGTTGGGGCTCCTACTCCAAATGATGTGAGGTCTATTTGGGACATCATACCAGGGAGGCCCCCTTGGTTGGTGGATTTCTAGCACCATCAATATTTGGTGTTAGAAGGAGGGCTAGATGACATGCTAAGCCCATTGAGTCTATTTTGAATCTCTCATCTTGAGTGGCTCATTCCCAAATCATAATACCAATATGTTTTTTAAATACAGGAAATATTACACTCCATGCAGAACTTCTTTACTACTTGTCTTAATTAAAGTTTGATGAAAAGGGTGGAATTTCCATAGCCAAGCATACATATCAATTTATTAAGTTTTGTGATCTTAATGAAGTGATTTCTGAAGATGTTTCTTGTAAATTATTCACCTTCACACTTGAAGGTCGATTTAAATTATGGTTTTATACCTTATCATTTACTTCTATTCATTCATTTGAACAAATCTTCAAGGATATTCATCAAGATTTTGATAGATATGATTACCGATATGTTTATATAAGGATTAACAACTTAGAGTAAAACATGATGAGCCAATAGAGGATTTCGCTAATAGATTTGTTCACCTATGTTATGAATTTATTGAGGAAGATGTGGATGGGGTTTCCTTCAAGGAAAAGTTTTATCATTTGGTTCAAATCTCTTTGAAATGATGTGAATCTGAATCCTTGTTTGATTATTGTCTTCTAACTTTCATCAATCATGAGGAACCTATAATATCATATGAGGAATCTATGACTCCTTCTGTTCCTTCTCCTCCTCCTTATTCATTACCAAATAAAGTGGTCCCTCATATCGATTTTGGCATTAGGAAATCTAAAAATTGATCTTTTGATCCTTTTACCCTACCTATATTTTCTTACCATGATCAAGATCTCATCCAGGAAAACTTCAAATGTTATCTTATTACGATGAAACCTAAATTGGAGATTGGTCCCTTGATTTCCTCAGATCACATTAATGTGCATAACTTAAATATTTAATATAACATCATTAAATGTGTTGTTTGTTCAAGGGAAACCTATCATCCTTTATCATCTACATGTCATTACCCTTTGTACCTTATTCCTCTTGATTAATCTGCCCCTCTAGCTAGATCTTTTGATACCTTTGATTTTTAATTTGTTGTTCCAAATACCAATTAGGTACAAGGTGGTCACATCTCATAGGTATAGGAGTAGAAAGGTAAAGACACTTTTGATACCTATCCCCTATTTCAAAGTCCTCCATGTCAATATGGTGTTCCTTCATTCTTGGTTGATTTAGAGTATAGTGATCTCGACAATCAATCAAATGAAATAAAGACGCTCAATAAATATAAAGCCTTATGAAACCATATTTTTGATGACAATTAATCTATTGATATGTGCGGTGATGGATGCCTAGTTACATCGACCAATTTCTTTATTTTTGAAGAAGGCTTCAATTTGAAAGGTTCAAATCTTGAATATGATCTGGTTAAATAAGATTCTTTAATGGACACTTCTTCTTCAGCTGACTGTCCTTTGTGTTCTATTGCTTGTTATGAGTTAACTTGTGATTAAAATATGCCTTTCCCTTCGAATATGCAATCCAATCTGCTAAATTTTGAATTAACATAAGGAAGTGAGGGCATCCCTGATGAAGAATAAATAAATGAAATCATACAAAATCCATTCCTTTCCTTACAATCTCTAGTCTTGCATCAGGATAATTCTTTAGTACAAGTTGCTCATGAGATTTTTGTAATCTATACATCCTTAGATATGCAATAAGAATAATCTTATGACATGAGTAATCTATTTGTTGAAGTTGTAAAATCTTATCAAGCCAATGATGTAGATGGTTTCCATATAGATAATCGTGATCTTGACTTAATCGATAGTAGTTATCCATGTGCAATTCATGATATGACTTGGCTCTCAAAATGTAATTATTCAACATTTGAAAGTTTCAAGATTATTTAGGGAGTAAAGGCACTTCAACTTCTGTTGATGGTTATGATAAGTTCTCGTGATCTTGATAAGATCCCTGAACTAGGCCAAATCTGGATTTTCTCACAAGTTCTTTTCTTGATATTATTTCATTGGATGCAAACTCATTCTTGAAAGATTTTTAGCATTTCCAAGTAGGGATTCCTAATTTTCAAATTTAGGTTTCTGATGAGATACAAAATTTTGTTTTAATTAATTCATCTTCATGTAAACCTCTAACATTGAAGGCATGATTAGAATGTATTACATTTCATGGATCATTTTGATTATCAGGATAGAGATCATCATTGGCTGCAGAATTCATATCTACTAAGTGATTTTGTGAACGATCAACTCCTAATCTCTATTGTGAATGTTATAAAGCTAATCATTTTCATTCTGGTTCGATCAATTCTTTTGAGTAGCATTCAATGCTTAAATAAATTAGTGGATAAAAATCCCATTTTGATATGGATACTAGACTTTATCTAACATATGCTTCTAACTTTTTGTCAGCATGTTATTCTGGTTGGTTTCCCAGATTCCCAATGCCGACAATTGTTTTTAATGCCCTAATATTTCAAATTTCTAGTCTGGTATGGAATCAAATACTAACGGAATTGATCGACAAACAAGAATATTATATGTCAATCCACCAATCTGATCATAACATTGGGTCTAACAACTTCCATTTATATTGTCATTTTTTGCTAGTATAATTGATGATAGTTGTTTTCCATCTATTGACCTTGTTGAACTCATTGATCATTATGATTTATCATTTCGCTATTCATATTCTTATGAAATAGTTGAGGAACTTTAGCCTTTTTTGATGGTTATGTCAGGTCCTCACTATTTTCACAAGGTTTTTAGTAAAAATCATCTTATTGTTCTTTGCAAGATTCTTCCCTTGACTGAAATGCACTCATTGAAAACTCATTCTCCCAAGAGTTTCAATTTTTTCAAAAGGATTGTTTTGAATTCCATGATTGAATCTATGGTTGGCTAGAAATATATTATTTAGCAAGCTTTATTGTTAATAATAAGTTTTGATCTTTCTTGATGTTTTCTAAGACTAAGGACACAGACAAAGGTACATTCAAAAGAATATTTCAAGGTTGCTATGGTTGTTTTTCAGACTGAAAAGTTGTGATTGTGGATTGATTAAAGTTAATTGTTATGGCACCTCTTGCTTCCCCTAGGAAATACCTTCCATTTTCTCTACAAGGTTTTCATGTTGTAATCTTTACTTTTGCATATTTGTTTATATTGTTTTTAATTGTTTACATATTTGTGTTTGTATGTGGGGAGAAACTTAAGTGGATACATTGGAAATTTCGGTTTACTTATTCGTGAAATTCTAGCCCGTTAGGATGGGAGTAGCTCTAGATGCATTTTTTCTTTTCTAGTTAGATCACATGGCCCTGCATTCCCCCTTCCATATATAGACTTTGCATTTTCTTTGTTTTACATGTTGTTTTTCTTTTAGTCTCACATTTACTTTGTTCTTTTGCTTTGTTCATCTTGTTGTCTTATTTATTTTCTTTTGTTTATTGTTTAATAAGATCATGCATGAAAACTACTCTCCTTTCACTAAAAAGGACAATGTGGTATAGATTTAAAAGGGAAATTGTGATGAAAAGAAATGCTTGGCTAGCTTGTGACCCAATTCTTTGTTTGGGTTTACATATCTTTAAATTCAATTTTGTGTGGGTGGAAAATATGGTTTGCTCCACATGGAAAGCCTTTGGTCAAACCATGAATCCTGTATATATTTTAGGATCTTCATTCCTTACTCTACCCTTATATTAATTGGTGTTTGAATGGTCAACTCAATCGAGTAGAGAAGGGAAAGGAGAAAACTTAAAATGAGCATATCAATTTCAAATATCATTCAAATCCCACAAACAAGGGACAAAATTTCTTGCTGACAAAATAAGTCGAGATCCCTCTTCCACCCCATGAAATGAAATTCTAATATATACTGAAGCATATTGAAAATAAATAAGGGTAAAGAATAGAAAGGCTTCCTGCACAAAGAGGTGAATGAAGCAACTTTGTGAGGGTACTCAATAGGCCTACTAGAAGCGAAGAAATTCTTGTGATTCCTTGAGGTGTTGAGGTACTAAATAGGCTCACTAATAGCAGAACAACAACAGGGAATATGTTTAACTCTAAACATCAAAATCTTGGTACATTTATTATCCTTTCCCCCAGTTGATACAATTGAGGCATGACTAGTCTTGTAAATGTGTTTTAAGTTGAGAAAGGGAAGAGGAGATACTATATCTTTAACCAGGATAAGTAGGAAATTTGGGGTAATCTATATGGTGAATCAATACTTCCTGAAACACAAAGATTTCATTCTCAATTGTAGACATAGGTAGAGAAGATAGAGTTTTTCCATTGTGTCTCCAAGTGTTTTCGCTGTCGCAAATACCCTCCAAAATTTTGCATAGACTTGAATTTTGGAGCCTCCTTGTGATCTTACGATCTATCATTTCAAGTTGTCCACTATCGCTTCAAGGTCGATTAATGTTTCACAAGTTTCTGAGTCTTCTTCTGAGATTATAAAGTGTTGAAGTCACTTGTTTACACATGCCTAGGATTTGATGGATTAATAATCACATCTCTTCCTAGAAAGCTTAGTATTCAATGACTATCTGTGAAGATATGTAGTACATAGTTCTTGAGAGTAAGGCTTGTGCAGTTGCTAGGAATCGTTTTTGTGCAATGTTTGGTTACAACACTTCTGTAGTCACTGTTGATAGTAACTATGCAGTCCACAAGGATAATTCACTATGCAATCCATGCCAACGGTAAGTGTGCAACATCATCTGAAAGTCTCTCTCTCTTAGTTGCAAGTGTATCATCATTTAAACGGATTTTCCTTATTGTTGCTTTTGTGCACCTTCATTATCACGAGTGTCATTTTCACTTTCACAATTGTCACTTTTTCTTGTTTTCACTTTAACAAGTGTTTCTTTTCCCTTTTCTTCACTTTGGCATGTGAAAAGATGCCTCAGTGCCTTTACAACAGAATCTTAAGCTTTGGGTTGAGGATGATTATAAAGAGGCGGATGCCACATTATATAGACAACCAGTTGGGAGTCTAATTTATTTGACAACACCTAGACCAAAATTAGCTTTCTCTGTTAGTGTATTAAGTCAATTCATTTCAAAACCTCTTGAGAACCACTGGGTAGAAGCAAAAGGTGTCTTGAGATATCTTCAAGGAACCATTGATTTTGATATTATGTACACTGATTCTTCTAATGTTAATTTGATAGGCTTTTCAGATTCAAACTAGGTAGGAAACATGGATGACAAAAGATTCATAACAAGTTATGTTTTCAATATCGGGTACGAGGTAATTGCTTGGAGCAGCAAGAAGCAAAGTATTGTTTCATTATCTTCTGTAGAATTAGAGTATCAAGCAAGGTGTGCAGCCACATGCGAGGTAGTTTGGCTGAAGAGACTTCTCCATGATGTTGGAGAAGAACAAAAAGATGCTACAATAATAATATGTGACAACCAAAGCTCAATCAAGCTCGTGAACAACCCTCTATCTCAAAAAAACACAAAACATATTGATACTCAGTTTCACTTTGTTAGAGAGAAGATCCAGTCTAAATAAATTTTTAATGAATATTGTAATACTTGTGATAGTGAAGCATATAATTTTATCGAGCCCCTTGGGATGATTAAATTCTAAATGTTTAGGGAGATGTTAGGAGTACAGGTGAACCCTTTCTCCATTAAGGGGGAGTGTTGAAATTAATGGAGAATATGTATTATTGGAGAGAGTTTGTTTCACAATTGTGCGTATGTCCTAAACTAGGATTAGTTCCTATTTTTTAGATGTCAGTTCTAATTATCGCTATTATGATGTAAACTTATATATTATAATTTTGGTGATTAATTGGTAGAGTGTTCTCTACTTGAGTAGTCTCCGGCTGTAGTTTGCTCATTTGTGAGCTGCTAGTTTCGGAATACAAGTATGGTCTTCCATTTTTTAACAACTTTAACTTGAGAAGAAAAAGGAATTTCACATCTTATTGTAAAATGGACCATTTTGCTAAATTTTGTTTATATATTAATTTACCCATCTAATCAGAATATGAACTTATTAGAAATTGGATACTCTCAAATCCCTGGGAAATAGTTCGGTAGGATGTAATTAAACTTGAGGAAAAAAAAGAATTACACATCTTATTATAAAATGCACCATTTTTATAAATAATTTTTTCTTATACATTAATTTTCCCATCTAATTAGAATATGAACATATTAGAATTGGAATAATCTCAAATCTGTAGGAAATTGGTGGGTAGGCAGCCACTTGGCACTAATATAATTTTTAAATTTTATTAAAAGTCAATGCAACCCAACAAACTCTGTAACACATTACAACGGTTGATAAACATTAAGAATAAGCATATGTTGAGCACATTCCCTTGAGAATCAATATAGGCCGTTAATTAAAAAAAAAAAAAAAGTCAACAAATCCTCATCCACTCTATGTTGAAATAAGAAGCCTTGAACAACTAAATATTTTATGATTGCTATCAAGTTATTTTAAATTTTTCTAATTACATATATTGACAAAATGATTAAAATTAAAGGCATAGTCTAACTTATAGATGAAATGGTATTTTTTAGAGCATATTTTTTGGTTTATCCTAATTAAAATTTGGCATAGATTTATAAAAAAAATGAGTTTAATTTGTTTAATCTATAGACTTCAAGTGCTCCAGGGATTTTTTAGGGTGTTTAATCAATTTATACATTCATAAATGTATTTTAAATAACATAAATTCACAATCTTGTTTGAAATTGTATTTACCTATTGAGGTGAAAAAGACTATTTCATCTATAAGTTAGACTACACCTAAATTAAATAATTGATGAAATTAGTCCGTTCCATAAACTCACATAATTATTTATCTTATTAATGACATGATGTTATGCACAATGCAAAAATGTTAGATATCGATTCAAAGATCTATTAAGGAAATTTAATTAAACATAATTATGATTGGTATCGATTTACATGTGATGTTGTGGTTGAGACTTGCCTTTAGAATAATGTTGTGCAAGTAAATTTGTTAATAATTTGATGAAGACATTTTACTACCAAAAGCAAAGATTTATTGTAATACATGTTATTACACTAATGCAACCCCATATCTTGTGTACACATGAACTAAATCAAGATCATCATATTTCATTAATTGATAATGATTAAAAAATCCAAAAATTAAACCTATATTTATTTTTATTTTTCAATGTCAAAATTCAATTTCTATTCTAAACTATACCACATTCCAAAATATCCCTCCATCAATAATCATGATGAACTCCATGCTATCCATGCCCAATCCTTCGTTCATCCATGTGTACACAAGAACTGAATCAATATCATCATGTTTCATTAATTGATAATGATTAAAAAATTGAAAAATTAAACATATATTTACTTATCAATGTTAAAACTCTTATTAGTCCCTACCTTCCACAAGACTATAGCGATTAGTAGATCATTGACTATCCATTAATTTATTAGTTGACCAATTTTTTTTAAGCGTTATCAATGTTTAATCAAAGTTTTATAATCTAATTTTCATCCATTTAAATTTTAAAGAAGGTTTTTGGATATAAAAAGATCTACCTCTTATTGCAAGCTTGGCAAGTCCCAAGTTAAGGAATGTTGTGACCATTCATTTTATCCAAAGCTGAGTTTGCAAAATGTTGTGACAATTAATTTTATCCAAATTCCAATTTGCATGTTAGGACCACTGATTTTAAGTTAGGGGCAAAGGTTTTTTTGGTATCAAAAGATTTTTTATAACCAAAGTTTTTCAGTATTGCACCCAAAGTTTGGTCTTGCATAACAACGAGCTATTGGTGTTAGAATGCCATATGTTTGAGACTTGTAGTAGGTGGCAGTTTTCTAATTTATACGATTATGCCAAGGAGAACGCATGACCTCTGAAGCCCGACATGGATACAGTGGAGCAGACCGTGAAGACCATGGTTGGCCTTGTCTATCTCAAATTTGATGGAAAACCCCTTGAACTTGTCCATTTCCTTGATTGAAAGGTATGTATTGTTATCCCAGTTACAAGTCTTACTGTTAGTGTTTTTCCTTCGGAGCTCTATCAGATTCGTGCAGGGTTTTAATACACTTTGATGTATAATTGTGTGTTGTCCAAGGAGTCTCATGGGGTAGCCTCATTTTATTCTTCGTCTTTTGTGGGATACAACTTGTAAAAGTATCTTGCTAGTCGTCCGAATGTTTTTCATATTCGGAATATACTCCACAGATCTATTGGTACAATTTTGTTTACATCTGGATTATTTTCAGTATATTAGCTTTCTTAGCTACAAGATCCTATCAAGGGTTTGTATACTGGTACTGCACATCAAAATTGCTGCTCTATTCGAAGTTTGAAGGGATCTTTCCAATACAGAGAGGCATTTGAAATGTAATTGTTTTTAATAGTAAAGGGTGTTGTGCTTACTAGGTTGATGACATGATTGGAAAAGTAGATGAATTTTTTCCACCAACAGTGAAGCACAGAACATGCGAGGTATATGATATGGCAAAACAAGCACTTGATGCTGTGAGATCTATAACAGCTCTGGTAGGCCTAAAGCTTCAAAGTGAAACTTGCAACTCATAGTCCCCAGTATGGGATAATATTTAACACAAGAAATGAAAAACAAAAGTTAAAATGCATAATTACATATATCAAACCAAATTACCAACTATAGACCCAACAGACTCAATTGTATATGACCAGATGTTTTGTTCTAATGTTGGAGCCATTAGTTTGGGAGGGGAATACAACCACATTTGGGGTTTTCCTTGGCACACATTTACAAGGTTTATTTTGCAAGTTGTTTCATTGAATTCTTGATCTTTTCAAACCATTTGAGCCATGGTAGCATATGCCCCAAAATGGAATAAATGGTTGTGTCTTCCATGTATTTCCTCAGGTCAAACCCTAGATGCCACTTCTCAAAGACCTGAAGTAGGTAGGTTCCCCTTCTTGTTACTGCACTCATGTTTAATTTCTTCTATGTTATGCCAGAGTATTAACAAATTCATCCAATGTAGGGGCACAGGTGTAGCTTCACTCGACTGGGGCCAACATATAGTGAAAAGACAAGGCCATATAACATTGACAGAGGAAGAAAAGTAAGGGTATGTAGCTTGCATGCAAGCCACGGAGCTTACTAGAATTTTTTTTAATTAAAATTTTATTTCATATTTCAATAAAAAATAAATATTGACATTATATATATAGAATAAAAAACTTATCAAAAAAGTAAACACTAACCATACCTAAGTACTAGTTGTACAAGGAAGCGCAGGATATCGACTGGAAACACATGGAAACCCACAACTATATAAAGAAAATATGTGTTTCTTCTTATGCTAGAGGCTAAATATGTGTTTCTTCTTATGCCAGAGGCTAAACCAAGGGAAAATTCACGAAAACCCCATGATGAAACATCTAATGAGAGATGAGGCCACCATGGCCATAATCAGGCCCTTCGTTCTCTCCAGGAAGACCTCGTCCCTATATTAATAGGAAAAAACTTGTGCTCGATCCCTGGAATCACTAAGTTCAACATTGTCTCATTTGGGCCCACACATGCCCACGGGTACCCACAAGTTGCTACAGTGGGGTGTGTTGTTAGCAACTGAGCTACCCAAGTTCGTGATATTGTTGGCGTTGACAAAAAAGATGTATGCCATCATGACAAACATGGTCATTCCCCCTTAGAATTTTAGTGTAAAGCAGGAAGTATGGTCATCCACGTTGAAGTATCGACTAGGCTCACTCTTTCTCACTTTTGAATTCAGTCCATCAACCAATGACTCGAATCCCTACCCAAATTTCATCATTACTATTGCAAAGGAGGAAAACACCCACCAATGTCTAGCTTCTATGTGTGCCCTATGTTAATGCCAAAGCCTTCAGGAATTTCGCGCTGCAATTACGTTTAGAAAAATGTTATTGTTGTGATACTGGCAAAAGCCCCCCAAAAATTCTCATTTTTTCCTAAGACACCATTTTGACTAAATTTCATGGTCAGCAATGGAAAACTAATGAATAAAAAGGAGAACAAGAGTGGTTCTCTAGGTCACTTGAACTCATCTCACAGGTTCTCCTCAGCCAATAGGCATGATAGATAGTTTGTTAGCTATTTAGCAAGGGAACATGCATGAAATATATTAGTATAAGTTGGACAAGTGGTCACTAAATCGGCCCACAAATTTACTTTATAATTGATCAATTACTTTTTGGGTGGTGTGCTTTCATGTGTAAAAAAGAAAGAGTATTAAATGAAAGAGTATTATATGTATGGCACATCCTCTATTTAGAAATCGAATATTGTAAATGCGTGTCCATAATTTTAGATAACTTGGCCATGTACAATCTCCTTTTTGAATCGATAACCAGGGCTTTAGTCATTAAGTCCCCTATTTAGAAATCAAATATTGTAAATGTGTGTCCATATTTTTAGATAACTTGGCCATGTACAATCTCCTTTTTGACTCGATAACCAGGGTTTTAGTCATTAAAAAATGTTATCAATTGTCCCAATGGTGGAAATACCGAGTGTTGAACTTAGGTAATCACTGTCGTTAGCCAACCTCCATTCAAGAGTAATTGGGCACCTTTTCCATTTAGGTTGTGTTTTAATTTTTTTGAACCGCATAGAAATCTATAAATCCTAGCTTCGTTCAAACATTGGACCAAGTAGCTTTAATGAAGTTTCTTTTCAGCCTTTCGTACAGGAAGATTTCATCTTTGACCCTAAAATTCCATTCCTGGTATCAATTCCTTCATTTTATTATGACTTCTTTAATTACTGTGATTTTCTGAAATTTATTCAACAATCTTAATCACTTCCAGCTTATTTTAAATTTCATGCATATCATTTATCTCGTTTATAAATTTAATTGAAAATATTTTGGGATCCCCCTACTTCCATTGGAGGTGATTCACTATTAGTTGGCAAACCAATATTTTTCCATTTGTTGGAACATGCCCTTTTCACATAATTTGAGCCCTTTAAAACCCTCCTTGAGTAAGATTCAACATTTAAAACCCTCCTTGAGTAAGATTCAACATTTAGAAATTTGCATTTTTGTATAACTATTCAGGAATATTAATGCCTTCCTCTTTATCACAAAGATGTCTTTTATTAAACATATATATCCTGTGAGGCTCTGTGAAACTTCCTTTTGCTGGACGAGCTCACTGGACGAAAGAACGAAGAGGAGACTTCGAAATAATTCAATCCCTCCAAAACCCTTCTGGAATGAATTCGAGTTTCAGTTATGGATTTGGCCTCTCCTGCTTTTCAAGTTAATATTTATTTAGTCAATTCTCTAATTATCCCACCTTTTCAGTGGTTACTTTCTTATTAATTTTCCTAGTTTTCCATCACATAAATCCTTCCATTTAATTAAGCTCACTTTATTAATTCTAAATAATTCTAAATAGTTAACTAAAATATTCATTGGTTTTTCAGATGTAACCACCCTATCCGATAGGCATAGCCTGTCAACTCCATTGATATCAACCGTTCATCTGCTATGTCATCAATGAAAATAGGGTTCATCTGCTATGTCATCAATGAAAATAGGGTTTGTAATGACCCCAGAAGATGTAAATGTGGAATTTTACTATGGTAAAAGATAGTGTGGTAGTTGTTGTTTTATTTAAAAAAAAAAAACAAAACTCTGATATACTACTTTATTGAGAAATTTAAATATTTTTCTTGAAATGTTGGCAGCCTCTTAAAGGAGGATTTCAAAGAAAGAAGTCAGTTGTAATAACTGATTGAAACTACCCTCCCAAACAGGAAAAGTCCTGGTAGTGGGGAGGAAGTTCTGTGCTGTTGGGACAGACAGAAGGATCTCTTTCCAAAGAGAAAAGGAAAAAGGAAAATACAAGAAAACTGGTTAAGTCTGGTGAGGACCAGATAACCAGGCACGAGGTGCACATATCTTGTTGAGGGCTGTAGGCCTGCAAGATGGCTCGGGGGAGAATCCAGTCTTATAGATGGATCTCATGGTTGGGTGGAAGAGCAGATTTGGATGCAGGTGAATTTACTAAAGTACCTATTCACGACACTGGCGAACCAGGTACAATTTCATACTGCAGAGAATGTAAATGAATATTGAATGTTGAATACACAGTGGGCTTATAGTAGTCAAGGAATAACTGTGTGTTCCATTTCCTTAGTTACTATCATGATGTTAATATAGTTAAACAGGTGGTAGTTTTAACTTAAATGACAGACTATTTATTGATAGACATAATAAGAAACAAACAGAGAGACAGAGGTAGTCCCAAGTAAAGAAAAGCATATAATGAGACAAGCAGCCCAGAATGCCATAGAACATAACCAGCTGTTAATGTGCCGAAAGTAACATCAGAGACATTTCGAGCCTGTGCAAGGAATGCCGGCCGTAAATCTTTTCTTAAAAACACCGACAGAAAGGAGATGAACCCACTTTAAATTACAAGAGACTGTTGAAATTCGGAAATTTAACATATCGTTTCAGGAAAAGAAAACAAACTCTGCAATTGCATGAGATGGTGGAACTATACGGTAACCAGATACAACCAATGCCGTTAAAAGTAATGTTCGAAGCTTACAGCCAACAGAGGAATCAAACGAATATAGATTAACAAAACGAGGCATCAAACAGTGTTCATATTAGGGTTAAACAACTCGGAGAATGCGCAACCGCAGCTGTGAGCACGGCTGAGAGGAATTTTCTCCGGAGTAACCCATATCAATAACAAAGAACCTGTGCATGCTTCCAAGTAAACCCCTACATGTGTTATAATCCAACCTCTACAAAGAAAGGGAAAGAAATATGGCGCTATTGTATAGACCGAGCCGAGGACATCAAATAACAGAACTATTCAATGACAAAATTACACAGAGATAATGGTACTATTTACCTCGAAACTGTTAACAAAATATAAGTAAACTTGAAAGAACCCTGCCGTCACAGAGACGGACAGCTTAACCATAGTTGGAGGCGGATAACCATTAGCAAGCAATGATAACAGCGAACCATATTAATAATGTTCAAAACGCAAGCAACCCAGAAGGGGGCTCAGATAGAGTAACAATCTTCGAATGCAAATTAGAAAAGAACTCGGATAGTATAACCTTGAAAATGTAAACATTTATATATAAAACTGAAAACACAAAAATATATAGACTGGTCCCGCTAACCAACAAGTTTGGCATTACAACCAGCTCATGTACAGTTTGCCATTAAATTAAATACAGAGGCATTAGTGCCCAAAGATCCCGAAAGGGTAGAAATGTCCAAAGCTAATTCACAGTCAAATGAAATCGAACACATAAGTTCCGCCGTGTATCATATCTCACCAGAGGCGGTCATGGATTTAAGCCTAATAATTAAAATCAATATAAGCCGTGAGGATCCCCTCAGGGAACACCTCATCAGAACGAAAACGAGAGAAAACCAGCATCAGGAAACAGACTGCAATAATCACAAATGTGGATATATTAGGGTCGAAGGAGCCTTAGAGCTCTCGCACCCAGGAGGAAAAATAAAACAAGAGGTAACCTCCTACCTGTAAATTGCCGAGAGAGCTGAGGCGTTGAGGTTAACACTTCGATGTTGTCAAAGGGGCTCGAGCGGACCCATCTGCATGCACTACCAGCAAAGGAAAACAAAATTAGTATGAACTTCTAAACGGGCAAACAAACTTAACTCTGAGTGCGAATAACAAAGATAGAAGCAGATGAACATGCAAGCAGTGGTAATACATTACCTGTGCAAGTTTCCGATGAGCATACCACGGCATCCGGAAGGTTAACAGGATTCGAGGACGGCGCTGGTGGATTCGAACCGGTGTCTGAGAACCAGAGTGGAGTCGGGTAGGCCTTGTGGAGCAAATGAACCCCAGGCTTGCTCCTGCGGGTTTAAGTATTAACCTAATACCCTTGAGCTTACCCCAGCCCTTCGATCTGAGGAGTGAATCTCGGCCGTTGATGCAGCGCGGGAAGCTGGAGCGGGGAGGTCGAGAAGACGAAACCCGAGGTGTCACATGGCCAAGCGGGTAAGCCATGCCACCTGCCAAAGTGTGGACCAGAACCATAAAGGCAACCGATGACTCGGCGCCGGCAGAGGCTGCGGCCGGACCAAAAATCTCCGCGCCAATTTAATACAAGCCACGTACTGAGGGGTTGATGAGCTTAGGGTTAAATACAATATCATACGACCAACCATAATCCAATCCACTGTGTAGCATATAAAATTAACGCAGCATATAAACTAACATGCAGTAAGGCGTAGGGGGAAAAGTTTATATGGAATAATAGAGTTACCATTTATGCCATTTTAAATTTTTTTATATATTATTTTATGTATATGTATATGAGGGTGTGACAGGGTTGGAGATGAGAAATCCCACTGCAACTAGCAATCCAAATTTTACTGTTAGTCAACATGGAATTTGTGTATTATAATTAACCATGTTAGGCTTATTTTTCCGAGAGCAATAGCAAAGCATTAGTTGTTTTACAAAAAAGCTAAAACATAGCAAACCCCACGCTATGAACGAAACATAACATCTTATACCATTGACTTGTTTAAACCAGTTTTGATATGGTTCTTGAATTTCAATGTGCAACATAAGTAAATTTATTTCTTTTGAGATAATTTATTGACTTGAAAGTTAAAATTATTATATTTTGAAGTAGTTAAAAGTTACGAAGATTTTTGTGGAAGCTACCCGGAATTCCACTGTATGGCATATTAAGCAGAGCTTCACTATAGCAGTGAAAACATCAATATTTGGATTTAGTACTACAGACTCTCTAAGACTAAGTTTTAGGGTTGTTTGTTTGAAACATGCACAAAGAGATTTAGAGTGACAATGGAATAGCGATGCATTGAAAGAATAGCAAGTTTAATGAGCTTGCATTTAGTTGGTCATGGAAATTGAAAATGTAGCCTCTGCAAAAGATATATTTTGAAACTCTCAAACAGCTTTGAAATATCACATTAAGGCTTTGGCACTACCTCAAAGGGCCCTTTCCAACAACTTTGAAATGATAAATTAAGTTTTAAATTTATATGTCAGAACCTCAAAGTTAGCGATCCTTTATATAAATTTGGAGAACTATATATAAAATATATTTTCAGAGTCAACTTTTTATAAGTTAAAATTCCATGAGCAAACATCCATAGTGGGTGACAAAGCCCAAGGTTGAAAAGGAAGAGGACTTTTAAACTGCCAATTTGCCCAGCAATCAATAAAAGCATCTATCAAGCCCATGGTCCATCAATTTTTTCTAGTTTATATCAATAATCACAAGACTAAACAAAAAGGCTCTTTACAAATTGCCATAGCCGAAGTAATTGATAGCAGGAACACAATTAAACCATGCAAGGTTGTATTTTCTTACCAATGTATTCACCAAGCGTAGATATCTAAATTCTTACCATGCTTGGAATGTATTGATACTTTTAATGAAATAAATGAAAAGGAATAAAAGAAAATACAGCACAAGAAAATTGATATATAAAATAATCGAGCTACAACTTAAAAATTACTATGCGTAGGGAGCATTGTTATAATGAGCAGGCGTGAATCAGTAGAGGCAATTAAATAATAAGTAAATTAATTAGTTTGTAATATGTCCACATTAACAATGTTCCTTCAATTAAGAGAGAAAAAGAAGATGTGAATTATTAAACATTGGCATAATGGAAGTAGTGAATTATTAAACCTTAGGAAGGAAAAAGACTTCAGCTTCCAGAAAACAGCTTCCAGAAGTGTCTTGATAGTTATATATGATTATATTATGGGGTAAAAAACATGTTTATATCTTATTCAACCATAAATTTATATTTGAATATTTGAATATTGCTAACTGACATTACATATAGGCAGGGACTATGGCTACACAGTTTCTCCTTGTTCTATTCTAAACTATACCACATTCCAAAAAATACTTCTCATCAATTTTTTTGTCGAGAAGAAAAAAGCACTGATTTATATTGACTACTAGTACAATTGTGAAAAATATATGCATACATATAATTTCCATACTACAAAGTGTAGTAAGCTCGATATTTTCCATGAAAAGCTTGGCAAAAATAAAATCTCCAAGGTTAACAATAAAGTGTAGAAAGTTGACCCATATTAAGAATGCATAACAGTGTCCTGAGTGCTCAGAAATTCATCAAATATGATTGGCATTGAAAACAATGAAAATCTATGGGAATTGTATCGAGCTACCCTGAATAACTTTGTTGTCTTCCAAATACTAATGCATGCATCTCGCAGGTTCTCTAAGACCCTGTTTGGATAATGTATCTACTACAGTGTTTGAATTTCTATAAATATGGTGAAAAGTGATGCAACTATAAGAAGATTTCAAAATATGAATGTCATTAAGCCATCTATGATAGATGAGGGGAAAGAATAATTTTCTCGAGCATATTGTAGATGAGTGAATTTGAATCCCATATAGATGGATGGTATTCAAATTAAACTTCTTAGAAAATCCAAGTAAACCCAAAGTGATAATCATGTTAGTGCATACACCATGCGATTATATCTTGTACTCCTTTCTATCACAGATCTTAAGGCAAGCACCAGAACTACATATTCTAAGGCAAGCACCACAACCGCATATTCTGGCTTGTGCTACACCATAAAAGTGACATGCTGGAAACTGGATGCATGGATGTATAAGACGAACACTTAAATATTTGTTGGTATGTACTCAAATTTTCTACATATCCATCCAAGTGCCAATGTGGAACACATTATGTGGATGTTAATAGGGGTGCCTTAAAAAATACTTGTTCCCGACGCGTCAAATTTCCAAGAAGAGATATAGGGGAATAGACTGTAGTATGTCACCTAATTCCAGCTACTTGCATAGATGTTGTTCAACATAAAGGTGAATAAAAAGAATATTAAAATTATGGGAAATCCATATCCATATCTGTGTAGAAATAGAGCAATCCAAGAGAATATGTTTATTAGTTTCGAAAGAAGATGGACACTTTTTTGCACCATCAACTGTTGGAGATACTGGAGAAAGCTAAACTTAGATTACTATTATAGTGATGATAGGATTGAGACTCTAATTTTAGATCTCAGATCCTAATATCCAGGGAGTGGTTCAAACCACTCTGATGGTGAGAAAGCCTATATATATTAGGTTGTTCTCTTGATTGTATAGGGTGTGTATGTGTGAAGTGCTTAGGCACTCTCCAGGTATCTTACCTGAAAGCCACTTAATTAATAGAACATCAATTTCTATCTTGGTATCAGAGCTATAGGTCAAAGGCCTGTGTGTTGTGTGGCTACTTCTACTATGAAGAGATCGTAGAGGGTGCATCTGTTGATCTGCGTCTTGTTGTCGTGGAGTCATTATAGCCTGTAGCTACAAGATTGTGGAGGAATCAATTTTTTTGGAAGGGCTACGAGGCTGCGCTGGGGTCCTGTTAAATGAGATCACTGAGTTTTTCTCTCCATCTCAATGATAATGGTGCTGGCGACGCTGGTTGGACTACAATGCCAAGATCTGTCATAGCTGAAAACTAAAGGCAAAGAAAGGACGAATGCAGGGGAGAGGAAAAGGGTTGCAATATAGTAAAGATCTATCTAAGAGGTTATTTGTTAGTGAATCCGCACAATAGAACAGATCTGGTGTGATGAGCATGGAGTCTTTTGAGTCTTCTGAAGGCCCTTTTTTGTTTGAAGTTTAAAGTTTTTTTGGTCTTTTGGGGGCGTGCAATTTAGTCCCGAGAGCCTTGACCCTGTGGGAAGATGATTGTAGACTATGGTGTCCATTAAATTCTAGAGTCGTTTAAGATACCTAGATTTTCACGTTTTTGATGAAATTCTTCGATGTCTATATAAATAAATAGTGGAGTTTTATGTCATTAGAGTTATTTCAATTCAGTTTATTATACACCAGTGTTTGTTAAAGATCTACTTCTGCTCACTATTGGAAATTTCTGGTAATTTCAAACACAAATTAACTGAACACAGAGACAATGCTCTGTTTTTCTGCCACAGGATCTTTAACACAGGGAAGCAAATAAAATTTCTGAGCAAAGCAGAGTTTCTCAACCAAAATAAACTTGTATTAATTCATAAACTGCCTGATACAAATTTCTTCCTCTCTCTCAGAGGGATTCACCAAGAACTTTCACCAAAAACAAAATTACTCTGCCTCTTTTACAAATAATTTTACACTGCTGTGTAAAATCTTCATTCACTGCTATGTGAAAAACTTTTACATTCACTGCTGTAAAAATAAAAATTCCTTACATAGGTTTACTGCTGTAAAATAAAAAAAACTTTCACATTCACTTTTGAGTGAAATTTTTCATTACATTCCTGGGTTTTCACATTACATATTCAAAAAAAATTACATTTGCATTCCCATTCGTTTCAACAAACTACAAGCACCTGTAAAAGGGAATTCCAAATGTTCATTTGCTACCGCAAGTCTTCTTTCCATTTCATCCCTGCTCTGGTTTCAATTTTTTTTATTCGCACTGCAGTGCTCTCCCCTTGTTTTTTTCGCTGCCGCGAGCCCTCTTTTTATTCCATTACACAATAGAAAGTCAACACTAAAACAAAACATATCGCATACATTTTTTATGTGTTAATACATGCCGTATGAAAAACATAAAGTTTTTACCTAAAACTATGACACATTCATTTAATGCATTAAAGTTAAAACCATTCGGTAAAACCAAAAATGTTCAGGCAGCTTGAAAGAGATCCTGGTCCGTTGACTTAATCAGACAAATTTTGCAAGCTTAAGCCACACAACTCAAACGATGTTTAATGGCCGGGAGATTGGTGGTTTTAGGATCATACATAGGACGCGTGTCATTTGGTTGGGGTGTTCGGAGGCCCTTCAGGAAATACCACTTATGGCAAAAGGCGTTGCGATATGAGACAGTGGTTTTGTGGAATTAATGACGTGCAGGTGAAATTAATGTTTCAACACTCCCCTTTAATTTCAACTGCTGGGTTATCAGTCATACCCAAACACTTCCTCAAAAACTCAAAGATTTTCTAGTCCAATGGCTTTGTCAGAATGTCTGCAACCTGTTCCTGAGCCCTGCAATGTTGTAAAAAAATTTCTCCATTGCTTACCAATTCCCTGATGTAGTGAAACCTTATGTCGATGTCTTTCGTTCTCTTATGAAACACTGAATTCTTGGATAATGCAATAGCTGAGCTATTGTCATAAAAAATCAATGTTGCTTTTGCCTGCTCTTGGCCTAAGCTCCTCAACATCCTTCTCATCCAAACTGCTTGACATGTTGCTGCTGTAGCTGCCACATATTCAGCCTCTGCTGTAGACAACGCTACAATAGGTTGTTTCTTAGAAGCCCATGAAATGGCTCCTGAACCCATGTGAAAAACATAACCGGATGTGCTTTTCCGATCATCTACACTTCTAGCCCAATCACTATCAGTGTATCCAACCAAATCTGAACATTCTGAGACAGTATATAGAATGCCAAGTCTTTTAGTACCTTTGACATACCTCAAAATTCTTTTTGTTGCCTGCCAATGTGATTCTTTTGGACTCTCCATGAATCTGGAAATTAAACTAACAGCAAACATTATATCTGGCCTAGTTGTAGTTAAATACATAAGGCTGCCAACTATGCTCTTATACAAGCTAGGATCAAAATCCTTGCTACTGTCCTCTTTGCTGAGTTTTAATCCCAATACTCTGGGAGTGATTGTTGCCTTGCACTCTTGCATATTAAATCTGCCCAACACTTCATTTACATATTTTGCCTGTGAGATAAAAATTCGATTTTCATTTTGATCTACTTCTATTCCTAAGAAGTATCTCAGCAAACCCATGTCAGTCATTTCAATTTCTTCTTTCATGACTGATTTGAAATTTTCAATAAGATAAACATCATTGCCTGTGAAAATAACATCATCAACATTCAACACAACAATTAGCAATTTACCATCCTTTTCTTTGATGTAGACGGTGGGTTCTCCCTCACACTTGTCAAATCCATTTTCCAGTAGATAGGAATCTATCCTACTGTACCATGCTCTTGGCGCTTGCTTCAGCCCATAAAGAGCTTTCTTCAATCTGCATACTTTGTGTTCTTGGCCTTTCTTCTCATACCCTGGAGGTTGTTCAATGTAAACCTCTTCGATTAACACTCCATTTAGGAATGCTGACTTCACGTCCATTTGGTAAACTTTCCACTTGCTTTGTGCTTCTATGGACAACACTGCTCTCACAGTTTCCATTCTTGCAACCGGTACGAAAGTCTCCTCATAGTCTCTCCCATACTGCTGCTTGTATCCTTTGACAACCAACCTTGCCTTGTGTCTCTCTATTTTTCCTTCAGCATTACTCTTGGTCTTGTAGACCCATTTGACTCCAATGACCTCTTTACCTTTTGGTAGTTCAACCAAATCCCATGTCTTGTTTCTTTCTATGGCATTGATCTCCTCATCCATAGCTTCTATCCATTTCTTATCTTTAATTGCATCTTCGAAATGAATAGGGTCATCAACATGACAATACAAGGCAAACAAGGAATTCATTCCTTCATCATAAATATCACTTAAATTTATAAACTTCTTACCTCTTTCATTTGGTGTGCAAGTACTTGAAGACGCACTTGAATTTCCTCCTTGTGGTGTGCTTGGAGAAGCACTTTCATTTCTCCTCAAGGGTGTCTCTTGCTGTCCTTGTGTTGGCGCTGCTGTTTGGGGATGTATTTCAGCCATCTCCTCATCATCTTCATCATGAGACAAACAGTTTTTAACATTCACTTTTTTCTCAATGCCTCCATCCCAAGCTTCCTCCTCAATGAACTGAACATCTCTGCTCACAAAAAACTTCTTGGTAGATGGGATATACAACCTGTAAGCTTTGGATTCCTCACTGTATCCATTGAAAATACATTTCTCCCCTTTGCTATCCAACTTCTTCCTTAGTTGATCTGGAATGTGTGCATAGGCCACACAACCAAAAAATTTCATGTGGGTGACTCCTTGCTTTCCCCCACTCCATGCTTCTTTTGGCACTTTGTTCATCACTGCTTTTGTAGGACACCTATTCAAAATGTATACTGCACAATGTACAACTTCAGCCCAATAATCATTTGGCAAATGCTTTGCCTTCAACATGCTCCTTGCCATATCCATGATGGTCCTATTATTCCTTTTAGCAACTCCATTTTGCTGCGGGGTGTACCTAGCTGTAAATTGCTTGTGTATTCCATTTTCTCTACAAAACCGTAGGAATTCCTTGGAGATATACTCACCTCCTCTATCAGTTCTCAAAACTTTGATATGCAGCCTGCTTTGGTTTTCTACAAGTGCTTTGAAATTTCGAAATTTTTCAAACACTTCACTTTTGTTCTTTAGAAAATAAGCCCAAGTCTTTCTGGTGAAATCATCAATGAATGTTAGAAAATATTGGCTTCCTGCTAGTGATGGAGTTTGCATCAGTCCACATAAGTCTAAGTGGACAATCTTTAAGGGTGCTTTTTCCCTTATGATTTTCCCTGATGGAAAACTTTCTCTGTGTTGTTTCCCCAATATGCAGCCTTCACAAAGGCTGTTCGGTTTCTCTATCAATGGTAATCCTCTTACCATTCCTTTTCTACTCAACAAATTAAGACGTCCAAAGTTGAGATGCCCAAATCTCAAGTGCCACAACCAATTTTCATCCTTTGGTACGCTTTGGAAAGCCTCTTGGGTAACTGCTGCAATTACTTCTTTGTTTTTCAAATCTGCCCTTATTCTGAGAGGGAACATCCTGTTCCTTGTCATCCTCACTTCAGCAATACATCGTTTGGTGGGTGCTCTATCCATGATGGTGCATACATAATTCACAAAGAAAACATTGTACCCCTTTTGAACAAGCTGTCCAATACTTAAGAGGTTACATCTCATTCCAGAAACATAGTAGACATATGCTATGGTTTTCTTTTCACCTTTCTTTATAAATATTTTAACTTCTCCTTTTCCCATAACAGAAATTTTACTATCAGTCCCAAGTGTGACTTGTGACTTCACACTCTGATCTAAAGCAGAAAATAGGGCTATGTTTCCTGTCATATGGTTGCTACAACTGGAATCTAGAAACCTGTTGTGCCCTACAACAACCCCCCATTTCATATCATCTGTATTCATAACAATCAACATATGAAATCGGTCCCTTTTAAAAAAAATTAATTGGCATTAATGAATTTGTTCGAAAAAGGTATGATAATCAAATGGGTTTGTGAATTGAAGCCTCTTTCGAATAACAATGTTCCCAAAATAAAACAATCTTTTGTTATTGCGATAAAGCGATCGCAACATCGCATATCGCAATAACAAGAGAGACGCATTTAAATGGCACTTTGGTCTTTGCCGATGCGATATCGCTATCGGCGATCGGTGGTATTCAATGCATACACAAAAAGAGCACATATCTTACACCCCGATGCGATCGGCTATCGGCACTGCCTCTTGTGGGAAAACGCTTTAAGTTATAAACCCCGACCCGATGCGATATCGCTATCGGTGGTCAGCAGAATCCCATGCACTCTCATAAGGCGCTCAGGTCTTTTCCCCGATGCGATGTGATATCGCAATCGGAAGTCGGCAAATCACTTAATATGCATCTGGTAATATGTTCACGCGCTAGTCCGATGCGGAATCGCAATCGGCATTCGCCAAGACCTGTTCCAAACGATAGTATCACTCACACCCCCGATGCGATGTGATGTCATTCAACGGTGATCAGAGTTCTTAAAAGGTGATTGCTTCAACCTTTAAAGTTATATTAAATCCGGTTGATAAAGCGCAGATTTCAAAATGCCGTTAAATGTAGGGACAAGGTAATGCATGCGTATTTAATAACTTTTCCCCTTCGATTAACGAATACTTGCATCTAAAGCATTTTCATATCTGTTGCACGCGTTAGGGGGTCATTCAGCTGAATAACAGTGTAAAGGTCATTTAATGTGTAGCAGGCCTTAAAAACACCATTAATGCATATGCGATCTCTTACCAGTGATTGGATCCGCAGCCACCTTTTGAAAATTAATATCGCCACGCTTCAAGTGATATATATCTTTCCCATTATGCTTTGTCTTCATTATTTCTCGTGTTACGATTTCTCTTGCATTTGTGTAGAGTTCGTTTGTTGAGAAAAGCCTGAACATGATGGGGAAGAAACACAAGAAGACTGCTGGTTCCACTGCAACACCGGTTGCAGGTCAAGCTGCCATAGTTTTGAAGAAAGGCCTAATCTCAGATACTACGTGCACTGGTCTTGCTAGGACTACATGGCAGGGCACATATAATCTGTTAGAGGCCGAGCAACCGGTGAAGACAGTGACAAAGGCTACTGTGGACGTACTAAGGAAGTCTGATGCAACTCTCAAAGACTTGGCAGACTCCTTTTTACACAGAATAGCGGCCAGAGAGCAGGTCCTCCCTTACACAGATGTGGTGCGCTGGGCAATTGAAGAAATCCCCATCACTGATAGAACTTTTCATACAAGGGATGGAAGGATTTTTGGGTCGTTCAAGCCTGATGACCTGAGGCGAATGTATCATTTGCCTGAACCGGAGCTAGTCTATAACAGAGCCTTCGTGGAGAAGTTCGCGAAAGAAAATGAATCACCATCCAAACCCCTCCGAGATTGGAGGCAGAACCCAGCCAAACACAAGCATGAAAGTTCGGGTAAGTACTCCAACGCTTCTTTGGCTTCTCCCTATTACTATGCGGGGATTATGATGTGTAGATTGTGGGGATTACCTAACTCCGCTAATATCAATATTGACATGGTTCCCCTAATGGAAGCGGCGGTGAATAGTATAATTATGGATTGGGCCACTATTCTTTCTGATAAGTTGGTCACAGGTGTTCGTGAATTTAGAGCCAAAACTATAGTCACCGAAAGGAAAATCCCGCCATTTTATTATACTGCTTACATTATGGATACCCTGTGTTTTAATTCTGAGTTTCCTGTCCTCGGTTGGAAATGGACCACCCAAGATCCAACACCCATTCATTTATACCATCAGAAATTGTGGAAGTCCTCTTACAAGGACCATTTGTACCAAGTTTGTAATGGTTTCATGGTGCCCATTTACTATTTTATTTATGACAAACCCATTCCCAGAATTTCCTATGAAGCTTCTTTTGACTTACCAGCCGTAGCAAGTTGGTTCGGGGAAGAGCATTTCACCTATATCAGAGTTTTTGGGAGTAAGGCTAGGCCGCATGTCCTCCCTTTATATATCCCAGACAAACTGTTAGCCCGGGAAATCTGCTACCAGATTATGGCCGAGAGTGTCACACAAACTCTCAAAGAGGAGAAGAAGAGAGGTTGGCCCTCTTTTCCTTTGAGAATTGGGGTTTTTACTCTCCTTAATTACAAGCATGCAGAAAAAGAAGCGACAAAACTCCAAACCTTATCCCTGGCCACTATCCCAAACAGACTCTATGATCCAAAGCAAACTGCCTACACTGCCCTAGAACAAGCAAAATTGACAAAAGTTGATCATCAAGAAGATATGTTTGATGACCTGTTCGCAGGTGCCGATACAATAAGCCATGCCAAAGAGCTTGCGCGAATGAAATATAATGATGAGACGTTAACTGAGTTTAATAAACTTAGAGAGCAGAGGTTGCAAACTCTGCCTCTAGATTTATTATCCACAACTCCGGCATCTTCCTCAAACGAGCCTGGTCGGCAACAGACACGCCCACCTCCTGTTACAACTAAAGAACAGGATAAACAACAGGAGGAAAGGCAAAAGAAGCTGCAGGCAGAGAAGCAAAGAAAAGAGCAAAAGGCACAGAAGGATCAAGAGCAGAGGAAGAAGAAGGAAGAAGAGAAACTAAAGAAAGAACTGGCAGATAGGCAGAAAAAGGAATTAGAGGAGCAACAGCGGAAAGCACTTGAAGAACAGCAGAAGCTAGAACAAGAAAAAGAACGGAGCAAAGCCCCTACAGAGCAACATAAGCAAACCTCCACCGATCCTGAATTGATTAAACAATGAAACCAATTCGATTCCATTATCAGTGGTAAGGAAGGCTCCAAAGACACAGACACCTCTAAAACAAGCGATGCGCCCGATACCACTTCTTCTCAGGTTCTAGGAGGAACCAGTGGCCCACCCATTTCACAGGATGTCGAGGTAATCAATAAAGACCCTTCCGATCAAATTGTTCTCCAGGTGGAAGAAATTCCTCCCCTGGATATTTTCTACAGCCTAAAGCATAGAGCCGTTATCAAGTGCTCTAAGAAAAGACGAAGTCTTGATCAACCTTCTATCTTTCCTGAGCAAACAGTCACGGGCAATATGGTCTGGAAGGAGGATTTGGATCCCTCCGATGATCTGACAAAGCTGTCGCAATTTGCGGGAGCTTATTCTGCAGCGACTATCGACAAAGCATCGGAGGTAAATCTTCTGTTGAAGAATAAGGACCATGAAATATATGCATTACAGGCAGAGGTAATTGAAGTGAAAAAAAAAACAGCACAGGTGGAAGAGCAGTTGCTGGCTCAACAGCAGGAAAACAATTTGTTAACCCAGCAACTGCAAATTGAAAGACAAAGGATAGACCAAAGTGAAACTCAGAAGGCAAAAGAATTGTCAGAGGCATTGTCACAGTTGAAAGCATCAAATGAGCTGATGATGAAATCGAAAGATGAGCGAATAGCTCAACTATCAGCACAGCTCGAAGGTATCAAGAGCACACAGAATGTGAAAGTTTTCAAAGCAGAGGCAACTCAAATAAATAGCGCATTACTGTCTCAGATCAGACTTCTATGTCAACAACTTGCTAAGGCTGAGCCATTATGCGAAATATCTACAATAGTATGTGCGCAAATAGAGAGGGCCAGAAATGAGCTAGATCAGGCCGAAGAAGCCATATCCGATTATCTTGAGTGGCAAGACACTGAAGAAGGGAAAGCGGCGAATTTGTCCCGAATCCATGAAGCGTACAAGGACATACTCTTCACGGAATGGAACACTCAGGTAATGAAAGCAGAAAGGGCGGCTTCCAGGTGTAAAATAATTGCCAGCAATATGATCGACCTAGTCAATGATACACTTTATTTGGCAAACATGATCTCCAAGTGCACACCTGGAAGCATAACAACAGCAGATATGCTTGAACAAACAAATTATCATGACTTGGAGGAACAGAGGAAGTTAATTACCGGAATAAATACTTTAACCTCTGATGCATATTGGCTCTTTCTAGTCAAGCCACATACTCAAAGGTCTGCTCTCAAGTGTTTAACAGATGCCCTCGGATGCCTGATCCCCGACATTCAGGATGCTACATATGATGCCCAGCTAACTTCGCGTCTCAACACTCCACCGGAAGTAGAGCCAATGCTGGCGATATGTCAGCTAAGGAGTAAAGGCAAAGAACCCACCGAATGAAGCATTGCCGCCAACTGCCAGATCGCCAAGAAAGATGGAAAAAACATTTATTGATGCCAATTTAATAGCTTTTCAGTTGTTTATATATTTAGATTAGTATAGTATTTATAGACCCTTTCATTGTTTTGGAAAGGGTCGTAAAATTTTGTAATAGACTTAAAGGCTGAAGTTTGCACTATTTTGCTTCAGTCTATATTCTTTTGTGAAACTCGACCAACGGTTCTTAATTTTGATTAGAAGGCTGTTTTACACAATTGCGCACGCCTGTCTGTTGTTGGGAATGCTTTCTGATTTGAAGGAAGGACTGTGACATAGTGGTTAATATACTGGATTGATCGAGCAGCTTACATGGTACTATTATCTGTATCTGTGTTCTTTCTTATTATATGAATTGCTGTGTTAGTATCTTTGCTATTGTTGAATACATGTATGCCATATAACAGCAAATCTTCATTTCATTTTCACTATTGAATGTTTTGTGATTTGTTATCTCTTTTATTCATGCATGTAGCAATGATATAAATGACTAAGTGTAGTAATTCGCTATTATCGCTCTGCATAACTAATTATGCAGAGCAATATTAAATGGTTTAAACCTCTATGCTTTAGTGTTAGAGTCATCTATATGCCTGCCTTAAAGCACAGATTATCAAACGCTACGCTTTAGAAATCGATAACTCCCCAGGATAGATTATAGTTTTTATATTCCTGCTGATAGTTTTAGTCCATCGCTTATCGCTAGAATAGTTTATAAGTCACTCATCCATCCCATTTATCTATATTTCTGGGAAACTGGTCCCATCATCCCCAGTCGGAGCCACTATTCCAAACGGAAAAGGAGCTGTATTAACGTCCGGACCGGGTGGTTTCCCCAATGTTGTTGCAGCGATTTTCGAGGCATCAACAAAACCATATATCATCACTATTTGTTTCAGCCATGTTACAAGCTAAAAGGACATTATCTTGGCTGATATTTTCTCTAGTGATGTTTGCACTAGATCTATTAGTCATATCATGCTGTTTCTTCCTACATTCATTTGCATAATGCCCATATTTTTTACAGTAATAACATTGGACATTGGATTTTTCATACCTTTGTCCTTTAGCATGATGTTGTCCACTTTGTTGGCTACTACCTTGGCCTTGGTTCTGATTTTGATTGCTGCCCCTTCCTTGAGCAGTTGCTGGATTGTTCCTTCCACGTCTTTTTTGGCTTCTGCCTCTTCCTCTCTTGTTTCCTCTGCCTTGACCTCTACCTCTTCCAAAGGACATCTGGGTCTTGAAGGCTTGCTCTAGAGATGATTTTTCATTTCTACTCAACCTCTGCTCATGTGTTATCAGTGATGCATGAAGTTCATCAACTAGAAAGTTTGAGAGATCCTTTGTCTCTTTTATGGTGGTGAAAATCACATCAAACTTTGAGGGTAGGACCCTCAATATTTTCTCCACAATCCTCCTTTCTTCAAGAAATTCTCCATGAGTCCTTATTTGTGTGACCAGACCAATCACACGTGTGAAGAATGAGTAAATATTGTCTGACTCCTTCATGCATAGGTTCTCAAAAGCTTTCCTCAGCAATTGTAGTTTTGCTGTCTTCACTTTCTTCATGCCTTGATAGGCTGTCTTGAGAGTTTGCCATGCTTCTTTGGATGTCTTGGCTGCTGCTATCCTTGGAAACACACTCTCATGCACTGACTGATACAAAAATACAAGGGCTTTTGAATCCTTCTTCCTATTACTCTTCAATAGATCTTTCCCTGCTTGAGTTAATCTATTAAACTCATTTTCATCTGCTCGTTCTTCAAAACCATCCTCAACTAATTCCCATAAATCTTGTGAGGCAAACAGGGCTCTCATGGTTATTGCCCAATAGTCATAGTTTTTCCCATTAAACTGTGGGAGCTGGGTATTAAACATACCCATGCCAGTGCTTGTGCTAACCATTCTTGCATTCTCAGCTATGCTTCTAAATCTTGGACTGTGTATTTAAAATACTGATTGTTTCTTCAGCAGTAACAAAAAAAACTTTGAGGAATACCTAGATTCTTTTGCCTGAGACTTCACTTTGCTAGAGAGGATTTACTGCTGCAACAAAAGGAACCTTCCTTCAGCTTCTTTGACACCTTCAAAGAGCCTGGATCTGCTCTGATACCATGTTGGAAATCTCTGGTAATTTCAAACACAAATTAACTGAACACAGAGACAATGCTATGTTTTTCTGCCACAGGATCTTTAACACAGGGAAGCAAATAAAATTTCTGAGCAAAGCAGAGTTTCTCAACCAAAATAAACTTGTATTAATTCATAAACTGCTTGATACAAATTTCTTCCTCTCTCTCTCATAGGGATTCACCAAGAACTTTCACCAAAAACAAAATTACTCTGCCTCTTTTACAAATAATTTTACACTGCTGTGTAAAATCTTCATTCACCGCTATGTGAAATTTTTTTACATTCAATGCTGTAAAAATAAAAATTCCTTACATAGGTTTACTGCTGTAAAATAAAAAAAACTTTCACATTCACTTCTGAGTGAAATTTTTCATTACATTCCTGGGTTTTCACATTACATATTCAAAAAAAATTACATTTGCATTCCCATTCGTTTCAACAAACTACAAGCACCTGTAAAAGGGAATTCCAAATGTTCATTTGCTACCGCAAGTCTTCTTTTCATTTCATCCCTGCTCTGGTTTCAATTTTTTTTATTCGCACTGCAGTGCTCTTCCCTGGTTTTTTTCGTTGCCGCGAGCCCTCTTTTTATTCCATTAAACAATAGAAAGTCAACACTAAAACAAAACATATCGCATACATTTTTTATGTGTTAATACATGCCGTATGAAAAACATAAAGTTTTTACCTAAAACTATGACACATTCATTTAATGCATTAAAGTTAAAACCATTCGGTAAAACCAAAAAGGTTCAGGTAGCTTGAAAGAGAACCTGGTCCGTTGACTTA
Organism: Pinus tabuliformis; assembly: GCA_031772625.1. Lineage (NCBI taxonomy): Eukaryota > Viridiplantae > Streptophyta > Pinopsida > Pinales > Pinaceae > Pinus > Pinus tabuliformis. The sequence goes on from CM062820.1 coordinate 238,868,847, forward strand.
ATCGGACGAATTTCGCAAGCTTAAGCCACACAACTCAAACGATGTTTAATGGCCGGGAGATTGGTGGTTTTAGGATTGTACACAGGACGCATGTCATTTGGTCGGGGTGTTCGGAGGCCCTTCGGGAAATACCACTTATGGAAAAAGGCGGTGCGATATGAGACAGTGGTTTTGTGGAATTAACGACGCGCAGGTGAAATTAATGTTTCAACACTCACATTCATCAGATCTGGTGCAGTGGAGGCGTGGTGTGGCCAGTGCATAGTGAGTGCCAAGGGTTTGGCTTTGTGTGGATCATATTGTAATCCGATTTCGTGTCCCTTCAACAACCTAAGGTGGAGAAGAACGAGTCCCAGACCAGGAATCTTGTAAGATCCGTGAAACATTGGTGTGGATCCTGAGGCAGTGCTATAGAAGCAACGTTATACCCAAGAAATATGTACATTAGAATTACATACTGATAGCGTTTCCATCTTGTGAGAGGTCATTTAGACGCTCATCGCCAGAGCCGATGGCACTAAAAAGAAGCCACAATCTACAAGGTTTTATAGTTGAAGAGCTACCAAAGGGAGAAGTTTCCCGCTTGTGTGGTAATGGGGTTGTTGGAGCTTGGGGACCATGTGGAGTCGAAAAAAAATCTCGAAGCGAGATAAGCTAGACCTTTCTGATATGGCTACACTTTTAGGAATATTTGACCCCGAGGATAAATTTTTCATAAGGTATAGTGGTTTTATAAATGACCACCATTATCAAGAGATACTATATGTTCTGCAACAATGTGAGACTGAAGACTCATGAGTTGTTTTTCAGGAAGGATGTAAAGAGGAACATATTGTTGAAGACCAATTGGACGAGGAAGATGAAGTTGATTGCAAAGATGTTGTAGAAGAAAACAAAGCTGGAGAAAATTTAAATTGTGATGATCGCATTAATATTTTTGTGTGTGCAGATGATGCCAACAAAAAAAAAAAAGTAACGAAGTTTAAAGAAGAATTGAAATTTCTTGAAGCATGGCTTGAAACACCATGTCTTTACGAAGTTAAAATAGAAGTTGCATCAATGAATTATGAAGACATCATCATTGACTTTCAGATGATTAACACCGGAAATTGTGAGAAAGAAAATTCCTCTATCTAGCCTGCCATAATTCTGAAAAGGGCAAGAATAAGAATTCAAGCTTTTTTTCATAGGGGAAGAAATGAGGTAAAGATACAGTATTACCTCATGGCAAAGAAAATGAAGATGAAGTCTCATTCACAAATGAACAAGCATGGAATCTCAAGCAAGAAGACTAAAATGAACACTCTATTACCAAGTGGTTTTCATGTTTTTAACTGTAAGACTAGGTGAGACTAGAGGCATATGTTATTGTTCAATACCCTTTCTCCATTAAGGGGGAGTGTTGGAGATAATGGAGAAAGCTAAACTTAGATTACTGTTATAGTGATGATAAGATTGAAACTCTAATTTTAGGTCTCAGATCCTAATATCCAATGAGTGGTTCAAACCACCCTGATGGTGAGAAAGCCTATATATACTAGGCTATTCTCCTGATTGTATACAATGTGTATGTGTGAAGTGCTTGGGCACTCTCTAGGTATTCTACCTAGAGAGCCACTTAATTAATAGGACATCAATTTTTATCTGATGACATCCATGCGATCCATGTTAATCGTGGTCACTGGCTTCAACTGGATGCTGCACAACTGTTGAATTTCCTTTTGCCAATAATAATTCACCGTACAATGTTGATCACACATGAGGCCTCCACATATAAAACGTTTGCACAATTCTTAGTCCATCCATGTGGTTCATGCATCCACTCAAGCCTGGAATTTGATGTCTGTAGGACATATTTCAGGTTGTAGGATGTATTTTATGGCAGGAACAAAATTTTCAACGTCAGATTTGAGGGGTCTTATACGTCTTCTACCTGTGATTTTAAATTTTAATTTCAAATGTAAACCATCCAAATATCTAATACCTATATCATTATGAATATGTGGGAAAATATACCCGTTCACAAGAGAGAGTTTGACTTCAAACTTAATGGATTTAAATGCTTTGACTACCTATCATTCCTTCCTATAGTTAATGGGAGACTCACCACCTCACCTCATTTGGATGAAACAATGATGGTGAAGAAGGGATAAGCTTGAGTCATTGGACGAACTAAAAATAGGGATTAATTTTATCATTGCGAAATGGATGGAACTTGTGGTGCTTTTGGCTACTAAAGTTCACTTGTTCTGCAACATTCCTACCTAGATTTGGAATTTGTAGGGTTTGTATACTCTTGTGATTCAATTTTTATTTCAGACTTTGGATTCCTACTTGCTTCTTGGGCTAGATTAATCTGTGGGTACATTTCATTTGGTGCTTTTTTTGGGCTTCTACTCTCTTTTTTGGGTTGTGTCGATTTCATTTATGTTATGCTATCTATGATCATAATATTTTTTTATAAGAGCATCATTGGAGTGTTTTAGCTTAAATTAGTTATTTTGAGCATTTTCTCATTCTAGATTTGATTATCACAATTTAGAATGGTCGTTATGAGCTCCACCCCATAGCAATCGAGGCATTCAGGGTCCTAATTCTAGTCTTCCAGGATGTTTTCTACATTTCCCCTTGCAAAGTGGAAGGGGACAGATTGATTCAGAATGTTGGAGAGACCATGAAACATCTATACTAGTGCCAAGGTCTTCTTGGCTAGTGGTTGGATTTAAGACCCAAGAACCAACTATGTAAAGGGATTCACATAAATTGGTCTGCCATTTCAGGTACCCGGTATTATCACATTCAAGCAAGAGGTGACTTTAATTACTCTAGCAAGTCACGGGGACCCTTCTGGAAGTTCTGTTGCACAAGAGAAAGTTCTAAAATCTAGGACATCAATGCGGAGGGTAAGTTTCCCCATCTTATAAATGCTATCTCTTTATGTTTATGTTTTTACATTTTAATATTATTTGAGGCCTACATGGTCTATAGAACCTCCCTTTAACATATTGAAAAACTTTGAAATATGTTCATCGTTGGTGGGTTCTTAAAATATAATTATTGTTGTTGAATAGTGTATTTATGAGATTTCCTGGTATAAGAAAGAGAGACTATCAAAAGAGATCATATTACACAAACAAAATCATGTGCATCAATCATAAAATTTAATGTATAGTAGCCAATTTGATCATGGGGAAAATAATTACACCTTTTATCCATGCTCATTCACAACATTTTATGAGTCTACCTATGAAATAAATATAGAGTAAGCACCAGATGATCAATTGAGTTACCATTCTTTCTTATCACAATGGACTAATTGGATTAACCAATCATATTTCACTTTGGTCATCAAGTATTGAACAAAGGAAAATGCTTCTATAATAGTCAGACAATGGTAAAAGGTCATAGCGATATCATTGGCTACCTGTGTTGGGAAACAAGTTATTATGATCCCCGTATAATATATTCACCTTGGTAGGAACATATTCACTAAGAAAGGCTCTCTCCAAATGTAGGTTTTAACCTTGTACATAAATTACCTGCATATGAATTCTAAAAATAGAAAAATAAACAAAGGTGAGAGCATAACACATATAACAAATATACACAGATATTTTTCCCTGGATCCCAAAATCGGGACTATGAGATTGATTTTTCATTATATTCCTTTCAATGTTACAATACATATATATATATGTCGAAGCATTCATAAACCCCATTCCATTAACTGTAGATTAGAACATAACCATAGTTCCCTTGATCATATCTACAAAATACCATGGACCGAAAATCATCATGCCCAAAACCATGTGTGAAAACCATGCAAAAAACCATAGGTAGGTTCGCCCACCTAATATAGGGTCAAAAAAAAAAAATTCCCCAAGCGCTACCTTGGACCCCATAGAGGGGTGCTACTGCCCCCCTCAAATCTCCCTGTCACCCCCCCGCTGAGCATCATCACAACAAAGGAGGGGCTTTGGCTCCCCTCTAACCCCCGGTTCATTTACTGGGGCTAGTCGTGGAAAGAATATAGCACAACCCAACAATTATCACCGCAATTGCCCCAATCTCAAGATGCTTATAAAACCAATTGTCTTTTTTACCCATCTCCTACAAAGTAGGAATATATACTAATTTAACATGCTTAAAATGATTTTAACAATATTCCAGTATTCATTGTTCTATCTATGAGATGTTTAAAACCTATTCATTCATAGTAAGTACTATATAACTCTACTTTCTTTACATACTATTGGAAGAGCGACATACATCAGTGTAGCACCATTGATCTTACATGTATGTATTGTGAAAACAAGCACAAATCAACAAAAACTTGGATGCCTTTTTATATATTTTTTGTTCTGTCGAAAACATCATGTTTAATTAAAAAAAAGGTGATTACAATGACTCATTTCTTTTATACATCCTTCACAAAATACCTTTCACTTGTTTGTCACTTTACATTAAATAAAAACTTAGAGCATATTCCTACTAACCTATCATATCCCCATTGTCCCCTATATACTATTTTGAAAATCTATTAGTGAACTTCTAATTCTATTATGACTCTGTCCCCATTACAAGATCTCAATAGTTCCTTCATTAATTACTGCACCCTACTGGAAAGCATGAAAGTAAATCAAACTTGTTTCTGCTGCAATGCCCCTTTTTGATAACATGTCTGCAACCCCATTTTGTTCCCGATACACATGCCTATATGTAATATGTCGAAGGTTCTGCTCCAGATTTTGGATATGCCTCATCCATGCAAAAAGATTGATAGGATTGAATTGAGTGAATCCTTGTACCCATTCAATGACACTTTTTGAGTCCCCAAATATCTTTATGGACTCAATACCCAACCATTTTGCACATAGAAGTGTCCCCCATAATGCTATGATTTCTGCCCGATTGTTTGTACCACTTCCTCCTTCCCACCAAAAGTGATAAAACTTACCAAGTTCCACTACTATATATGCCCAGCATCCACATTTCGTTTGTATGCACGCCCCATCAAAGAATCCCACTGGCATTTCACTCCAAATGTCAATATACTTGGGATTACCTCTGTGGACTTTCCTAATACTTGGTCCAATCTCCCCAAAGTATGCAATAGTCTTAATAATAGTTGTCCTGATGTCTGGTTCTTGCTGCTCAAAGAGATTTTTGTTTCTGCATCTCCATATCCCCCAGAAAATATAGAATGGTAACGTGGAGTGTTGTTTATGTGTGTTGAACCAAGAAGATAGAACTCCCTCGATCGATCCCTGTCGCCACCTACCTTTGATGTTGAGTAGTGACATTACTCCATCCCAAATAGCACATGCAAATGGACATTTTATAAATAGATGAAGAGAGTCCTCCATGTCAGCCCAACATAGTGAACAAATGCCTAGTCCGTGTTGTCCTCTATGCATTAATATGTCCCAAGTGAGCACTCTGTTGTGGAGGACAAGCCAATTGAAACATTTCAGCTTCATGGGTATGTCCCAATACCATATTTTTTGAAACCACTGGAACCTTCCTTCAAATGTATCTACAGGAAATCTGGAATATATATCCTTGACAACAATTTGTCCCTTTTTAAGTGTGCCCACCCAACACAATTTATCCTCTACTTCGACAAAAAGGCTCCAGTTTGATATAAACATTGGATGTAATCCTTCCATTCTATGCCCCAACTCCCTCTCAATCCCATAGTAACCACACTCTGCCATGTGCATGTACCCAGGGTGTTGTTTAGATCAGCTACCACCTGCTAGATATGGGTAATACCTTCTTGAGCTAAATGATAAATCAATGGGGAAGAAAGTGAGTGGTATCCATCCATACCCTTGATGGCATCCAAATCGATCTGAATCTGACAACCATCGCCAATCTCCCATCTCATTCCAGCAAGGAGCCACTGTTTAGTTTTCATCATACTACGCCAAGTGAATGACGCACCATTTTGTACCTTAGCCCCATCTCTAATCCATTGCGTGGAATCACAATGATGTATGTATTTCCTTTTCATGATGTTTTGCCAAATACCTGTACCATATAATGCCCGCCAACATGATTTTGTGACCAATGAAATATTAAAGTATTCCATGTCTAGAATACCCCATCCTCCACTCTGAATGGGTCGAGCAATGGAAGACAAATGGACCAGATGGAATTTCCTTCCTGTGCTTCTACCTGCCCATAAAAATCTAGCTGAAATTTTGTCAATCTTATGAATTATTTCCTTGGGAAGTATATACAAATGCATCTAGTAGACTGACAAGTTCTGTAGGACAGATTTAATAAGGGTGAGTCTGCCCCCTAGAGAAAGCCATTTATTTTGCCAAAAGAAAATTTTCTTCTCAAATTTTCTTAACAGCCACTCCCAGTCTTTATTTTCAGTATTTATTTGGTTTCAATGTGTATCTGAGGTATTGGAAACCTTCATCTATCTGAATCTTTGCAATTTCAAACATATGAAAAATCTCCATAATAAATGTTGCAACCTGTGTATCTGTGATGAGGATTGATTTACCTTTGTTCATAAATAAACCTGTAGCCATACCAAATGCATTTAGAATAACATAAATCTGACTCCATTCTTCTTTGTTATTCTCTCCACCCAGCAACAGATCATCCACGAACATCGTGTGAGTAATATATATGTCTTCTGTTACGTTGATCCCTTTAATCAAACCCATATTCCTTGCTTCCTTGATTTTCCAACTCAATCCGTCCATTACAACTATGAAGAGTAATGGAGACAAGGCACATCCTTGTCGCAACCCCCTTGATGATTTGAAGAAGGTGGTGGGTAGGCCATTGATGATGATAGAAAAATTGTCCTCACAACACATGCCATGATCCATCTAATATTCCAGTGACTGATGCCAATCTTATATAGCGCCAATCGCAGGAACTCCCAATCAATGCAATCGTAGGCCTTATTGAGATCGATCTTCATAAGACTGGCATTTAATTTTTGGGTCTTGATAGAATGAAGGCATTCTTGAGTGATTGCAACCGCATCCTGAATCAATCATTGATCCAAAAATCCAAACTGTTCCATAGAAATGTGTTTGGATAAAGGAGATTTCATTCTATTTGCAATGATTTTAGATATTAGTTTATAAATAGCATTACAAAGGGAAATGGGCCTATATTTCACAGATGTCCTAGGATGCTCATTTTTTGTAATTAGAGTAATAAATATGGCATTGATTGCCCCTGGAATGAATCCTTAAGTCCTAGATTCCTTCGTTGCTGCCAAAATGTCGTGCCCCATCAATTCCTTAAAATGTATGAAGAGTTCAATGCCCCATCCATCAGGACCAGGGCTCTTGTCCTTGGCACTAGACTGCATAACTCCTTCAATTTCCTCCATCGAAATTGGTCTCCCTAGGGATTGGTTATCAGCATCATTGAACATATTCGACATCTAATTTAAGAAGACCCTCTGATCTGTGAATGAGCAATTCCTCTCTTGAAATTGTGTCTAAAATATTTGACAGCTGCTTGTTCCAATGCTGGTTGGGCAGAGATGTATTTATTTTCCTCATCCCACAGTCCCCAAATGCCATTTTTTTCTTCTACTTGTGGTGTGCCTATGAAAGAACTTGGTGTTTTTATCACCGACTATCACCCATGTGACCCTGCTCTTTAATCACCATTCTTCTTCTCTCAAATGAAGAATATGCCTTTTCCAACTCTCCAATGCAAGGAATTTCCTCTTATATGACTCAGAAAAATATTGAGGGTCATTCGGATCCGATAGCCTGATTTGTGTGTCTTCAATGACCATTAGCTCCTTCCTAAGCTCCCTCTTTTTTTCACTTACCCAAGTACGCACAACTAGTTTTAATGACTTCAATTTTTGTCCCAGTCGAACCAAACCCCCTTGGTCCTTGGAGTTCCTATGATTAGTCCAATGATTATGAATCAATTCCAGAAATGATATATCCTTCAGCTAACTGATTAGCCTCACAAATGGGTAATTATATGGGCTCATTTTACCTCCTAACCTAGTCAAATCAACCATTCTCTTAGTTTATTGTATGATTTTCTGATTATATTTATGCTTATAGAGTGAGTTGAATTAGTTATTGTGCCATGTGGTCTAACATGTATTTAATGCAAATTATTGATCGATTTCAAGGTCAAAGTCAAGGATCCAGTGGACAAATGGAAGCAATAACTTGAAGTGGGTAGAGGAGAGGACTTATAGGAGGGAATCCCCCTCATTTATTACTCCTCACTTCGAATTCCCCTTCATTTAGCTCGGAGTCCAAGAAGCCGAATCATGCACTAGAAGGCAGCCGAGCAAGTGGAGGATGATGGATGATTATATTGAGTTTTGGGAGCCAAACCTTCCTTATTTTAAGGAAGCTATTGGTTGCTTCATTTCTATAAGTAGAGCGGCCTAGGGCCTCACTAGGGTCAGATTTTTTCTTATGTAAACTCTGCTTAAATTTCGAGCTTATTATTTTTGTGACAGTTTCATGTAATTGTGTTATTGTTTTGAAAATAAAGATGGAATCCTTTTGGAGCTAGCACTGAGTTACCTCAGAGGGCTAAATCTCTTGGGTTAGGGCCCAATCCAAGCAACCAAGCTTCTCTTTACTTGTATTTGTATGTTTACTTCAGTTCGTGAATTAATTTGTTGTTAGATGTATTTCTTTCAGGATTAAGAATAGGTTGCTTTTGATGATTTAGTAGTTTGCTTTCGTTTGTGCTTTCTATAGCAGGTTAAGCAGTCGTTAGAAAAGATTCAGAAGGCTAGCAACAGTGCCTTGGCCTCTCTTCCTCCCTCGGGGACCATGATTTGAGGCAAAGACTCTCTTACTGCCCCAAAACATAGATTTTCCTCATTCCTAGGACTTCTAATGTTTGCAGCTTTTTAGTAGGTTAATAGTCCAACTTTGCTTTGCTCTTGGTCTTCTTCATCATGCTCACTTCCTTATTTGCAATATTCTTCTTTCATGCTTTCCTTTCCTGCAAAATTTCTCAGCATTTCCATTCAAAGATCATAGTTTAGACTATTTTGATGCAAAACTCTATTTTTCTAGATGCACTGATTTCATTGCTTTCTTGATCTCATTGGTTGTGTTAGAGCCTAAATCTACCTCAGGCTGAGAAAGGTAGGATCTAGGACAACCTCAAACCATGCTTAACTTGGTAGCTAGCACTACCAGATCGGGAGAGGGCTCTCTCCTAGTCAACCTTAGCAAAAATATGATCAATGAGGGCTTGAGATGACTGATATAAATACTGATCTTAGGCTAGGTATGTGTGCAAAATATTTTGATTGAATAAAATGATGTTTTTGTTGGCTCAAATGGAAAAACAGATTTTGGGTGGAGGGAATGAGGTTGCGTTTTGCAGAGATCTCAATGGGGCAAGGTAGGCAACTGATTTGACACTTTAAATTGAATGAGATGGAGAGATTAGACATGTCAGGAGTTGAAGAGGGCAAGAAAGCTCTAGGATCCTCTTCAAACAGCTGAAAACATCAAAAGGTAAAGAAAACCCTAGGTAGAGCACTGCATTTTCAATGGATTCTACCTTTTCCCTTGTTTGTTTTAGTTAAGAAGAAAGAAGATAGATAATGACATACATAACACATAAATAAATTCACAATTACAGAAGAAATCACTATTCCAAGACAAAATGCCACATGATTCCCAAAGAGTGCTGCAAACCCTGGTTTCAATTCCTTAGCCAAAATGCTGATATGAGTATACAATGAAGCTCCTTTCTTTCTCAAAAATCCAACCATGTTAATGACTGAAGGATCGCAAGATATAGACAAACCTAACTCATCCTAGCCTCTAGGGGTCAAGCTCACAAGTTTAGGAGCTATTCCAACTAATTCTAAACTGAGAACTAGAAGTCAGGCAGTGGAATAGCTTACCTCTAGAATCTAGGGAACTGATTCATTCAATTTCAAACAACTTTTTGATAGATGAATCTAATACCATAAGTGAAAATTAAACATAATTACATCAAGATCCATCAATTTACATTAAAATACATCACAAGTTTGACATTGAGAAGGAGAAAAAGTCAAATTGTTAAAAGCTAGGCAAAAAACAGAGTATACTTGGTCAAACTGAGCAAAATTTCCCCTATGTGCTGCGCTGAATTCTCTATATGTAGTGCCTGTTTGCCGCCACTTTTGGAGGCCTTCCTGGTGCTGAATTCTACTTTCCAACTGAAGTGGAATTTTTAAATTTGGCCTCCATTTACCCCTCCAAAACTAAGTTCTCACAACACTGCTTCCTATGTGTCAAAATATGGACAGTAAGGTTATTTTTTGAGTGTTTGATTTTCTCCACATAACCACCATAAACCTTGAAGAAAAACTCCTTCACTAGCAATGAAGAGATCATGACTTACTTGCACAATGAAAGACATGAGCTTTTTAGGTGATTTTAGGGAGTTGTTGAAGAAATCAGGCTCGGCAGCTCTATGTGCCATGACTCAAACCCAACGTGTTGCGCCTCCTAAGTGCGCTGCACCAGAACAATTCTACACAGGAAATCGCGGCCCTATGCACTATGCCTTCTACCTAGTGTGCTGCGCCTCCAATTTTGCACAGTTTTCTCTAAGTTTCTCTCCTTTTGCTCAAACACCGCTTCCCCTTTACTCACACTTTGTTCTTTGAGTGCAAATGAGCCTTTCAATTGAGAAGAATGATTTATACCCTTTTAATTTTTGTTTCATAGAACCCACTTTTAGAATGTTTGCAATATGACTTTACTTTTCCACTCTGTTTTTTGGAGCTTTTCACTTTATTTGAACCTTTTGATGAACTGAATGACATAATTTGTCTTGATTTTTGTTTTCTTTGTAGGGGATGGAGCTACTGAGGCTTGGGAAAGTGGCCAAGGTTGCCATCGAAGTGATTTACATATGAAATAAATGAAATTACATCAATTTATACAATAAAAACTAAAATACTCTGTTTTTCCTGAAAATAGAGTTTTAAGGAGAAATACATCTCAGAACAATTGATTATGAAATTTATTGGTATTGGAACCTCCTCATGTGCCTACTGACTGTTATTGGACATTCTGAAAACCTTTTTGATGAAACCCTAGATCTAATGATAGTGGAACCCTAGAAAAGACTTTTGAAATTGCAAAGACAAAAAGTGACTGTAGAGGATTTTGATAAATAAAAATGGGCCAGCAAGTAAAGAAAATGAGGGAAAATGTACAACAAGCCACTACTGTCAGATGATCCATGCTCCTAATGGAATGTAGCTGACTGAGCTAGACACCTAATATGCAATGCAATAAGAGAATTTGATCACTGACGGATGGATGAAGATACCGACACTAACATTGGCTCCAATGGGGATGGTAGCTCCTTGGAGGTGCCGAGAACTACAAATCTTTGGGAAAGCAGGCAGTGCCTGTGTCCATTGGGGTATGGAGTCAATAACTTCAACAAACCAAAAACCAATTACTATGAAACTTTGACTCAAGACTCATAGTTGAACTAACTAATTCAAAACTGAAACAATACTCTCAAAAGCTAAAACTAAACACTTAGTTGAAACTATCTTTAAACTGAAAATAATAAAACAAAAAATGACTCAAGACTTACCTAACTAAAACAAGTACTTACAAAGCTTTCAAAGGGTAGCAGTCCATCGAGATTTGAGGGCTTCAAATCATGACGACAACTACTTGCTTACTGATGAAATATGTACAATCATGTGAAGTGGGCCTTCCAATGTAACCAATCCAGCAGATGGCTACATACTGAAATTCTGCTCTCACTTTCCCCAAGCAAGAAGAATGATGTACATGTAGGCAACTCACAATAAGAACTGAAACCAAGGCTTATGTTAATGAACCAGGCAACATTCATCTTCTCTGGTTCTTGCAAAATAATACCAAAAGGATCTTGAAAATCTTGAAGCACTAGCTTGTCTTGAGATCTAGTAGCAAAAATACAAGTACTCCCTTTATTTTGATATGAAAGAACAACTAGTTGTCAAGTGATGGGACGACATAGAGAGGTATAAGCTTTTGCCATCTGAGTGTTAGCTGTAAATTCCTTGAGCATAAAAAATTTCTGGCATATTGTCTCTCTCAGGTTCATATTCCTCAATTTCATGGTCAAGGTCATTCTTAAATAGAAAACAATCTTCCAGATTATCAAACATGACATCCATATCGTCTTCAAAAAAGAAAAAATTATATGTTTGCTAATCTATAAATCTAATTTCAAGACTATCATCATTTTCAAAAGAGGAAGAAGTTTCACTCACACCTCCTTGATCATGTGCACACTACAGACCTGCATTAGCTTGGGCTAGAACCTGACCTTTCAGGAGTAGATCTATTTCATCTTCAGACAAAGGAGATAATGCCTTTTGTTTTCTTTTGCCCAAATAGTGATTGTCTTCATGAAATAACTTTTCAAAACATGAAACACTTGATTGGTAGTCCTTAATTCCCTGATCTTCTGAAATTTGAAAACATTGTCGATCATCTTCATATGACATGGTAATCAAATTATCATTTACCACTGAGTTATTGAAAGAAGATTTTTCACTTACTTGAACAAAGATCTCATCTTGTTTTTCATGAAATGATTGGATTACCTCCTCATGAAGGCTTGGGTTAGTAACTTTTTCCTCTTCATTCCAAATGATCTCAACAACAGAGCTCTCCTTCATGGGATTCAGACCAAGATACTCTTGATCATCACGATCTGAATCTAAATCTGAAATAGCCGACTTGACTTTATCACATTCTGAAATTGAAACTTGACTTTCTTGCATACTGTTTTCTTCTATGGACAGATCTGAAATAAAATCTTCTCTTTCATTATTTTCCATTGTACTAAGATCTTGATCCTGCTGCAAAGTTTCCTAAGCATCTTGATGAGTATCCTCTAAGTTCTCTTTATGCTGTTGAAATGGATTTTTGTACAGAGCCTCCATGATCTCATCGTCCATGAAGTCATCATCTTCATAAAAATTTTCAAGATTTTCAATAAAACTATGAACATGGCTACAATAGTTCTGAACTAAATTTAATGATGGATAAGATTCTTTATACCTTTCAAAGAACATGGCATGAAAATCCTTTCAACAGTAAATGCAAGCAGGCGGCAAACTTTCAAACCAAGATCGGGCTTCACCTTCCAAAGTGGCCATGAATATCTTCATCAAGCAGTCTTCAGGAAAATGAACCTTCAACTTGCGAATATGTATGTGAAATCTAACCAGATGTAAAGTAGCATCATTCCTATTATCATCTTTAAACATAGTCAAATTCCTTTGCCAATATACCTTAGGAATTTTATTTGGGAATCCTAGAATGTGATCTTAGCTCATGGGAGCATACCTTCAATCCAGCGAGACCATTTTTATAACAATGAATTAACCAAAAAATTCTTCAGGCTATTGGTTCTTGAAGAGTGGAGTTGCCATAAAAATTCTGAAGCTTGGGATTCTTCGACACTGGAGTTGCCAGGAGAATGATTTCAGCCTTCATATGTGCCTGACTATTGTCCACAATCAACAATCAGATCTAACTTGATTCATGTACTGGGGAAATTTGCAAGTCATATGTTAAACTTATAAGACTAAATCAGTGATTGACTGAAGCTACTTTTATCTACTTATGCACTCGCAAAGCAATGTGCAGTTCGAAGGCTTCCTGGCATAACTTCAAGCTTCGTCTATAGTTTATAAAGCAAGAACACTAACAAACAAATAATATTTTCTTCCCCAGTATGGTCACCACTATGTTAGTGCCTAACTCTACCTCAGGCTGAGAAAGGTAGGATCTAGGACAACATCAAACCACACTTAACCTGGTAGCTAGCCCTACCAGGTCGGGAGAGAGCTCTCTCCTGGTCAATCTCAGCAAAAATATGATCAATGAGGGCTTGAGATCACTGATATAAATACTGATCTTAGGCTAGGTATGTGTGAAAAAGAGTTTGATTGAATAAAATGATGTTTTTGTTGGCTCAAATGGAAAAGTAGATTTTGGGTGCAGGGAATGAGGCTCAGTTTTGCAGAGATCTCAATGGGGTAAGGTAGGCAACTGATTTGGCACTTTAAATTGAATGAAATGGAGAGATTATACAAGTGAGGAGTTGAAGAGGGCAAGAAATCTCTGGGATCCTCTTTAAATAGCTGAAAACATCAAAAGCTAAAGCAAACCCTAGGTAGAGCACTGCATTTTCAATGGATTCTAACTTTTCCCTTGTTTGTTTTAGTTAAGAAGAAACAAGATAGATAATGGCTTACATAACACATAAGTAAGTTCACAATTACAGAAGAAAGCACTATACCAAGACAAAATGCCACACGAATCCCAAAGAGTGCTGCAAACCCTGTTCTCAATTCCTTAGCCAAAATGTTGATATGAGTATACAATGAAGCTCCTTGCTTTCTCAAAAGTCCAACCATGCTAATGATTGAAAGATCACAAGATATAGACAAACCATAACTCATCCTAGCCTCTAGGGGTCAATCTCACAAGTTTAGGAGCTGTTCCAACTAATTCTAAACTGAGAACTAGAAATTAGGCAGTGGAATAGCTTGCCTCTAGAAGCTAGGGAACTGATTCATTCAGTTTCAAACAACTTTTTGATAGATGAATCTATCTCCATAAGTGAAATTTAGACATAATTACATCAATATCCATCAATTTACATTAAATTACATCACAAGTTTGACATTGAGAAGGAGAAAAAGTCAAACTATCAAAAGCTAGGCGAAAAAAAGAGTATACTTGGTCAAACTGAGCAAAATTTCCCCTATGCGCTGTATTGAATTCTCTATGCGTATAGCCTATTGGAAACCACTTTTGGAGGCCTTCCTAGGGTCCAAATTTTCTCCAATTCTACTTGTTGGAAAGTTCTACTTGTCTACCTTTGAACCCAAGTGGAATTTTTGAATTTGGCCTCCATTTGCCCCCCCAAAACTGAGTTCTCCCAACACTACTTCCTGTGTGTCAAAATAGGGGCAGTAAGGTCATTTTTTGAGTGTTTTTGACCTTTTTGAGGGCTCAAAACCTGTCAAAATTTCTTGGCCATTGGTAGGCAAGCATAGTTTTCCATGCCAAATTTGAAAATGCTGAGTTTTTGTCATTTTGAGGCTCCCATCAAAGGCGAGCGCTAGGTGGCGCGGCGCATAGGATAGAAAATTCTGTTTTTTGAGCCAAAAATTCCAAAAATGCAAAGGGTGCCCCAAATTTTTTGAAATTTGGGCTAAGTCTTCTCCATCAAGTGTTGTGTTGGGCCAAGGAAGCCTCAGCCAATATCTGAAGTCTATCTTGCTCCTTTTGCCTCCTCCATGTTCTCTTCAATTTTGCTTTCAAGCTCCTGATTCTTGCTTCGCAGACTTTGTTTCTCGCCATGTAATGATAAGCCATATGCCTCAAAAATGCCTTCTCCTTGTTGTCCTTCCCTAACTTTCTCTCCAAGTGGATATTAGCTCTTTCAAGCCATGATTCTCGATCAACATTGATCTCTTGCTCAAGCGATTTGAGCTGTACCTTCCTCCTTTTGGCAGCTTGGCGGTTTTCCCGAATGTTTTGCAGCTCCATAATTTCTTGTTGATCCTGAAGCTACTTATTTGTTTGCTCCAGGTATTTTATTATCCACTCAGCTTTGTCTAAGCTGAGGGACAAAGAATTGATGTCCACCTGTTGCTCTTGGATGACTTCCTTGAGCTTTGAGCTTTGTGGGCCCAGATCTATGTCATCGTACTGAATGAGAATGAAATCAGTCTCCTGCTCACTTGAAGGCCCCTCATCATGTACTGGCCTCTTTCCCTTGTCCTGAACCTACTGTGCTGATGAAGGAAGCGATACCCCTTCTACCCCGGGTAGAGATAATACTCGCTTCGCTGCTGCAAACAACCGTCTAGTGCCCCTCTGATAGGTGACAAACACTGGCATACTAGCAATCTATGTCTCATGACCTTCCTGCTGATGTGAAGGTCCACCTGTCTCATGCAAAGCCTCTGGACGTCCCTGAGGAGCTGTGAAAAATTCATGAGAAATGAACCTCCCAAGTGTTGCCCTGCAAACCAAGCTGATGCATGACCACAATCTTAATGAGAGAAATATGATATATACTGTTGAACTGCTGCTGAGGAGTCTTTTGTTGTACTAGGGTGGTCATCTTCTCAATATTTCGGCACATGAAGCAAGGGAGATTCATCATTCTCACGCTAGTAAAGTGCATCAACAACCTGATATGATAGGCATATAAACGAGAAAACCGGCCCTCACAGCTGAAATACTTCATTATCAGTTTCATCAAAGGAGCATAGGAATCTTTCAGGTACCGGAAAGGAAAAAATTTGCTGAGTTGTCTCAAATAATCAAGCTTGATGTATGGTTCATAACGTTTCTTGTTAATTTGCTACCTCTTGTTCCATTGCTCTCCAATGTTAGGAATACAGGTTGCTAGAGAAATAGATTCTGGTGTTAGAGTGAATGTTACACCAACCAGAGTGGCTTGACCATCATGTAAATGAAGCACAAACAACCAGGCCAACTCATAGTGAAATTGGACTCTAGCAACCATCTCACAGATCTCATAGCAGGATTGGTGTTGGAAGCATGTGATGGCGAGAGGGTAGGCCTGTAGCTCAGCAAGGGTAATAGGTTCCTCTCGTATATGTTTGCCACCCTTATGAGGCCTCCTTGGTGCATGTACCTCTGTAGGAGAGTCACTGTGTGTCTCTTCTTCACGATCATATGAAGGATCAGACTCCATGCTTGCTAGTAAGTGAGTTTTCTTGATGAGTAGTAGGAATTTATGGTGTCTTTAATTTTCTGCCACCAAGGGAAAAGTATATGAGGGACTGTGGAGGGAGAGAGTATGAGGGATTTTGGGACTGTTGGGACAGGGTTTTGTTAGGGAAACAGGGAATTAGGGAGTGATATGTAAGCTTTAGGGACAACAATTAGGGTTTGGGGATTTGTAGTTAGGATTTGGGAAATGGGAATTGGGGATAGGGATAGATGATTTTTTGGGAATATGGGAGTAAGGGAATGGGGGAATAAGCTGGGAGAATAAATGGAGGAGTGAAAAAAGTAAAGGAAGGGTAGAATAAACTTGGCAGTCAAATGATAAATGCAAACCCTAAGCACTATTTTCTTTGAGAAATGGCAAGGAAGTAGGGTTTGATTTTCTTCACATAACCACCATAAACCTTGAAGAAAAACTCCTTCACTAGCAATGAAGAGATCGTGACTTACTTGCACAATGAAAGATTTGAGCGTTTTGGGTGATTTGAGGGAGTTGTTGAAGAAATCGGGCTTGGCAGCTCTATGCACCATGCCTCAAACCCAACTCACCATGCCTCCTGAGTGCGCTGCGCCAGAACAATTCTACACTGGAAATCGTAGCCCTATGCGCCATGCCAGCTGTATGCGTCGTGCCTTCTACCTAGTGCACCCTGTCTCCAATTTTGCAGATTTTTCTCCAAGTTTCTCTCCTTTTGCTCAAACACCACTTCCCATTTACTCACACTTTGTTCTTTGAATGGAAATGAGCCTTTCAATTGAGAAGAATGATTTATACCTAAGAGCTTTTAATTTTTGTTTCATAAAACCCACTTTTACAATGTTTGCAATATGACTTTACTTTTCCACTCTGTTTTTTGGAGCTTTTCACTTTATTTGAACCTTTTGATGAACTGAATGACATAATTTGTCTTGATTTCTGTTTTCTTTGTAGGGGATGGAGGTACAGAGGCTTGGGAAAGTGACCAGGGTTGCTGCCGAAGTGATTTACATATGAAAGAAATGAAATTACATCAATTTATACAATAAAACCTAAAATACTCTGTTTTTCCTCAAAAGAAAGTTTTGAGGAAAAATACATCTTTGAGCAATTGATTATGAAATTTATTGGTACTGGAACCTCCTCATGTGCCTGCTAACTGTTATTGGACATTTTGAAAACCTTTTTGATGAAACCCTAGACCTAATGACAGTGAAACCCTAGAAAAGACTTTTGAAATTGTAAAGACAAAAAGTGACTGCAGAGGATTTTGATAAATAAAAATGGGCTAGCAGGTAAAGAACATGAGGGAAAATGTACAAAAAGCCACTATCGTCAGATGATCCATGCTCCTAATGGAATGCAGCTGACTGAGCGAGACACCTAATATGCAATGCAACAAGAGAATTTGATCACTGACGGAGGGATGAAGATACCGAAACTAACAGGTTGAGTGTCAGTTCCATTGCAGCAGATCTCTTCTAGTAGTAGGCCAGCTTATTAGCCGTTACACCCTCCATCTGATCCATGCCCTATAGGTCTCCCAAATCTCACCTCAATTCTAGCGTAGTTTCCTGCATTTTTCCATAGAACTTCTTTCTCTCTCCTTGAGCAAACCTAATCATCTTTCTCTCTCTTGGTGATCCATGGAGAACTTAGGCACCTTAACACCTCATTCCAACCTTCATCCACCAATTTCACCCACTCTCACACCCTCAAACCAGTGAAAACTGCTCTCGGCCTCCTCCTGTAGCCCTCCTATAGTTTACCTGTTTTCCTCCTGTAGATTTCATGTGTCCTCCTATAGATTTTCCTATAGCCTTTATTTTGAAGTCCAAGTGTGGGAAAAGCCTCCAGAAGGCCACTTGAGATGTCCTAGGACCCATCCACACCATCCTTCATCCTTTGAGTCCCAAAACCACTATTCAATGCCACCTATTCGCTGCCACATTCACACACAATAAATTACATGCATGTCAAATTCACATAAGAATACATAAAAATCCAAAAATATATTTTTTTCTTATTTACTTCCAGAAATAGCTTAGTTAGATGTTGTTTACTTCCTTGAGTAGGTAATGGCATTTGTTTCATGGTTTTCATAGTACTTTATGCAAAAGTAGAATTAGTTGGTTAATTAGGGTTCACTAGTTTTGCTTTACATTTTAGTCTTTCGACTTTCTTCCATTAGATTAGCATCTATAGAATAATCTTTCTCTCCTTTCATCACATATAGAGCTTCTTCTAGAATCCACAGAAGTTGGCTTGAGCTCCTAGTGATCTTCCATCAGCTGACCAAGTGACAACCTACAGTGAGAACTAGTACTTGTGCATACAACACTGACACTTCCAAGTTTGTTACGAACTACCGGGTTGATAAGGGTAAAGTAGGATGCCCAGGAGTTGCGGCATTATTGCTACAATATTGGTGCTCACCACTTTTTGACGTCGTTGCCGGGGAGGCATCAGAGTATTCTGTGATTACTGCTTTCTTCTATTTCCTATTGCAACATTCTACTAATAGTTTATTTCAGCAAAAGTAGACTAGTCATTTCCTTTCTTTCAAATTCTGCATTTCCTTGATTTCCTTTTCCATTCTGCAAATTTCATTTCAGCAAGTTCATTTTAAATAGTTGCAATTTTTTTTGTTCAAATCACAGTTTCAGTTTTTGTAGGTACTATCAGTGTGGGGAAAAGAAAAAGAACCAACCAAAAATATTTCCTTTCATGCCTCATAGGAATACAGATAACTCAAGAAAATTTTTGCCCAACACCCCCTCTGCTTCACACAGCCAACCTTCTCTCTTCTTCGGTGGCTGTGATCAAGAAGAACCCTTAGGTGAATAGCTAGACATATTTGACGAACCTATAGGGAAAGAAGAAGAATAAAACATTCCTTTTGGAGCCAATGGCTGAAAACAAAAATGCTAGGGGGAGTGGAGAGAGAATAGAGGGTACCTTTCCCATTCGAAAGACCAATGGGGACTGCAAAATGAAGAATATAAGCCCTTCTGCCCTACCTTATTTCCATGGCCTGACTACAGAAGATCCTGACACCTTCTTGTTCGAGTTTTCTGTAATCTGTCAAACTTGTGACTATGGAGAATATGAGAAAAAGTTGAAACTATTCCCTTCTATTCTCAAGGATGTAGCACTATGTTGGTTCATGGGATTACTTGGCAATAGCATCACAACTTTGGCTCAGATGCAACAAGCCTTTAACAACAAGTATCGGGACTATTGTAGGACAAAAGACACTAAAGAAGAAATCTTCCGAATGATGATGGGAAGTGATGAGTCCTTGGAAGACTACGAAGAGAGGTTCTAGCTTAATTACAAAAGGGCCGAGTGTGCACTTGACCATGAGTCTTTGAAGTTGGTGCTACACAGGGGAATTTGGGAGATCTTTTAGACACCCTCCATCTACTGGCTGGGGGAGATATCTACCAACTATCATATGAGGACATAAAGACTGTTTTTAAAAACCATTCTAGAGCATCTAGAAAGAAAGGTAGGGGGAGTCAACCCATAGTCAGTACCTCTTCCTCCAACTCATACATTAAAGGAGAAATTGGAAACATGCTAGAAGACTTCAAGAGTGAGATGCTCCAGACTCTTTGCATGCAAATGGATACCTTACATATCAAAAGAAAGCAAGAGGAAGCAGAGAGGTTTTTAACCAATTTTTTGTCCTAGATGCACTAGGAGGCATCCTAGGAATGAATGCCCATTGAACTCTATAGAGGTTTGTTCAGTCTATGAAGAAAATAATTCTATAGATAAGTGCCCTTCCTTGCCCAGACTTAAAGCTGTATATCAAGGGGCTGAGGGAGTCACTAAACAGTGCTATTACATAAACCAAAGGAGGCTGCATGGACCTAGACCATACCAGTAGGGAATGTAAGGGACATCTCAGGCATACTACAACCCCAACCAAGTCACATCCATACCTTCTTTGGGCCCCCTTGCTCATCCTTCCTAGTCCACCCCTCCTCCTTGGTCCTTCACATCTCATTATTATGCCCAACCAACCACCCATTTATTTCAACCCTATGCTTAGCCACAACCTCAGTGGAATGCATCTCATCCGGGGTGGAGGCCCCAACACAACCCTCTTTCTACTTTTTTGCCTCCACCACCTACCCAACCACAACTGTTACTTTCTGCTCCACCAAAGCAACCACAAATGCCTACCCAGCCAAATCCGAACGCGAACAATAGATAGGCTTAACAAGTGTATAGTGGGGAACCATCATGCCCAATTTATGCGGTGGAGATTCAAGAAATCAACTTGCAATCTGGGAAAGTTCTCCGAGATATCCAGCCTCCACCCAGGGAGGTTGAGGAAGATAAAGAGGAAAGTGAACCTAAAGCAAATCCACCCTTTCCTGAGATACTATCTGTGACAGTCCAGCCTACCCCAAAAGAGACTGAACTGCTGGGAGAATTGAAACATTTATGTGTAACGATACTACTTCTCCAAGCCATAAAAGATTACCTATATACAATAGTTTAATCAAAGAGAAGTTCTTTAGGCATCCAGAAAGGTGTAAGAGAGACGCTCCAACCATCAATGTCATAGGACAACTATTCAACCTGATGTTGGGGAAGATAATCTATCCAAAATATCTAGACCTTGGAAGCCCGGTAGTTGATGTCAACATCAATGGCACAATGATCCCACATACCTTGATTGATCTGGGAGCTACCATTAATGTGATGATGAAGGACACAATGCTCAAACTTAACCTCCAAAGCTCCTTGAGGAAGACCATGACAGTGCTATAGCTAGCAAACCACTCCACATTGACCCTTGAGGTGATTATGTAAGATGTGATGGTCTCCATTGATTCTTGGGAGTACCCTGTTGATTTCTTAGTTCTCCAACCAAAGGCAAAGCTCACTAGGTATCCTCTCATTTTGGGAAGACCCTGGTTGGCTATAGCTGATGCCTACATCAACTGTCGAGTTGGGAACATGACCATAAAGAATGGGCATATGTCCAAGCAGTTAACCTTATATCCTCCTATCCAACCATTGCTATAACATGATCTACCTCTCTGGTTGGAGGAGGAGGATGAGGATGAAGTTTATTCTGCACCACTTTGTGCATTAGAAATCGTCACGGGGGGAAAACAACAAGATGAGGATGATATGATTGAAAATTTGATTCAGAATCCACCTCCCAGTGTATCACCATTAGAGGACATAGTAAGAGAAACCCAAAACAACCCCTCATCTGATCTCTATGCAGTCGACTCCACTTCTCTTCATGTTAAGAATATAGAGTTCAGCCCAGAAAGAACATTGAAAATCAATCCATCCTTATCCACTTCTTAGGAGAACGAACTGTGTAGCCTCCTAAGAAAACATTTAGATGCCTTTGCCTAATGTTATAAGGAGATGAAGGGAGTGCACCCTTCAGTATGTACTCATCATATATGCTTTAAGGATGATTGAAAACCAGTTAGGCAGCCTCAAAGGAGGATGAATCCAACACTTAAAGATATTGTTAAGGAAGAACTGCATAAATTGCTTGATGCAGGATTCATGTATCCCATCTCTAACAGTGAATGGGTCTCTCCTTTGGTGCTAGTGCCAAAGAAAAATGGTAAGTGGAGAATCTATGTCGACTATCAGGAATTGAACAAAGCCACTAGAAAGGACCGTTATCCTTTACCTTTCATAGATCAGGTGTTGGACGGTCTAGCAGGGAAATAGTTTTTCTCCTTCCTAGATGGCTTTAGCGGGTACAATTAGATTCAAATCAGCCCGAAAGACCAAGATAAGACCACTTTCACTTGTCCTTGGGGTACCTTTGCATATTGGGTCCTTCATTTTCATTTGTGCAACACTCCGGCCACTTTTCGAAGAGAGATATTGAGTCTATTTTCTGAACTGGTTCACGATGCAGTAGAAATATACATGGATGATTTTACTCCTTATGGCTCTGATTTTCAGGAAGCTTTATCTAACCAAGGAAAAGTTCTAGATAAGTGTATTGAGATGAACCTATCCCTCTGTTTGGAAAAATTTGAATTCTTGATGACTGAAGGGACCATGCTAGGTCATGCAATATCTCAGCAAGGACTGTAGGTGGACCCCAACAAAATTTCCATCATCTAAAGGGTCCCACGTGCTCAAAAGATGAGGGATGTCAGAAGTTTCCTAGGCTTAACCAGATATTATAGGAGATTCATTAAAGACTTCAGCAAGATAGCCTCTCCTTTGTTTAGCCTCCTAGGTAAAGATGTTGAGTTCCTATGGTCAGAAAACTGTCAAGAAGACCTAGATACCTTGAAGAGCAAGTTTGTGACTGCCCCAATTCTGAGAGGCCCAAACTGGGCCCTACCATTTCACATTCACATAGATGCTTCGAACAAAGTGATAGGAGCAACCTTAGGACAAGTTGATGAAGAGTTACCTTATGCCATATACTTTATAAGCAAAAATTTGTCAAAGGCAGAGTTAAACTATATAGTGACCGAGAAGGAACTCCTAGCTGTCGTGCATTCCTTAAACAAATTCAGACATTATATCACAGGCTATCAAACCTTTGTGCACACTGATCATGTTGCACCTAGATATTTGATGAACAAACCAGATGTAAATGCTCACATTATTAGATGGTTTCTTTTACTGCAGCAGTTTGATTTGACAATTATTGATAAGCCTCGTAAAGAGAATGTTGTTGCTGACTTCTTGTCTAGAGTGAATTTGCCTACAGGTGAAGAAGGTATGGTGGATGACCAAATTCCAGGTGAACATTTGTTTGCTATATCAATACTCTCTCCATGGTTTGTTGATATAGCAAACTACTTGACTTCAACATAGTTCCCACCACACCTATCCTCAAATTAGAAGAGAAAGATAGTAAGGAAAAGCACCCCTTTCACCTGGATTGGGGGAAATCTCTTCAAACTTGGCCCAGATCAGATCTTGAGAGGATGTGTTAGGGAGGAGGAAGTCTTTGACACCCTCCTGACCTATCATGACAGGCCTTGTGGAGGTCATTTTGTAGCAGAAAGAACTGTCTTCAAGATACTGTGGGCAGGCTACTACTGGCCCACTCTTCATCAGGATGTGAGGAGATATACAAGCTAGTGTGATCAGTGTTAGAGGATGGGGAAACCTACTCCAAAGGATGAGATGCCCATGCAACCTCAAGTGACCTTTGAGCCATTTGAGAAGTGGGGCATGGAATTTGTGGGCCCTATCAGCCCTCCTTCAAAGAAGAAACAATACATCATTGTGTGCATTGACTACTTGACAAAGTGGGAAGCGAAAAAAGTAATCAAAGTAGCAACAGAGGAAAAACTAACTGAGTTTTTGAGAGAAAATGTATTCTACAAATTGGGGTATCCAAGACAGTTGGTCACAGACCAAGGCAGTCAGTTCACTTCCAACCTGATTGAAGACCTGCTCACACATCATAAGATCAAGCACAGGACTTCCACCCCTTACCATCCACAAGCCAATGGGCAAGTGGAGGTCACTAACAGAGCATTGGAAGGGATCCTAACCAAGGTAGTGAGCAATAGCAGAAAAGACTAGGTAGATGGATTAGTTGAGGCCGCTTGGGCCTACAACACCACATGGAAGACCACCACTGGGTTCACACCCTATGAGCTGGTCTATGGGAAGAAGGCTTTGCTATCAATAGAATTTGAGTTCAATACACTAAGAATGGAAGCTCAGCTGGACCTAGACCTCATCCATGCATAGAAGGAGAGATTACTTCAGCTCAATGGATTGGATGAGTATAGATTGCAAGCCCTTCTCCATACAGAGGTAGCTCAGTTTCAGAGAAAGATATGGCATGACAAAAATATCAAGGAGAAGCAATTCCAAGACGGATATTGGGCACTAGTCTATGATTCAAGATACAAATATTTCAAAGGCAAGCTGAGGACAAGATGGTTGGGACCCTACATTGTGGAGAAATGCAATGACAATGGTTAAGTTCTGATCAGAACCATTGATGATGAAGCCATTCCCATGCTTGTCAATGGACATCGATTGAAATTCTACAAGAAACCCCTCTCGAAGTGAGAGCTTATTGAAGATTCAAATAAAATAGTGATGGTAGTGGAGCATGTCTTAGTCTCCACTTCACCCATTCACTGAAGGAAAAAAAAAAAAAAAAAAATAAGGTCTCAAGTGAAAACCTCCATGAGGCGCTTGAGTCCCATCATTGGGTTGAAAACCTCTTCTAAGGTGGCCCAGTGATGTCAAAGAAAAAGGAAAAAGGAATAAGATACTTGGGTGAAAACATCATTTGGAGGTTCCCAGGGCAGGAAATTAGGGTGAAAACCTCTCTGAGGAGCCCTGGTTGTTTTCAAAAAGAAAAAAAAAACAGAGAAAAATAAATGAATTTTTGTTGTACTGCAGGTTTGCAGGAGGACTACAGGGAGCACAAGAAGGTGCCAAGGGGACCTTGACATTCATACCAGCACCCATCTCATCTTCTCCACACCTTCCTCCATCATTTTTGGCATTTCTTTCACCCCACTGTAGCTCCTCTTCAAAAACTATGTTTTCTACAGGAAGCTTCTGTAGGAATTACAAAGAACCAGAAGTGGCTGCAGAAGGCAGTTTGAGGGTCAAAAAAGCTTCATGAAGAACCTATAATCTCTCCTACAATATTCAAACCTCCTTGCTAGAATTTTTCAACCTACATCACACACTAAGCATCATTTTTCTCCTGTCTAAGAAAAACACAGAAAAACAGTTTTCCAATATATATATATAACAAAAACAAAAACAAAAACAAAAAAATGAGAGGAAAAAGTACCATCAACCTCACCTGAAGCCTACCTACTACCTCTCCATCTTTATCTACACCTCTAGCATCATCCTCGAGCTCCAAGCACTGGAAGAAGTTGAAGTTTCAAGGGGCGAAGCAACTACAGGAGCTCCTGTAGGAATTCCTGTAGCAGTTGATCCCATAGAAATCCAACACCAACAACAAGAGAGTGAAAACATGAAGGTTGAAGAGGCACCTGAAGCTCAAAACGAGCTAGAGAAGAACCTGCACAAGCACATAACCACACATCAGAAAGCAGAGACAACATGCAAGAAGGGAAATAAAGGCATGTAGCAGAGAAAGCCACATCACCTCACAGCCAATACACTCGGATCACAAGTAAGTAACTAAGTCACTCCTCTGTTTGCAATTGTGTAATTAGAAGTCATGCAAGAGCAATGCGATGGTTGAGGCTCAATGAGGGAAAGGTTGCCAGTTAACTTTGCCACCTTAATCTAGTTGACTCCACTCATCTGAGATGTCAGCCACATGTGCGCAAAGTCAACTCCAACACAAGATGCCAAGGACAGGTAGTGGAGAAAGTGTGTGTTGGGTCCCTATAATACTAGTGATTACCCCATTACTATTGTAGTTATACCCCTTATTTACATTTTTGTGCCCCTATTACCCCCATGTTGTTATTTTTGTGCCCCATAGAATCCCTCTATTGTTATTTTTGTGGCTTTATATTATTATTGTTAGGTCGGCTGGATTATAATGTGACTCCTTGGACTCCTATATATAGAAAGGAGGTTTTGTCATTTGTATCATCCAAGAATTGTTCATTTATGTAATGTAAAGGAGGTTTCCCCCTCAAAGAGGCTGAATTCTAAGGTGTTGATCTATCTTTTCTATTTTTTCTTGAGTTGGTTTAATAACATTTGGTATCAGAGCTTTGGATTCTAGGGTTTCGCTGCTCCAAACAGGTCATCGTGGCATTTTCGCTATAACTTTTTTTCTGTGACGTTTCAGAAGTCACAAAAAAAACCCATTTGAGAATAAATCATGCTGAACCTTGGGACTAAATTTTAGAGCTTTTTGCTCGATATTTGCGGAGATATGATCTGAGGAAGTTGGTATGTTTGCAGACTCCTTAATTACATTCAAAACAGGTGACCTGGGGAAAATCGTCATAACTTTCTCTCTGGGGATTGGATTGAAATTTCGTAAGAAGGTACAGAAAGAGGACAGATTTTAGTTTCTTTTATGCATGTTTCAGATCCAAAGGTTGAAACAGTGACTCGTGGCACGTCATACAAGTTCACTCTACTGAAATAGTCTAAAAGCAAGTCACTGTGGGAGATTTCACATAACTCTTCCTTGGAGAATCCAATTTGGGTCAGACTTGTGGCATTGGAAAGAGGACGCAGAAGGCTACTACAGGTTGCAATTTTAGAACTGGATGATCTGAAATTACAGAGATACATCAGATTCAATATCAAGCTTATATAAAGTGAAAAAAGGTGTGTAGTTTTTTTAAAATTTTTGTGTAAGCTTGGTTTAACGGAATTCAAAGGGCATTGTAAAGCATTACTATCGGTAACTGATGCCCCAAGGAAAGAAAATTCAAACACCTAGTAAGGAACCTGAAGGCTCTAGCATGACTCATGAAGAAGAGGAAGAAATGCTACATGATATATCAAAATTACAAGAACAAGTGCAACAAATCTCACGCTCACAAAAGCTAACAGAAGCTAAGATAAATGGCATGGAATCTAAGATAAATGGTGTGGAATCTAAGATAAATGACGTGGAATCTAAGATAAAGGGCATGGAAGCTAAGATGGATGATTCGAAGACAGATTTGAAGAGAGACATGGCAGATTTGAAGACAGATTTGACAAATTTTCTACAAGAAATACTTACTAATGGTGAAAAGGTTGTAAAGGAAACTCATGATGTGAACAAAAGTAATGTTAATCATGATTCCATAGAATCTAATGTTGGATCGAAGAACCACCATATTCCAAAAATCGATATGAGGAAGTTTGATGGCAAGGATCCCACCACATGGATATTATAGATGGAGTAGTTCTTCGATCTCAATAATGTGCAAAACACACAAAAGGTACGTATGGAAATTGTATATTTGGAACCAAATCAGTTTGTATGGTATCAATGGCTTTGCTCTTGTAAACAATTTATCACTTGGGCAATTTTTACGGAAGAATTGATAGCACATTATGAAGATACAAAAAGCAACATTTTTTTAGCCAATTGATAAGTCTCAAACAAAAGGGTTCAGTAATGGAGCACATTGAGGAGTTCCAAAAATTGAACATAAGGGTAAAAGATATTCCAGAGGAGCATAGGATTGATGTGTTCATAGGGTCTTTAAAGGATAATATCCAACATGATGTTCGCCTTGGGGAACCTGATTCATTAGAGAAGGCATTCAGGTTAGCAAGAAAAATGGAAAGCAAAATTATGGCAACCAGGAAGCATACCACTCACAACTATAAAGACGGAAGTGTTGTTTCCCCTAGTCTTCCACAACCTATAAGGTTGACACCACAACAATTGGAAGAAAAAAGAGCAAAAGGGCTTTGTTACAGTTGTGATAGCAAATACACTAAAGGTCATAAGTGTGCTGAGAAGAAATTATTCTACATAGATTGTGAAGAGGAAGAAGAAAAGGAGCAAGAAAGGTCAAAAGAAGAAGATATACTCCAGGAACAAAGCCTAGATGAAGAACAAATAAATCCGACCATATCTTGTAATGCATTGGCGGGAATTACCACTCCTCAAACCATCAAGATAGAAGGACAAATCAAGAAGAAAAAGGTAATAGTGTTGATTGATTCAGGAAGAACCCACAATTTTATTCATTGTAGGGTAGCAAAAGAATTGAATTGCTTCCTATATCCAGCACCAGAGTGTCAAGTGATGATTGCAAATGGAGGAACAATAAATTGCTCTGGAAGGTGCCATAATATCAAGCTATCCATGGGAGAATATGTATTGACTAGCCCAATGCTTTCCATTCCAATGGGAGGTGCTGATGTTGTACTAGGAGTCCAATGGCTACAATCCTTGGGTACAATAGCTTTTAATTTTCAAGAACTTTTCATCGAATTTTCTATGGAAGGAAAGGAAGTTGAATTAAGGGGTATTGTAGGGAAACCAGGAAAGATAATCAACTCTAATGGTATGACAAAGCTTCTAAAAAAGGAGCAAAGAGGTGTAATTGCACAATTATGTTCGCTAGATGTTTCCACATCGGAATCATCTATTTCTCCAGATCTCCAAAAAGTCCTGGACAATCATTCCAAGGTATTTGAGACTCCCAAAGGTCTCCCACCTATGCGTGATCATGATCATGCTATTCATCTGATTCCAGGAAGTGTTCCTCCAAACATCAGGCCGTACAGATATCCCTATGTCCAAAAAAGTGAAATTGAACGTATGGTTGCAGAAATGCTAGAGGCTGGTATAATTCAACCAAGTCAAAGTTCTTTCTCTGCTCCAGTAGTATTGGTGCACAAGAAGGATGGATCATGGTGCATGTGTCCAGATTATAGGGAGCTCAACAAGCTCACTATTAAAGATAAGTTCCCCATTCCTGTCATTGATGAATTACTGGATGAATTGCATGGATCAATTTACTTCACCAAGTTGGATCTTCGTTCGGGATATCATCAAATCAGAATGAAGATTGAAGACATTCCAAAAACGGCATTTAGAACTCATGAGGGTCATTATGAATTTTTGGTCATGCCTTTTGGCCTTACCAATGCACCTTCAACATTTCAAGGTTTGATGAATTCAATTTTCAAACCATTCCTTAGAAAATTTGTGTTAGTATTTTTTGATGATATACTAATCTACAGCAAGTCTTGGAAGGATCATGTTGAACATGTTGACAGGGTGCTACAACTATTGGAGGAGAAACAATTATATGCAAAAAGATCCAAATGTTTCTTTGGAGTCCAGGAGGTGGAATATTTGGGTCATATTGTATCTCATGAAGGAGTTAAGGTAGACCCTAGCAAAATTAAAGCCATTAAGGAATGGAAAATCCCCACATCCATAAAGCATCTGCGAGGATTTCTTGGGTTGACAGGGTATTATCGCAAGTTTGTTAAGAATTATGGGAGAATAGCAGCACCTCTAACAACATTATTGAAGAAAGATGCATTTTCATGGACTCAGGAAGCAACAAAGGCCTTTGAACATCTTAAAGAGGCAATGTGCCAAGCACCGGTCTTAGCTACACCGGACTTCACAAAAACCTTTATTGTGGAATGTGATGCTTCAGGAAATGGAATTGGTGCTGTTCTAATGCAAGATGAAAGACCCATTGCTTTTGAAAGTCGTCCAATCAAGGGAAAGTTTTTAAGCAAAGCTATTTATGAGAAGGAAATGTTGGCAATACTCCATGCACTTAAGAAATGGCGACCCTACCTAATGGGAAGACACTTCAAGGTAAAAACGGATCATGATAGCCTTAAATACTTTTTAGAACAAAGATTATCCTCTGAAGAGCAACAAAAGTGGGTCACAAAGATGTTGGGTTATGACTTTGAAATCATCTACAAAAAAGGGAAGCAAAATGTGGTGGCAGATGCACTCTCAAGAAAGGATGAGGATGTGGAAGCATTGTTGTGCGCCATTTCTATTATCCAACCAGATTGGATAAACGAAGCAAGGGAGGAATGGAAGAATGATGAAGAAGTGTGGGCACTTATTCGAAAACTACAACAAGATTCCAGTACGTCTGATACATTTAGCTGGCAAAATGATTCGTTATGGTACAAAGATCGCTTATACCTCTGTAAGAATTCCCAGCTAAAACAAAAGATTCTTATGGAATTGCACACTTCTCCCTTAGGAGGGCACTCAGGATTTTTAAAAACTTACCACAGGGTTAAGAAGGAATTTTTTTGGGATGGCCTTAAATCAGATATTCAAAAGTTTGTGGCGGAATGTTTGGTTTGCCAACAAAATAAAGTTGAAACAATTAAGACACCGGGTCTATTACAACCTTTATCCATTCCAAGCCAACGTTGGGAGGAGGTTTCAATGGATTTTATCACAGGTTTACCCAAGTCTGAGGGAAAGAGTGTCATCATGGTGGTAGTTGACAGACTTACCAAGTATGCACACTTTTGTGCATTATCACATCC
This sequence comes from Pinus tabuliformis, assembly GCA_031772625.1. Lineage (NCBI taxonomy): Eukaryota > Viridiplantae > Streptophyta > Pinopsida > Pinales > Pinaceae > Pinus > Pinus tabuliformis. The sequence continues at coordinate 238,899,537 of CM062820.1, forward strand.
ATTTAAAGCCAGTACAGTTTCTACTGCATTTATGGAAACAATTCAAAAGCTACATGGAAACCCAAAGATTATTGTAAGTGACAGAGATCCCATTTTCACTGGAAATTTTTGGACATAATTATTTTCTTGTCTTGGTACTCAGTTAGCTCATAGCTCATCTTATCATCCTCAATCTGATGGGCAAACTGAGATAGTAAACAAATGTTTGGAAGGATATCTTCGTTGCTTTGTATCTGATAAACAGACACAATGGGTCAAATGGTTGCCTCTGGCTGAATGGTGGTATAACACTTCCTTCCATACAGCAACAAAAATGACCCCATTTATGGCACTTTATGGGTATCAACCACCATCCATCACATCATATTTAAGAGAAAATTCTAAGGTTCAGGCAGTGGAACATCACATCGAACATCAACAACAAGTCCTCCAACTCTTAAAGGATAACCTCGTGTTGGCACAAAATAGAATGAAACAACAGGCAGATCAACATCGCAGTGAAAGAAGTTTTGATGTAGGTGATTGGGTATTCCTACGGCTACAACCATATAAGCAAATGTCCCTAAAGCAAGCTAAGAAGGATAATAAATTATCACCAAAGTATTATGGTCCGTACAAGGTGTTGCAAAAGATTGGTACTATGGCATACAAATTGGAGCTTCCTGCAGCTTCTCGATTGCACCCAGTTTTCCATGTTTCATGTTTAAAGAAGGTTATAGGTGACAAGCTCCCAGTTCAAACAATATTGCCAGAACTTGACGAGGAAGGAAAAATTATATTGGAACCGGAAGCAGTCACAGAAACAAGAACTCGACAGCTACGAAATCGATCAATTTCAGAGTATCTTATCAAGTGGAAGAACTTATCCGCTGAAGATTCCACATGGGAGGATGAGAATTTTATGCAGAAGTATCCAGAACTACTCAAGCGTTGAGGACAACACTTTTTTGAAGGAGAGGGGCATGTTGGGTCCCTATAATACTAGTGATTACCCCATTACTATTGTAGTTATACCCCTTATTTATATTGTTGTGCCCCTATTACCCCCATGTTGTTATTTCTGTGCCCCATAGAATCCCTCTATTGTTATTTTTGTGGCTTTATATTATTATTGTTAGGTCGGCTGGATTATATTGTGACTCCTTAGACTCCTATATATAGAAAGGAGGTTTTGTCGTTTGTATCATCCAAGAATTGTTCATTTATGTAATGTAAAGGAGGTTGCCCCCTCAAAGAGGCTGAATTCTAAAGCGTTGATCTATCTTTTCTATCTTTTCTTTAGTTGGTTTCATAATAGTGTGAACTCCGATGCAATAATGAGGGATGATTACGAGGAGGTTCCATGATGACCAAGTAGGTGGGGACCAATGATCTGAATATGGTCAACATATACCTTTCCAGCTCAACACTCCTCAACGAAAATATCCATAAAAGGTAATAAGTACTCCTCCTCGAGCATTCTCACCACCTTTTCCTTCATTCTCTCCTCATAACTCAACTACAACAGTATCCTTGTGCCCCGACAGCCTCGTAACCACCGCCCTCCATCGATTTCTCCCATATTCTTGCTCTTGGCATTTTCTACAAGAGCTCCTATAGGAAATCTATAGGAGGGACAACAAGCTTCTACAAGAGGGGCAATCAGTTGTTTTGAAGGGAGAAAACACAGTTTTTAGCATAATTTTTGGTCTGAAGATGTAGGGTTCATGCATACCCCTTGTTGAATATCAGTATATAAAATAAGTGGTTTCAATTTGAGGAGGAAATAAGTCTTTAGGAGAGGACAAATACATGAAAAAAATTCTACTTATTTAAAAAAAAAAAAAGTTTCTTTTGTTTCTCTGTTTTTCTCAAATTTCTTTGTCTCCATCTACATATTTTGTTTTCCAAAAGAGTATAGACAATATGATAGGAGGGTTTATGAGAAAGGAGCCCACTAACTCCACTAGGCTCCATTCACATCGCCAAGTAGTGGACATATTCACAAGATCATGTTGGATGAACTTTTTTGAGAAATTCTGAGCATTTGATGAGGAGATTGCCCAAGAATTTGCCCTCTCTTTGGTCCTTCACACAAGAACACATGCCACTGTAACCATTAGAGGTCATTCCATGGAGATAACCCTTGAATCTATTAGTAGGGTCACTACCCTTCCTCTTGGGCTACCTTGGAGTAAAGAGGAGAAACCAATTGGTCAGGCTGCCAAGAAGAACTTTTACCAAAATCATGAAACCCATGTTGAAGATAAAAATGGCATTAGAAGGGCTATCATACCATATCCCTGAGATGACGTTAGCTATCAAATAATCAAATACATTTCCCGTGAGGGGAGGTACAACATTGTTTATGGTTATCACTTTAGAATCCTCCAAGAATTAAGGTATGGCATGGACACTCCAGAATCTTAGAAGCTAAGAATCCCTTACTTCCTCCTGCAGTCCCTCATTGACTCCAGCACCAAGGTACAAGTAGGAAATTTAGAGCAGCTAGCTCACCATGGCTTAATCAAAATCTTAGTAGAGGAAGCCCTCCATACCTTCACACTCCCTATAGCATGGGAAGTTTTCCGAAACATGAGAATTGAGGATGACATAAAGGCCTTAACCTATGATGTCAGCCCTAATGGCAGTGAGGAGGAAGAACAATAAGGGGGAGAAGGTGGAGCCAAGGGTGACATAGCAGAACAAGAAAGGAATGAAGAAGGAACTAAAATAGAGAAGGAGAGAGATGAAGAAGCAGAGTAGGAAGAGACAGAAAAAGAGACAGAAGAAGGACAAAAAGAGGCAGAGAAGGAAGAACAAGGAGAAGAGTTCCCTGAGACTTTGGAAAGGGAGACAACATCTGCCCTCACTACCCTTAGTACACCAATCAAGCCAAAGAAAAAGAGGAAAAGATAGACCTCCATGTATTTTAGGCCTAAGAAGAGCACAAGAATTAAAATAGGCAAACCTCAGCCCTCTTCAAAAGTGACAGTTACCATTGAAGATTCACCCTCTACAAAGGGGAAAGAATCTCCTTCGAAGACACCTATAATGAATGAAAGGGAGACTCTTCAATCTTTCGCATGGAAGGAAAAGATAGTACTATAGGACCCAAAAACAGTCCTACAGGAGGCTCAAACAGTTCTGTGAGAAACACTGGCAAAACTACAAGAGACCCAAAAACTTGAGAAAGGGATAGAAGGATAACCACAGGTGAAGGAGGAAGCACATGAGATACAAGAGGCTGGCCCCCAACCTAGTCTTTCCTCCTATTACAACCTACTTGAGGGAGGCAAAATAATTCCACAAAAATTTGCAATCCCACTCTTTTTCATAGTGGAGAAAGAAAGAGTGAGAACACATAGGTGGATGCGTATAGCCAAATCTAAAGGGATTGAGGATGTTGGCCATATGGAAAACAAATTTAGGGAAATGGGTAGAGAGTTGAGTTCTCTCAAAGATAGGGAAACAATTACAAGAAGCCACCTTGAAACTGAAAATGAATGTTAAGGAAGCAGCTGCAAGAGAAAGAGACCCGGCTGGCATGCATGGCCAACTTATCCATGGAGGCATTGCAATGCAGAACACCAGCCAAATCCTATGGCCTCTATCTAAAGAACCAATGGTTACAATTCCAAATAAAGACTTTGGTGCAAAGAGGCACAATGCCTTTCTAAGACTATAGGTAGTTCATAGATTTGTGTGACCAAAGCACCTCAGAGGATAAAGCAAAGATGAAAGAATTCTACTTACATAGCATGGCCGTCACAGACATGAATGTGTAGGATCCCAATGCCAAGCTAGGGGATCTGCAATTAATGGCCATGGCCTCATGGATGAACCATGAAGAATTGAGGGCAGTAGAAATAAAAATATTGATGATAAAGGAGCGGAATGAGCCATTAATGATAAGAGCTAAGCCATCATATCCTATGGCACTCATTAGTACACACAACCTACTTTCCAATGACCCTCAGATTGCCCTAAGATATCTCACCAATTAGGCACAAGCCATTGCACACTTTGAGGATATGCAAAGGCTACCTGGGGATGATTGTGTGCATGCATGCATGAGGAGATGGAACACCTTACCACACAGTTTGCAGATCACGGAATATCATTCCCCAATGAGGCTGAAGGAGGCATTGAGAAGAGTGCCAATGTACAAGCGCTACATGCAGAGGCTGAAGGTCAACTGGATTGGCCTCAAACTGAGTACCCCACTACTATTAGGCATGCTGGAAGGCAGAAGAGAAGAAGAAGAGGAGGAGCAGAGGAAGGACGTAGACAGGAAGACAGGATTCTATGACGAGGAAGAACAGATGACATCAAAAGCCTCAGAAGCTAGGAAGGCCACCAGGGCCATAAAAGATGAAGAGATTGACTAGGTTGCTCAGAGGATGAGCAACACCTTCAGTAGGGAGGTGATGATGAGCCTCATAAATGGGTAATTATATGGGCTCACCTCCTAACATAGTCAAATCAACCATTCTCTTAGCTTAATGTATGATTTTCTGATTATATTTATGCTTATAGAGAGAGTTGAATAAGTTATTGTGCCATATGGTCTAACAGTTATTTAATGCAAATTATTGATGGATTTTGAGGTCAAAGTCAAGGATCCACTGGAAAAATGGTATAAATAACTTGAAGCGGACAGAGGAGAGGAATTATAGGAGGGAATCCCCCTCATTTATTACTCCTCACTTTGAATTCCCCTTCATCTAGCTCAGAGTACAAGCAACCGAATCATGCACTAGAAGGTAGCAAAGCAAGTGGAGGATGACTGATGATTATCTTGAGTTTTGGGAGCCAAGCCACCCTAATTTTAAGGAAGCTATTGGTAGCTTCATTTGTATAAGTAGAGTGGCCTAGGGCCTCACTAGAGTCAGATTTTTTCTTGTGTAAACTCTGCTCGAATTTCGAGCTTATTATTTTTGTGACAATTTCATGTAATTGTGCTATTATTTTGAAAATAAAGATGGAATCCTTTTTGAGATAGCACTGAGTTACCTCAGAGGGCTAAAGATCTTGGGTTAGGTCCCAATCCAAGTAGCCAAGCTTCTCTTTACTTGTATTTGTATGTTTACTTCAGTTTGTGAATTAATTTGTTGTTAGATGTATTTCTTTCATGGTTAACAATAGGTTGCTTTTGATGATTTAGTAGTTTTCTTTCATTTGTGCTTTCTGTAGCAGGTTAAGCAGTGACCAGAAAATATTCAAAAGGCTAGCAACAGTGCCTTGGCCACTCTTCCTCCCTCTGGGACCATGATTTGAGGCAAAGACTCTCTTGCTGCACCAAAACACAGTTTTTCCTCATTCCTAGGACTTCTAGTGTTTGCAGCTTTTTAGTAGGTTAATAGTCCAGCTTTTCTTTGCTCTAGGTCTTCTTCATCATGCTCACTTAATGATCTTAAATAGTCTTCTTTCATTCTTTCCTTTCCTACAACATTTCTCAGCATTTCCTTTCATAGATCATAGTTTAGACTATTTTGATGCAAAACTCTATTTTTCTAGATGCACTCATTTCATTGCTTGCTTAATCTTATTGGTTGACTGTCAGTTACTTTGTAGAAAATCTCTTTTACCAGTAGGCCGGATTATCAGCCATCACACCCTCCATCTGATCCATGCCCTATAGGTCTCCCAAATCTCACCTCAATTTTGCCCTAGTTTCCTGCATTTCTCCATAGAACTTCTCCCTCTCTCCTTGATCAACCCCAATCATCTTTCTCTCTCCTAGTGATCCATGGTAGACCTTAGGCACCCTAATGCCTCACTCCAACCTTCATCCACTATTTTCACCCACTCTCACACCCTCAAAATAGTGAAAACTACTCTTGGCCTCCTCCTATAGGGCTCCTGTTGTTTCCCTGTTTTCCTCTTGTAGATTTCCTCTGTCCTCCTGTAGATTTTCCTGTAGGCCTTCTTTTGAAGGCTAAGTGTGGGAAAAGCCTCCAGAAGGCCACTTGAGACCTCCTATGACCCATACGCACCATCCTACATCCTCTCAAGTCCCAAAACCACCCTTCAACGACACCTATTCGCTGCCACATTCACACAAAATAAATTACATGCATGTCAAATTCACATAAGAATACATAAAAATCCACAAATATGTTTTTTGCTTATTTACTTCTAAAAATAGCTTAGTTAGATGTTATTTACTTCCTTGAGTAGGTAATGGCATTCCTTTAATGGTTTTCATAGTGCATTTGGAAAAAGTAGAATTAGTTGGTTAATTAGGGTTCACTAGGTTTGCTTTACATTTTAGTCTTTCTCCTTTCTTCCATTAGATTACCATCTATAGAGTAATATTTCTCTCCTTTCATCACATATAGAGCTTCTTCTAGAATCCATAAAGGATGGCTTGAGCTCCTAGTGATCATGTGCCAACTGACCAAGTGACAATCTGTAGTGAAAACTAGTACTTGTGCATACAACATCGATGCTTCCAAGTTTGTTACGAACTACCGAGTTGATAAGAGTAAAGTAGGCAGCCCAGGAGTTTCAACATTATTGCTGCAATACAGGTGCTCATCACTAACCATGATTAAATTTAACTGGATACGCTCGTTGATATGTCGTCCCTTCCCATGGTAATGAGATAGGTTGGTGATCAGAAATGTAGATGGGTAAGATAGTTGTATGAATTCTAGACATGCTCCCCACCAAATGTGAATTAACCAGGAAACAGTCAATTTGTTTAGAGATGCTTGAAGCCCCATACTGAACATTGCACCAAGTCAGAGCCAAGGGGTAGGGTGGAATGTCACACAGATTGTTAGAATCTATGAGCCCCCTGAAATATTCAAGAGGGCCATTCACAACTCTGTTGCCCCATACTTCCTCAGACCTAAGAGTGAAATTCAAATCCCTGACCACAATCAAAGATTTAAGTGCTAGATAAAACACAATTTTCAATGTGATCCTAGTATATTTTCTGACCTCTGTATGGTGCATATGAGTTGATTATCTGAATCTGAGAATGGTTACCCTTCACATAGCACAAAAAAATAATGCCTTCACATGAAAGATAAGCCTCAAGTTTAATTTCCCTCAGGTTCCAAAGGATAGCCAAGCCACCAAACAGTCTGAATGCACTAGAAGCACATACAAACCAATGTAGACACATTTAGCAAAGACTCCCATGATGTTACTTTCAAGCCCATGCTCTCTTGTAACAAAACCATCGTTAGACGATGGCAATTAATCAGTTCCTTAAGAGAGAAAGTTTTATGGGCATATCATAAGCCCCTAATATTTAAGGAGATGAATATCATGAGAAACCCTATAAAACAGGCATCTCTTCCCTAAGGTCTCGTGAAACAGTGCACATGAAATTGTTGTGATCCACAACATTGTCCTAAGGATCAAAATGACCCTGTGACTCTGATTCCTCACGAAATGCCTTCTAAAGGCCCAAAGATGATTATGAACATGAGGAATTGTTTTTGTATTTAGTTGTTTTCTTCTTCTTAGTGGCGATTTTCCAGTGGATGGGTAAAGGAGTAACGGCCTCAACAAAATCAAAGAATGATTTCTTAATGGAAAGGAGATCCATTGCATCCGACTCTGATTTTGAAATGTCTATCAATTCTTTATCAGGTGACAAATTAGGTAGAACACTACCCATGATTGGTTCTTTCCCTTTTGAAAGGTTCCCTTCTATACCCATAGGCTTTTCACACACCTCCCAATTCCTCTCCTCGACCAAAGGATTACATCCCCCTAAGCCAAAGTCACACATTATAGTCGATGGAGAAGATTTGTAGTTATTGTATACATTTAATTCCATAATGTCAATGGCATTAATAGACTGTCCAGAAGAAGCTATATGTGTATCAATCTCCCTTGAATATGGCCTATTTGGCATATAATTAATTTTATGGAGTTTATTTTCTAGAGATATACCTATATCTGGAGCGCCTCCATAAGGGGAATCGTCGGGATTCAGTGAACAATGTTTCTCCAATGACAAATCCACTATATTTGCAAGCTCTTCTTCTTGACATGGTCTAGTACCAAACCCTTGCACCCCTTCTGGATAGGCTTCAAGTACATGACCCGTAGCATGGCATATAATACATCCAAATGAAACCCCAATAATTAATACTGAGTTAGAAAGAATAAGGTTCCCAATGGAGTTCCATTTCTGCCACTAAGACTCCATGGAAATCTAGTGCCACCAGTACCCAAGCCATCCTCTTGTCTAATTGACTGAAGTTGGCCTCATCCCAAAAGTAGAACTTTCCAATGGAGTTAGCTATGGTTTCAATAAAGTGTTTATTCCATAATTCTTGTGGCAAGCCTAGGAGATTAACCCAAATAATATTTCTATGTGGAATTTCCTTGAAGGGAATAAAGCCAGCTTGCCACCTTTGAAGAATCAGAAACCTCCTACCATGAACCCATGGGCTTGCCACAATCAATTCGACATCTACATCGTTAATGAAATGGAAACAAGTCCAACCATTAAACAACACGTTGAACTTCAATCTGTATTTCAAAATTTTTGTCCGGGTCGAATCCACCCATGCCTTAATTTGTTCTCCATTCATCTTGGTAAATTTCCATCTCCCTACCAGTACCCTATGTTTTATTCATTCAACACTATCCTAGTATATTTTTGAATCCAAGTTCACAATCTTAGTCCCTTCCAACACCTTGAAAGATTTTTGTTTCCTTTTTACTCCACCCTTCTTGTAGGATGAATGAATCTTCCCTGTGGTTCGAAACCCATGTGCATCAAAGGAGGTTTTTGGTGGTAACTGCCCATTGTAAATAGTGATGTTGATTAATGTTTCAAGAGATAGATCCAATTACCCATCCATTGTATGTGCCCCTCCAAATGAGGCAATCAAACACCCCAACCCCTGTCACTTCCAATGCTCGATAATAACTGAGTGAGTCAATTAACAGTAGTGACATGCCTCTGAAATGTGTAAACCACAATGGATTTAGTCGGTGCCTTCATAACGCTAAGAAATGACACTTGGAAACATGTCAACCAGTTGTTAACACGTCTGCCATGTCAATTTTACAAGAGTGAAATAAATCAACAGTGGGTTAGTTTGATGCAACATCAAAAGTGGAAGAGAATGGATGATATTGATACTGGTTGATCTCTGCATTAAATTTTGCCACCCGATGTCTTACGGCCATCCACATCACGAGTCAGATATTAAATTTTTGTCAGGTGAACTGCAAAAAAATCCAATTAACACATCTGTCGAATCCCGACCATCAATCGTCACAGTGCTTCTGTCTCTTTCCACCTCTATCAACGGAAAGATATTAAAATCTTACACCTACTACTTCCAATGGTCATCAGTTCACTTAAAATTCAAAAAATGAAAATATCAAAACCTGCCCTATCGTCATTCCCCGCCTGATCCAAACTTGTTGGCGTTGTCACTTCCTAGAAGCCAAACAAATAATGGACACCAAGAATGTAACAAGAGATCTATGTGAACGAAAACTACCACCTCTCCATAGTTATACAAACTAGCACAACCACATTTACCAATTTTGTTGATATTCACTGATAGGCGTATATGAAACGCATATACAACCACATTAGTAAATGTGGTTTTTATATGCCAATAGACATATATCAACCATATTAATAGCTTTCAGGTATATCTTATTAAAAACTACCCTTTTTTTTATGATTAATAACTATATAGATAATGAGAACCATATCTGTATATTTATATGTTAATGATTACTATATTGATATTATATTATATTATATATCTATATAATAATATATTATTATATAATATTATATTAATAGTTATATTTCAAACTATAATATAATTAACATATAACATAATAATAACATTTAGCTATTATTAATAATACTTATTTATTTCTCACCATTATTTTTTGCTAAATAATTATTGTATATTTATTAATATAATTTTCAATATATTTTATGTATATAGTTGAAATGTATTAATAATATATACAATATATTAAATTAAAATATAATATAGCATTACTTATATATATATATATATATATATATATATATATATATATATATATATATATATATATATATATATATATATATATATATATATATATATATATATATATATATATATTATTATATATATATAATATATATCTATATATATATAAATATATATATAAAGATAATGAATTAACCAAGGAGATTAATATTATAAGCTAAGGGGATTATAAACCCCGCGATTAATATTATAAACCCTAAGATTAATGTATCAAACCTCATATTAATATTATAAACCATAATATATTATTGTACATACCAGGGATTAAGATTATAAACTGAATGAATTATTGATATTATAAACCCAAGGGATTAATAAACCCAAAGGACTAATAATCTTATAAACTTAAGGGATTAATAAAGCCAAGGGATTAACATTATAAACACAAGGGAATAATATTAAACCCTAAGATTTATATTATAAACCCAAGGGATTATAAACCCTAGAATTAATATTATAAACCCAAGGGATTAGAAACCCTAGGATTCATATTATAAATCCTATGATTATAAAACTTAAGATTATAAACCCTAAACTCAATATTATAAATTAGAATGTTAAACTCTAATTTATTTAGTGTTGCAATGTGACATTGAATGAATTTCAATGCAATGTATCATTGTGGAAATGATTGTCACACTCCTTAATCATGGTTGACCATACAAAAATTTGTTAGCTATTTTTGACCTTGGTTGACCTTCATTGATTATCATTAGCCATCATTGATCATGGATGACCATAGAGACCTTGATTAACCATTATGATTGACTATGTTTGATGAATGCTTGACTTTATTTGACTATGTTTGAGTATTATAAACCCTAATATTAAATCCAAGAAATTATTAATCTTATAAACCCAAGGGACTAATAAACCTAAAGGATTATTCATATTATAAACCTAAGAGATTAATATTATAAATGCAAGGGTTTAATAAACCCAATCAATTATTGATATTATAAACCCAAGTGACTCATTGACCCAAGGGAGTAATATTATAAACTCTAATATTATAAACCCTAATATATGTTCATACATATTAAGGAGCTATATTATAACCCCAAGGGATTAATAAACCCCAGGAATTATTGATATTATAAACCTAAGGGACTAATAATATTAAAATTCATGGGATTAATAAACCCAAGAGATTAATATTATAAACCCAAAGGAATCACATTAGACCCTAGGATTTATATTATAAACCCAATGGATTATAAACCCTAGGATTAATATTATAAACCCAAGGAATTAAAAACCCTAAGATTAATATTCTAAACCCTATGATTATAAACCTTAATATTATAAACTCTAAACCCAATATTATAAACCAGAATAAACACTAAACCCAATTTGATCAACCCAACAAATAAATATTATATACCTAAGGGATTAATAAACCCAATGGATTATTAATATTATAAACCCAAGTGATTAATCAACCAAGGGATTAATATTATAAACCCAAGTGATTAATCAATCAAGGGATTAATATTATAAACCCTTGGGATTAATAAACACAAGGGATTATTACTATTATAAACCCTAAGATTATAAAATCTAATATATTTTAATACATATTAGGGATTTATATTATAAACCTAAGGAATTAATATTCTAACCCCAAGGGATTAAAAACCCTATGATTAATATTATAAAACATATGATTATGAACCTTAAGATTATAAACCCTAAACCCAAAATTATAAATTAGAATAAACCCTAAACTTTAAACCCAATATGATAAACCATAATATTAAACTCTAATTTATTCAATGTTGTAATGTGACATTGAATAAATTGCAATGTAATGTATCACAGTGACAATCATTGTGACACTAGTTGTCACATTGCGACGATGTTTGTCACATTGTGATGCTGGATAGATTAAACACCCAACATTTCAAACCGTGACAGTAAACACAATATTATAAACTCAACAAATAAATATTATAAACAATGGTTGATAATGGTTGACCATGACTGAGCATGTTGACCACATTCAACCATGTCTGATCTTGGTTGAGCATGGGTGATAATGGTTGATAATAGTTGACCATGGTTGACCATGGTTGATCATGGTCAACCATGGTTGACCATAGGGAAATTGCAATGTAATGTAACATTGAGACATTGACCTTGGTATACATTTGTTGACCTAAGGGATTAATATTATAAACCCAAAGGAATCATATTAAACCCTAGGATTTGTATTGTAAACCTTAGGATTAATATTATAAACCCAAGAGATTAAAAACCATGAGATTAATATTATAAACCCTAAACCCAATATGATCAATCCATGGGATTAATATGATATACCCAAGGGATTATTAATATTATAAACCCTAGGTAATCATATTAAACCCTAGGATTTATATTATAAACCCAAGGGATTATAAACCTTAAGATTAATATTATAATCTGTAATAAATAAAGCCCAACAATTAAACCATGGTTTGTTAATATTAAATATTATAAACCCTAATAAATAAAGCCAAGAAATTAAACCATAGTTTGTTAATATTAAACCCTATGATTAATATTATAAACCCTAATATTAATATATCAAACCTAAGATTAATATTGTAAACCCTAAGATTATAAAATCTAATACATTATTTTACATATTAGTGGATAATATTATAAACTGAAGGGATTAATAAATCCAAGGGATTAATATTATAAAACCAAGTGTTAATAAACCCAAGGGAATACTATTAAACCATAGGATTTTTACTATAAACCAAAGGGATTATAAACCCTAGGATTAATATTATAAACCCAAGGGATTAAAAACCTTGGAATTAATATTATAAAGCCTAAACCTAATATTATAAAGTAGAATATCAAAATATGTTGTATTCAATGTCACAATGTGACATTGAATTAATTGTAATGTAATGTGTCATCGTGACGATGCTTGTCACACCACGACTATGTTAGTGAGATTGCGATCATGATTCACCATGGTTGACCACATTCACCAATGGTTGATAATGTTTGACCATGACTGCCCATGGTTGACCACATCCAACCATGTTTAACCATGGTTGAGCATGGTAGATAATGGTTGATCATAACTGACCATGGTAGGCTATGGTTGATCATGGTTGACCATAGGGAAATTGCAATGTAATGTAGTTATGGGACATTGAACTTAGTACACATTGGTTGACCATTCTAATCATGTTGATCTTAGATGACCTTGGTTAGCTATTTTTGACCTTGGTTGACCGTTGTTGATTATCATTAGCCATCATTGATCATGGTTGACCATAGAGACTTTTATTAACCATTATGGTTGACTTTGTTTGACAAATGCTTGACTTTATTTGACTATATTTGAATATTATAAGTTGTACCCTAATATTAAACCCAAGAAATTATTAATATTATAAACCCAAGAGATTAATAAACCTAAGGGATTATGATTATGAATATTATATACCTAAGGTATTAATATTATAAACCCTAATATATGTTCATACATATTAGGGAGCTATATTATAAACCCAGGGGATTAATAAACCTAAATAAACCCTAAATCCAATATGATCAACCCATGGGATTAATATGATATACCTAAGGGATTATTAATATTATAAACCCAACGGAATCATATTAAACCCTAGAATTTATATTATAAACCCAATGGATTATAAACACTAAGATTAAAATTATAATCCTTAATAATTAAACCCAAACAATCAAACCATGGTTTGTAAATATTAAATATTATAAACCCTAATAAATAAACCCAAGCAATTAAACCATAGTTTGTTAATATTAAACCCTAGGATTTATATTATAAACCCTAATATTAATATTATTAACCCTCACACTAAACACAATATTATAAAACTGATATTAAAAGCCCCAATATTATAAACCCAATGGTTGACTTTATTTGACTATGTTTGAATATTATAAACCCAAATATTATAAATCTTTTATTATAAAACCTAATATTAATTGATTGACTTTAATGAAACCAATGGTTGACTTTATTTGACTATGTTTGAATATTATAAACCCAAATATTGTAAAACCTATATTATATACCCTAATATTGAACCCAATATTATGAACTCTATTAAACCCAATATTATAAACTCTATTACAACCAATATTATAAACCCTAAGAAATAAATCGAAAGGATTATAAATATTATAAACCCAAGGGATTAATATTATAAACAACAGTTTATAATGGTTGACCATGACTAAGCATGTTGACCACGTTCAACCATGTCTCATCTTGGTTGAGCATGGGTGATAATGGTTGTTCATAATTGACTATGGTTGGCCATGGTTGATCATGGTCAACCATATTTGACCATAGCGAAATTGCAATGTAATGTAACATTGAGACATTGACCTTGGCAGACATTCGTTGACCCATAGGATTAATATTATAACCCCAAAGGAATCATATTAAATCCTAGGATTTGTATTGTAAACCCTACGATTAATATTATAAACCAAAGGGATTAGAAACCGTGGGATTAATATTATAAACCCTACGATTATAAACATTAAGATTATAAACTCTAAACCTAATATTATAAACCTAAATAAACACTAAACCCAATATGAACAACCCATGGGATTAATATGATATGCCCAAGGGATTATTAATATTATAAACCCTAGGGATTATAAACCATATGATTAATATTATAAATCCAAGGGATTAAAAACCCTAGGATTAATATTATAAACCCTATGATTAAAAACCATAAGATTATAAACACAATATTATAAAACTGATATTAAAAACCTCAATATTATAAACCCAATGGTTGACTATATTTGACTATGTTTAAATATTATAAACCCTTTATTATAACACCTAGTATTAATTGGTTGACTTTAATGAAACCAATGGTTGACTTTATTTGACTATGTTTGAATATTATAAACCCAAATATTGTAAAACCTATATTATATACCCTAATATTGAACTCAATATTATAAACCCACTATTATGAAATCTATTAAACCCAATGTTATAAATTCTATTATAGCCAAAATTTTAAACCCTAAGAAATAAATCGAAAGTATTATTAATATTATAAACCCAAGGGATTAGTATTATAAATCCAAGCAATTAATATTATAAACAACAATTGATAATGGTTGACTATGAATAAGCATGTTGACCACGTTCAACAATGTTTGATCTTGGTTGAGCATGGGTGATAATGGTTTTTCATAGTTGAGCATGGTTGGCCATGGTTGATCATGGTCAACCATGGTTGACCATAAGGAAATTACAATGTAATGTAACATTGGGACATTGACCTTGGTAGACATTCGTTGATGCAAGGGATTAATATTATAAACCCAAAGGAACCATATTAAACCCTAGGATTTGTATTGTAAACCCTAGGATTAATATTATAAATTGAAGGGACTAAAAACCCTATGATTAATATTATAAACCCTATGATTATAAAACTTAAGATTATAAAACTTAAAATTATAAATTCTAAATATAATATTATAAGCCTAAATAAACCCTAAACCCAATGTCATCAACCCATTGGATTAATATGATATACCAAAGTGATTATTAATATTATAAACCCTATGATTAAAAACCTTAAGATTATAAACCCTAAACTCAAAATTATAAACCAAAATAAATCCTAGACCCTAAACCCAATATGATAAACTGGAATATTAAACTCTAATTTATTCAATGTCGCAATGTGACATTGAATAAATTACAATGTAGTGTATCATTGTAACAACGATTGTGACACTAGTCATGGCATTGCAATGATGCTTGTTGCAGTTCGACATTGGATAGATTATACACCAAACATTTCAAACCCTAATACTAAACACAATATTATAAACCTAATATTAAAAACCACAATATTATAAACCCAATGATAAACTTTATTTGACTATTTTAAATATTATAATCCCAAATATTATAAACTCGAATATTGAACTTAATATTATAAACCCAATATTATAAACTATATTAAACCCAATATTTTGAACCTAATATTATAAGTTCCATTAAAACCAATATTATAAACCCTAAGAAATAAATCGAAGGGATTATTAATATTATAAACCCAAGGGATTAATAAACCCAAGTGATTAATATTACAAAAAATAGTTGATAATGGTTGACCATGACTAAACATGTTCACCACGTTCAAGCATGTCTAACCTTGGTTGAGCATGGTTGATAATGGTTAATCATGGCTAAAAATGGTACACCATTATGGTTAACCATTACGGTTGACCACATTTTACCATGGTGACCTAGGTTGACCATGTTTGACCATATTAACCATTGTTGGCCATGTTAAACATGGGTTGACCATGGTTTTCAAAGGTTGATTATGGTGAATATGGTTGACCAAAGATGACCATGATTGGCCATGGTTGACATAAGTTTCCCATGGTTGAACATGTTTGGTGATGGTTTCATATATTTGGCCATGATTGACCATACTTTTATGTGATAGATTATGGTTACCTATTTTCATAATGGTTGGCCACATTCAACAATAGAGATCTTGGTTGGCCACATTCAACAATAGAGATCTTAGTTTCCCATTAGGATTGAAGAGACTAGGGGGTTTTCTAGAGTGAAAGGGATCATGATAGTTGACCGAGGTTGACTAAGGTTAACCATGGTTGACTATAGCAAAGTAAGGTTGTGTATCATTAAGCATCCATGACAATGAGTAACAATGATTGATAGTATTGGCAATATTTGACCACATTTGATTAAAATAATTAAAATGTAAATACTAATTATGTTATTTATTTTTATCTATATTAATATTAATACACTTTATATTAACAATATTAATATTAATATCTTTAATATTGTTAAAAAAAATGGAATTTTCAGTTTTTATTTTTTATTAATAATTCTACTGTCAATTAAAACAAATATTATTACTCTTATTTATATATATTAATGCTATTTTGTATTGGCATTAAAATATTCATTTCATTTATTTTTAATTCCTCTTTGTACTATGCTACTAATTATGTTTTATCCGTTCTAGGTTTCTCTATGAATTTGAGAATGTTTCACATATTTTTAATACGTATATCTTGACCATCACTATTTTCACTTAATATTTTAAAAGAAAAATCCAGTGAAGATTATAACCTAAAATTGAAATACTAAATTCCGTTTATGTTTTATTAGTTTTTATTATTGTTATTAAAAAATATAATTTTAAATTTTAAAATTTCTAAAATTTACATTTTATAAATTTTTTTCAAAATATTAAATTATTTTTTACCTCAAAATTATTTTTTATACTAAAAATACAATTTAGATAGCTTCAACAAAAATAGTATCATAAAATTTAAATAATAACAAAAAACCAAATGTTCACCTCCCATAATAATTGATGGTTTGTTTTTGCATATGAATGTAAAAGAAAACTCAGAGGTCCGACAAAGAGACATTCTTGGCCACTTCAAAGCCTAGCTTTCCCTTATCAGTTTTGTCATTTATGTGTGCACTTTAGAAGGATTGCATTTATCAAATATCAAAATGACAAAAAAATTGGGAAATAAACACGTGTCACAAAAGACCAATGAGATTTGAGAGATGTTGATGATACATAGGTTTATAAGTCTTTAGATTTTTTTAAAGTAAAAAGAATTATAATAATTTTAAATTATATATATATATATATATATATATATATATATATATATCTTGGTCATCAATATTTTTACTTTGTATTTTTAATAAAATCTATGAAAAATATATCTTAAAATTGAAATAATAAATTTAGTTTATGACTTAGTTGTTTTATATATGTCTATATATATACTTTTAATTTTAATTTTAATTTTAAAGTTATATAATTGGTTCAAAATGTTGAATTTTGTTTCTATATTCAGTCACTTTTATATTAAAAAAATAATTCAAATAATTTAAATAAAAATATTATAAAATTTAAATAAAAATAATAAAATAAAGTGTTTATGTTTTCTTTTTTCTTTTAAATGTAAAAAAAAATGTTAATCAAAAGATTACTTATCATTTAGAGTTTTTTTTTTTTTTCCCAATAAATGTAAAAGAATAACTAATTAAAAAAATATACTTACATATCATAAATTGCTTATTTCCAAAATACTTAGTTGCTCAAAGTTTTGCATATAAGTTATCATCCACCTCATTTCAGTGGAGATATTTTAAATAACTTTAAGATATTGGTATAATGAAAAAATTTAATATTTTCAATGATTATCACTAATATGACTAATAGTTGTTAATCATATTGATTGAAAAGAATAAGGGCACTGAATTTTTTTTAATTTCTTTCAGTATAACAACAGTGACAAATCATTAAAAATATATGTTTAGAAAATGAAGTTGAGAAATGATATCTCTACAGAATCACCACAAATGCAAAATTTCAAATATGACAATACTTTTAGAATAAGCATTTTTATGATATTGGAGAGTATCCTTTTTATTTCTCGTTCTTATTTTCAATATGCATGTATGAAAATTGCTAATTTGAGTTATGGAGTTAATATAATTTGAATGTATTAAAACTATTTTTATTGAAAAGATTTTGGAAACAATGAATGGGGAAGAAGAAATTCAAATTATTTGAAATCACAAAGCTTCAATTTTGAAACGCTAACCTTATACTAAAACTAAACAATTTATAATGCTCATCTCTTTGAACTCTTTAATTTGAATTGGGAAGAAGGAGTTCAATTATTTGAAATCACAAAGCCTCAATTTTGAAACACTAACCTTATACTAAAAATAAACACTTTATAAGGGTCATCTTTTTGAACTCTTTAATTTCAATATCGTCGATCCCAAAAGAAGCTCTAAGCCATTTCAAATCACATAATTTTGAAATAATGGGGAGAAACTCTCTTTGAATACTTTCCTTTACAATTAAGTAAAACAAATTCTAATTTTGTTCTTTCATATTGAAGAAGAATCAAACTTTATAGTTGAAAACAAAAAACAATGAGTCGAACCTCTCTTTCAATACACTTTTCTACAATTAATAAAACAAATTCTAATGTTGTCATTTTATATTTGAAATCAATTAAACTTCATAGTTCAAAACATCTAACAAAAAAATTCAATGTGTTGAATATGAAAGAAGAAAAACAAAATATTGAATTTATTTGTACATCATATATATATATATATAATCCAGAAATTAAAAGTAAAAATATAACCCATTTAAACTACTGAAAGAATAATATCAAATCATTTTATGAGCATTTTCTATGTCAATCTTGTAATTCAAACATTACAAAAGTTTAGTTTACATTTGAAACAAAATCTATGATATTTTATAAACAGAAAAATCAATATCAATAATTTGTTCATCCATATATAGATTTTATTTTTTAAAATATTAAATCATCATTTTTATTCTGTTAAGAAATAACAACGATGTTTAGAAAAATAACTGTGAGCATATACCATTGAGTAAATACATAAAATTAAATCACCCAACCGCCTAGGGTATGTCTAAATAATCTGGAGATGAAGATTACATGTATCAACTATTCAATTTTTAGAGAATTTGTACAAAATTTAAATGACCTGTACAAACTTTACATGACTCCAGTGAGTCTGTAGAACCGAGAGATTAAATAAGTAAAAAGCATGGTAATTTGGTGTGGGGAAAACTTGTATGAATTTAATTGGTCAAATATCCACTTTAATGTAGGGAACTTTGAACATTTTTATATATGTCTCAAATAGTGGAAAATTTCCTATTGTAAGTGGCCAAATTATGCTTTTCCTTTTCTCTTGGCTGCATCAACCTCTGGGGCATCGTTCCAGACCTGACTAAAGGTGTGGGAAATGGAAGAGGGAGGCTAATCCTTTCTAGACCAAGTGGACAAATGTGGACCCCGATGGGAAAAGTGATAAATGGGGTTAAAATATGCGGAGGGGAGTGGTGTATATCGTGTGGGGAAGTGAGACCATGCAACCAAAATTGATATTTCCCATGTAGCGCGAGCCCTAATGCTAATAGCCAATAAAGGATATCCCACAAGACCATGATACAAGGCTAACCACCAAATTGGGCAAAGGAGACAATAGTACATACCTAGCCCACTCTTTTTGTTGAATCCCTCCACAAACCCATGCCGAAAAGTGTCATTGATAAGTAAAAAAAATCACTCAATTACACCAATGAAAATTCATACCTTCAAGGTCGGGAGACCCACCTTCAAACATACGTTCATAATAGATGGGCGAGGGACCACATGGTTGGCTCAGGTGGCGGAGATAGTTGTACATCGGTTTATCTGGTGGGTATAAGGGGTTATTGGCTTCCAACTGAGGAACATCTGGGAGAAATTTTTCCTCCAATGGATACCACCCACGAATGATGGGTAACATCCGGCTCCAACTCGAACATGAGCTTACATAAGAGTGCACGATTGTACTCAAATGGGAGTTCATGAGAACGCCAATAGTCTCTTTGGATCGTTGACCTGTTATTTGCATGTATCAACGACCAAGCACATGTGGCAGCATGTTTTTGTGATGTCTTATGATCACCCACGCTTCATATTAGGCCATCAAATCAATAAAAAAAAAAATTTATGCAATTTTAATCTAAATGCATCTAATCTATCATGATATCATATGATGCTAGTTCTAATGGTAAAATTAGCATGCAATGCATCCTACCTAACATGCATATTACATCATACATGTACTAAGTGTAATCATAGAGCCAATGCAACTAGGACATCACTAGATCAATATAAAAACATTTTTCCCAATGATTACTTATGTATCAAATTCAAGCACAATGACAGAAACAAATAATATGAAGGGTCTTAATCAAGGTTTTGATATACTCAAAGTCTTAGAGAGTTAAATGTTGCTCTATTAGAAAACCCAAAACTCGATCAAAAAATTTTAAGATTTTTTTTATCAAATAAACATATAAATGAAGAGGACGCCTTTGTTCTATGGTTGTTGTTCTCTATATCTTCATCATTGATGTTCCCTAATTTATCCAGTGATTCGATGCTAATTGAAGAGTTGCATGCTTAGATCCAAATTGAAGAGATGATCTTTTAGAAATCTTCTAAACTTTTAACATGACACAACCAACCATTCAACACATTGCAATTTATTAGTGAATAACTACAGAATTTATGTGGCACTCTAGTTACATTTTGAGAAAACTAGCACTAAGGTTAACCTAAATCTCATAAATAGTGTGTAATCTATTGAAGAAAATATCAATTCCCGCAAAATTTATATTTAATTTATTTGTAAAAAAACATTCTCTAATAAACCTCAAAAAATAAAGTCAAATTGACAATCACCACCACATTTAATTTGAAAAAGCTAAAGCAAGGCTTACGGTTCTAGTTTCAACATTACCCATTTAGCACTAATAATATCTCCACCATCAAGGCTATTACTTGCACACCTTTCAGTGATCATTCTGCAAGCCTCTGAAAAATCCGCCTATTTGGAAAGAGAATGAACTAATAGAATCTGTGTAGAAGGGGAGTTAGTGAGATCTCATGACCATTAAAATTTACTCACTAAATCTAGAGAAAGTTTTTGGGATCCATTACATGATAAACAAATATCTCTGAGCTAGTGAAATAAGCATGATAAATAAAGAGAAATTGATTCAAAGAAATATGAGGAATAGAAAATATCTTCTTTTATGGTGAAAAAGAGCATGGTGTGAAAGAGAAATTGAAGAGGAACCGTTACATAACTAGGCCACATTTACTAGAATGTAGGGTTGGAAACCTTTTCATTATACCTTTATACATTTCAGATTGTAAACAAACACAGACTCGTATTCATTTTAGAAGCACATTCCACACTAATTTTTTAAAATTATAAACTCCAGCTCTGGCCTCTCAAGTTTTGGTGTTTCGAATTCATTTGCAAAGAGTCCCACCCATGTTCATAGGTGGAGATAAATAAGAGGTATGTAATGGACATATACACATTCGTTTCACATGCACATTCCACACTAATATTTTAAAATTATAAACTCCCGCTCTGGCCTTTGAAATTTTGGTGTTTGGAATTGATTTGTAAAGAGTCCCACCTGTATTCCCGATCAAAAAAATTAATTAAAAAAATGATTAAAATAATCAATTCCAAATTAGAAAAATGAATAAATATTCCATTCCAATAAGCCAACGCCTATCAGCCTAAAAATAAATACTTTCCATTATAGGGCGAGGAGAGAAGTTAATCTCAAAAAAAGCTACTCCAGCCTGTTATCTCATTGCTTGAAACTATTGGTTGTCATCTTTAAACCTGCAACACCAAAAATTAATGAGAGCTCTTATCCAAAGTATTACAGTCCAAGTGTCAGAGTCGCATCCACTATATGTCCATTGAATCTAGACTACAGTGGTTATCCCCTTCGATTTGTTATACGCTTCATCGATCTTAACACTCCATCACTCGATTGCCTACTTCCTTGGTTGTTCGCTCCATCGTTCGCTCCCTTCACTCTGATGATTTCAATTGACACAACTTTTTCTGAGTGCAAGGTTCAAAGGGACAGATTTTTTTCAAAAGCCTATGAAAACATTTACTCGGCTGCATGCAGTGGAAGAATTGGAGGACGGGGGTTATTCTGCCAACTGATGGCAGAAGGAATGGATTCGCTTGCATATAGGTATGATATCGTCTTGTCTGAAAGTCCATCTACAGCAGCAATTATCTCTTCATAGTCCAACCAGTTGTCTGCTCTAAGTCATCGTGAGTTTGGTTTTAATCGAGAAAGATGCGTGCACCAACAATGAGGATGCCTTTTTGTATATGTAGGAATCCATATATAGGTTTTCAACATTAGCTGAAAGCTTGTGATTCTGCAAGGGATTTTTCATAGTAATCGTAACTTTAAAAATGAAAAGATTGGAGACTTGTGCAAATTATATTTTTGTTGCATCATGGTAAATAAATCCATTATGTTGTTTGCTTTACCACATTTTTACGATTTTCTGACATCCAATCCTCATTCAAAATGTGAATATATATAGGTTAATAGCTCTAGAATCTCTTCTGTGTCATTGTTGAAGTTGTAATTTCAATTGCAACATGCTTTACTTAAGAAAAATCATGCATTTTTCCTTCTGCGATGCAATCACATCGCAAATCGCATATTTTTACCTCTTGCCTCATTTTGTTCCCCTTTGTTTTCTGCGATTGCGATCTTGCGATGCGATGTGATCGCACATCACACATCGCAACTTGTGCCCTGTGTTTTCTCGCGATGCGACGTTGCAATGTGATATTATCGCAGATCGCAAATCGCGTCCGTGCCCTGTTGCCTCCGCTACATCCTATGTTTTTTCTGCGATTGCGATCCCGCGATGTGATCCGATTGCAGATCGCATATCGCACCCTTGTGTGTTAAGCCCTCGCTCCTGTCGACCGTCGATGCGATGTTGCGATGTGACCTGCTAGCTATCGTATATTGCACCTTTGCCAGTTTAATCTCCGCCGTCCATCTTTTTAATCCAATGGTCATTATTTATTCCCGCCTTGAACATGCCTCCGCCATACTGTCTTTACACCTTTACCTGTTTTTGTGTTCCCGAAGAAGAAAGAAGGCTTTGCGCCATAACTGCTCACCAACAGCATTAAAGAAGAAGAATGGCCAAGAACAAGAAGGACGCGCCTCGTGCAGGTAAGAGCATTGAAAGATTATGGGTTTCTTGTGTATTCCACTGCGTCCAGCTCCAGCAGGTCAACAGAGTACCAGAAAAGGCCAGTTTTGTCAGCAGACTGTATCAGAGGCCCATGTTAGATTGTAAATGTGGTTGGTGGCCATTTTTGACCCCTCCACGCATAACCTGGTAGATATAAAGTTTTAGTTTTTTCAGTTAGTAGAAAAATAGATAGAGAGTGAGAGAGGAATGTGAGGAAGCACAACAGTGCATCTGTAGCACGTAGCAGCGCATGAATGTAAAAGAAAGCCGCAGCAGCGAAATAGAAAATAGAGCAGACATAGCAGTGTGAATGTTTTTTTTGTAAATCCCTCTGTGAGAGAGGAAGAACCATATTTTGTAACAACAATTTTTTTTTAATGAATACAAGCTCTTTTATGTGTGAATGAAGATTCTGTCTTCTGCAAACAAGTTTTAATTTTTCCGCTGTGTAAAGATCCTGAAAAACAGAGCATTATTCTTTGTTCAGATTTTTGTTTGAAATTACCAGAAATTTCCAACATGGTATCAGAGCTTGTCCAGGCTCTTTGAAGGTGTCAAAGAAGCTGAAGGAAGGATTTCTTGTTGTAGCAGCTTCTCCAGCAGAGTGAAGACTCAGTCAAAAGAATCCAAGGTATTTCTCAAGTTTTTTTTGTGTTGTTGTTGAGAACAGCCAGTTATTTTAAATACATAGTCAAATATTTGAAGCATAGTTTAGAGTGCAAGAATGGCCAACACTAGTACCAGCAATAGCATGGGTATGCAGCTCCCACTATTTGATGGAAAAAATTATGACTATTGGGCAATAACAATGAAAGCCTTGTTTGCTTCCCAAGACTTATGGGAAATAGTTGAAGATGGTTTTAAAGAACCAACAGATGAAAATGAGTTTAATAATCTAACTCAGGCAAAGAAAGATCCGTTGAAGAGCTACAAGAAGAAGGATTCAAAAGCCCTCTTCTTCTTGTATCAAGCAGTGCATGGAAGCGTGTTTCCAAGGATAGCAGCAGCCAAGACATCCAAAGAAGCATGGCAAACTCTCAAGACAGCCTATCATGGCATGGAGAAAGTGAAGACAACAAAACTACAGTTGCTGAGGAGAGATTTTGAGAATCTATGCATGAAGGAGTCAGACAATATTGACTCATTCTTCACACATGTGATTGGTCTGGTCACACAAATAAGGTCTCATGGAGAAACTCTTGAAGAAAGGAGGATTGTGGAGAAACTATTGAGTGTCCTACCCTCAAAGTTCCATGCAATTGTCACCACCATAGAAGAGACAAAGGATCTCACAAACTTTTCAGTTGATGAACTACATGCATCACTGATAACACATGAGGAGAGGTTGAGTAGAAATGAAAACTCATCTCTAGAGCAAGCCTTCAAGATCCAGATGTCCTTTGGAGGAGGAAGAGGTCAAGGCAGAGGAAACAAGAGAGGAAGAGGCAGAAGCCAAAACAGAGGTGGAAGAAACAGTCCAGCAAATGCTCAAGGAAGAGGTAGCAATCCAAATCAGAACCAAGGCCAAGGAAGCAGCCAACAAAGTGGACAACATCATGCTCAAGGACAAAGGTATGAAAAATCCAATGTTCAATGTTATTATTGTAAAAAATATGGGCATTATGCCAATGAATGTAAGAAGAAGCAACATGATATGAATAATAGATCTAGTGAAAATATCACTAGAGAAAATATCGGCCAAGATAATGTGCTTTTAGCTTGTAATATGATTGAAACAAACAGTGATGATATATGGTTTCTAGACTCCGGTTGCAGCAACCATATGACAGGAAACATAGCCCTGTTTTCTGCTCTAATCAGAGTGTGAAGTCACAAGTCACACTTGGGACTGATAGTAAAATTTCTGTTATGGGAAAAGGAGAAGTAAAAATATTTACAAAGAAATGTGAAAAGAAAACCATAGCAGATGTCTATTATGTTCCTGGAATGAAGTGTAACCTCTTGAGTATTGGACAACTTGTTCAAAAGGGTTACAATGTTTTCTTTGAGAATGATGTATGCACCATCATGGATAGAGCACCTAGTAAACGATGCATTGCTAAAGTGAAGATAATGAGGAACAAGATATTCCCTCTCAGAATAAGGGCAGATTTGAAAAGCGAAGAAGTAATTGTAGCAGTTACCCAAGAGGCTTTCCAAAGCGTACCAAAAGATGAAAATTGGTTGTGGCACTTGAGATTTGGACATCTCAACTTTGGAGGTCTTAATTTGTTGAGTATAAAAGGAATGGTAAAAGGATTACCATTGATAGAGAAACCGGGCAGCCTTTGTGAAGGTTGTATCTTGGGGAAACAACATAGAGAATGTTTTCCATCTGGGAAAAGCATAAGGACAAAGGCACCCTTAGAGATTGTCCACTCAGACTTATGTGGACCGATGCAAACTCCATCACTAGCAGGCAGCCAATATTTTCTAACATTCATTGATGATTTCGATAGAAAGACTTGGGTTTATTTCCTGAAGAACAAAAGTGAAGTGTTTGAAAATTTTCGAAATTTCAAAGCACTTGTAGAAAATCAAAGCGGGCTGCATATCAAAGTTCTAAGAACTGACAAAGGAGGTGAGTATATCTCCAAAGAATTCCTACAGTTTTGTAGAGAAAATGGAATACACAAACAGTTTACCACAAGGTACACTCCGCAGCAAAATGGAGTAGCTAAAAGGAAGAATAGGACCATCATGGATATGGCGAGGAGTATGCTAAAGGCAAAGGATTTTCCAAATGATTATTGGGCTGAAGCTGTACACTGTGCAGTATATATCTTGAATAGATGTCCTACAAAAGCAGTGATGAATAGAGTGCCGAAAGAAGCATGGAGTGCGAGAAAGCAAGGAGTCACCCACATGAAAGTTTTTGGATGTGTGGCTTATGCACACATTCTAGATCAGCTAAGGAAGAAGTTGGACAGCAAAGGGGAGAAATGTATTTTCATTGGATATAGTGAGGAATCCAAGGCTTACAGGTTGTATATCCCATCTACCAAGAAGTTTTTGTGAGCAGAGATGTTCAGTTCATTGAGGAGGAAGCTTGGTATGTAAGCATAGAGAAAACAGTGAATGTTAAAAACTGTTTGTCTCATGATGAAGATGATGAGGAGATGGCTGAAATACATCCCCAAATAGCAGCGCTAACACAAGGATAGCAAGAGACACCCTTGAGGAGAAATGGAAGTGCTTCTCCAAGCACACCACAAGGAGGAAATTCAAGTGCGTCTTCAAGCACGTGCACACCAAACGAAAGAGGTAAGAAGTTCAGAAATTTAAGTGAAATTTATGAACAAGAGGTAGCAAATGAAGGAATGAATTCTTTGTTTGCATTATATTGTCATGTTGATGACCCTCTTCATTTCGAAAATGCTATTAAGGATAAGAAATGGATAGAAGCTATGGATGAGGAGATTAATGCCATAGAAAGAAACAAGACATGGGACTTGGTTGAACTACCAAAAGGTAAGGAAGCCATTGGAGTTAAATGGGTCTACAAGACCAAGAGTAATGCTGAAGGCAAAATAGAACGACACAAGGCAAGACTTGTTGTCAAAGGATACAAGCAGCAGTATGGGAGAGACTATGAGGAAACTTTCGCACTGTTTGCTAGAATGGAAACCGTGAGAGCAGTGCTGTCCATAGTAGCACAAAACAAGTGGAAAGTTTACCAAATGGACGTGAAGTCAGCATTCTTGAATAGAGTGTTAAAGGAACAGGTTTACACTGAACAACCTCGAGGCTATGAAAAGAAAGGCGAAGAGCACAAAGTGTGCAGATTGAAGAAAGCTCGTTATGGGTTGAAGCAAGCACCAAGAGCATGGTATAGTAGGATAGATTCCTATCTACTGGAAAATGGATTTGATAAGTGTGAGGGAGAACCCACCCTCTACATCAAAGAAAAGGATGGTAACTTACTAATTGTTGTGTTATATGTTGATGATATTGTTTTCACAGCTAATGATGATTACCTTATTGAAAACTTCAAAACAAACATGAAAGAAGAATTTGAAATGACTGACATGGGTTTGCTGAGATACTTCTTAGGAATAGAAGTAGAACAAAATGGAAATGGGATTTTTATCTGACAAGCGAAATATGTTAATGAAGTTTTGGAAAGATTTAACATGTAGGACAGCAAGGCAGCAATCACTCCCACAGTGTTGGGATTAAAACTCAGCAAAGAGGACAACAACAAGGATTTTGATCCTAATTTGTACAAGAGCATAGTTGGCAGCTTCATGTATTTGACTGCAACTAGGCCAGATATAATGTTTGTTGTTAGTTTGATTTCCAGATTCATGGAGAGGCCAAAAGAAGCACAATGGCAGGCAGCAAAAAGAATTCTGAGGTATGTAAAAGGTACTAAGAGATTTGGTATTTTATATATTGTTTCAGAATGTTCAGATTTAATTGGATACACTGATAGTGATTGGGCTAGAAGTGTAGATGATCGGAAAAGCACTTCCGATTATGTTTTTCACATGGGTTCAGGAGCCATTTCATGGGCTTCTAAAAAACAACCTATTGTAGTGTTGTCTACAGCAGAGGTAGAATATGTGGCAGCTACAGTAGCAGCATGTCAAGCAGTTTGGATGAGAAGGATGCTAAGGAGCTTATGCCAAGAGTAAGCAAAAGCAACAGTAATCCTTTGTGACAATAGCTCAGCTATTTCCTTATCCAAGAATTATGTGTTTCATAAGAGAACGAAGCACATTGATACAAGGTTTCACTACATCAGAGAGTTGGTAAACAATGGAGAAATTGTTTTACAACATTGCAGAACTCAGGAGCAGATCGCAGATATTCTGACCAAACCATTGGGACAGAAAAGTTATGAGTCTTTGAGGAAGAGTCTGGGTATGACTGGTAACCCAACAGTTGAAATTAAAGGGGAGTGTTGAAGTTGTAATTTCAACTGCAGCATGCTTTACTTTAGAAAAATCATGCAGTTTTCCTTCTGCGATGCGATCATATCACAAATCGCATCTTTTTACCTCTTGCCTCATTTTGTTCCCCTTTGTTTTCTACGATTGCAATCTTGCGATGCGATACAATCGCAGATCGCACATCACAACTTGCACCCTGTGTCTTCTCGCGATGTGACGTTGCGATGCGATATTATCGCAGATCGCAAATCGCGTCTGTGCCCTGTTGCCTCCACTATGTCCTCTGTTTTTTCTGCGATTGCGATCCCATGATGCGATCCGATCGCAGATCGCATATCGCACCCTTGTGTGTTAAGCCCTCACTCCTGTCGACCGCCGATGCGATGTTGCGATGTGACCTGCTAGCTATTGCATATCGCACCTTCGCCAGTTTAATCTCCGTCGTCCATCTTTTTAATCCAATGGCCATTATTTATTCCCGCCTTGAACACGCCTCCGCCATATTGTCTTTACGGCTTTACCTGTTTTTGTGTTCCCGAAGAAGAAAGAAGGCTTTGCGCCATAACTGCTCACCAACAACATTAAAGAAGAAGAATGGATGAGAACAACACTACAACAAAATAGGAAATTTGCACCAGATTTTAGTGCAATTTTTTCAATATTGGGATGAGCAGCTTGGCGCTAAATCTGGCTCTATTGTACAATTTTTAAAGCATCCTTTTTTGCACCAAATTTTGCATCTTTTTTACGCCAAATTTTCCATCATTTTTTGCATCATATTTTGCACCAAGATTTTCATTTGGTTTTACAATAGGTTTTGCTTCTAGTTTTGTGCCATTTTTTGCATCTATTTTTGCATCATTTTTTGCTTCCTCTTTTGTGGCATTCTTTGCTTCTAGTTTTGTGTCATAATTTGCATTGATTTTTACACCATCTTTTGCATCTGATTTAGTGCCTTTTTTTACATCCAGTTTGTGCCAATTTTTGCATATGGTCTTATGCCATTTTTTGCTTCTAATTTTGTACTTATTTTTACATCTATTTTTGTGCCATTTTTTCTCCATTTTTTTACACCATTTTTTCCATCCAATTTTGCACCATATGTTGAATATGATTTA
Organism: Pinus tabuliformis; assembly: GCA_031772625.1. Lineage (NCBI taxonomy): Eukaryota > Viridiplantae > Streptophyta > Pinopsida > Pinales > Pinaceae > Pinus > Pinus tabuliformis. The sequence continues at coordinate 238,929,282 of CM062820.1, forward strand.
GTGTCAAATTTTGCATGCATTTTGCACAATTTTTTGCATCCACTTTTGCATTTTATTTATCTCCCTTTTTTGCATCCTATTTTGCACCATATTCTGCATTTAATTTTGCATCATTTGTTTCATCCAATTTAGCATCATTTTTAACACCATTTATTGCATCCAATTTTGCATCCTTTTGAGCATCTAAATTTCCATCCTATGTTGAACCATATGTTGCATCCACCTTTGCATCCCATTTTGTGTCTATTGTTACGTTCAATTTTGAGCCATTTTTTTCGTCTACTTTTGCATTTGTTTTTGCACCAAGTTTTGAATGATTTGTTGCACCTCATTTTACATCCAATGTTGCATCTCAATTTGCATCCAAATTTGAGCCATTTTTATGCCCATTTGTGCACCATTTTTCTTCTTTTGTGTCCAATTTTGCACCATTTTTTATGTCCAAATTTGCATCCTTTTTGGTATCTAATTTTTCATCCTTTTTGGCTTCCAAATTTGCATCCTTTTTTCTACCACATTTTGTGTCCACATTTGCATCTCATTTTGCACCTAGATTTTAGTTTGAATTTTCATCTAGTTATGCATCATTTTTGACATCCTTGGTTTCACCCTTTTTTAGTCCCATTTTGCATCTTGTTTTGTGTCTTTTCTTACATCCTTTTTTCATCCTAATTTTACACCATTCTTTGAATCCTCATTTTGGTGTCCATTTTTGCATCCTTGTTTGTGCCCAATTCGGTATCCTTTCATATGCCCTATTTTGTTCCCTTCTTTGTGTCTAGTGTTGCACCATTTTTTATTTTACTTTAAAACCATTTTCGTGTCATTGTTTGCATCTTGTTTTGATGGCTAGTTTAACATCCAATTCTACTCCCAATTTTGCATCCATGGTTAAATCCACTTTTGGCTTCTTGTTTAGAGTTTTACTTTTATTTCCATTTATGACCCCCTCTATGGGTTATTTTTACTAAGTTCATTTACATAGTGAAATATATTAAAGTTTCTAAATATCATTTTGCTGTAGGATTTAATGCGAGGTTAGATGAAAATAAAACCCTCTCAGTTTATCCCGGAAACCTAGGACAAACCAATTAAGAGAAAGGTTGTTCTAAGGCTTAGGATTCTTAGTATATCAAGATGTAGAGTATAGATTAAGAAAAAGAGAATGAATTCTTGTGAGTCCTTGCATGCATGTCTTCTTGGAGTTTTTAGTATTGCTAGGAAGCGCTCCTAGCTAGCTCCAAAGCTTGATCCTACACATAAGAGAGAGAATAAAGCATCCTTCATAGCATAATATATTGATAATCGAAACTATCATAAACATATAAATATTATTGAATAAATAAATACAAACCAAAATTCCATACATCCATTAGTTAAATAGAAGAAGTAAAGAATGAATAGAAACATATGGAAGGAAGAACAACTAATCTATATGAATAAAGGAGTTGGAGGAAAGTTACAACAATCAAATGTAGTTGCAGCAGCACCTCCACCAACTCATAGCTCCAAAACTCTCCCTCTGAAGATAGATCTCAGCAGCGTGACAATACAAGAATTCCCATCATTTTTTCAATGGCCAAGCCTCCAGTATATAGGAAAGTGAAGGCTATGAAGATTTCCCAAATTCCTCATTAGTTCAATTTGGGAAAAATATTTTGGGTGAATAATGTTTCCTCATATAAAAATTGCCTTTTCCACATTTTAGATGCTTTTGTGCTTAGAAAAAAGCTTCCTGATGCTTTATGGCTCTTTCTCGCTTTTGTATGCTTTTATTTTTTAGGAAAAAGCTAAAGATGAGGATAAAGAGATCACATTCCACCATATGAGTTTCTTAACGTGAACAAGAGTGTCAAATTCAAATTCTAGTTTGCTTATGTTTTAGTTTTTTTTTTTAATATATATTTAGTTTTAGTATTTTTTTATTTTCTAAAAAATATATATTTAGTTTTTGGTATTTTTTTTCTATAAGAAAAATTATATTTTGTTTTTATAAAAATGGATTTTAAACATTCCATTCATGCTAAATTTGTGATTTTATGATAGGATTTTAAATTATATATAAAAAAGTAACTCAATGCCATGTGTTGTGTCATTGACATGGGTGTTATACATCTCTTCCTTGCTAAGTTATAGAATGTGCTTGGGTTTTCTTAATGTAATAAAACTAATTATGTTCTTCATGATATCTTGAAATGTTAATCTTGAACCAGGCTAAAAAAACAATAAAGTTAAAATAGGTTTTCCTTTGTCCTTTGTAGATATTTGTCCCCATTAATCTTGATCTTAATAGATTAATTGTCTTATGGTGGCCTTGAGTGGTCACTTCCATTAGTTGCATGCTTTATAGTTTTCTATTAGTGACATTTTTTAGGCTTGATAATATGTTATTTAATTTATAAAAATGTGTTATTGTCCGTATTATTGTTAAATATGTTGGTTTTTGAGCATGTTTTAGCAAAATGTTCCCAAAATGTTTATAGATTGTATTTATAATGCAATGATTCATTGCTTGATGAAATTGTTTTGGATATTTTTTTTAATGATTCATTGATTGATGAAATTGTTATGGATATTTTTTTCTAGTATATTAAATTGTATGTGATGAAGTCAAAAGTCACCTCTTTTTTAGATTTTCATTGGTCAATTTCCCTTAAGGCCATCAAGTTCACCATTTGGTCCCAGGTTAAGGAAATATAGGAGTCATGAAGTGGAATTGTCCAAGCACTTAAATCTTGAGACATGTTTTTTTTTAGTCACATTATACTTTCTTTCTATGTAAATTCTTGATGAAAATAGTCTCATGGAACATGAGGGGCCTCAATAGTAAAGGAAAACAAAAACTCCTAAAAAGAAAAATGGTACGCAAAGCACCCATCAATAATGTTGATATAAGAAGCAAAAATATTAAGTGAGGTTCTACCTCATATAATTAGAAAATGGGGGAGGAATTTCCAAGTAGTAGTGATTGATGCTTAGAGATACTTGGGTGGAATGGTTATTATTTGAAATGATCAAGACATCAAGGTTACTAATATGTTTACCTCTTTTCGCATTATGACAATACAATTTTAGTTAATTGACATCGAGGACTACTACCATGTATCCAATGTCTATGACTCCAATATCGCAAATCGAAAACCTCTATTTCTCAATTCTATTTCTAGCACAAGTAATTTATACTCCCCATCTCCATGGATTATTGGGAGTGACTTCAATATTATCAAGTGTCTCGAGGAAAAGAAAGGATGAATCGCAATGTTTAACAAGATATTTTGTAAGTTATACCATTAAAGCCACAAAGTAGTGTCCATTAAAGTTGTCAAGCAATGAGTCTCCGACCCACACATGTGGATCAATGAGATGTAATACATGTGTGTGTGGTGACTAACTTAATACACCACTCTAATAACTCCACAAACTTGTGTATTTCACTCCGTCAAATAAATTGACAGTAGTGTGACATAAGTAAACCAAGAGTAGACATGAAAGCCTTAGGCAACAAACATTCCTTACATCCTCAATTAGGTGCTTAAATGATGAAGTGAAAATGCAAGGAGAAAAGAGGAATTCATTATTTAACCATCACAAACATGTGATCAAGTGTGACTAGGAGTGTATATATTCATATATTTTCCAAAGAGGGAGTGAATACATGAGTTACCATTCATTGGCCCTTATTTTTCTTTTTTTTTCATTTTCTTAAATATAGGACTTAGGGAATAAGGTTTTCATAAGTTTGGCACAACTCGTAGATATAAGATTTACATGAATTTTCACTTCAACCTTAGAGTTTAGACTTAGATAAATCAATATAGTGTACCTTTAATGATTTTGGCCTTCACCTTTTGATTTTATTTCATCACAAATGACAAAAGGGGAAATATTTTGCCACAAATCTATGAATGCTTAATCATAAAGGCATTATGTGATGAAAAAAAATTAATGATGTTATTCTCTATGAAAATGATGGGTATTCTTGAGAAAATCTTATGCTTGTGGATGTCTCCTCTCTGGTTGAGAGGGAGTGAGGGTAGATAACATATTATCCATGTGTCATGTACTATGGCCAGGACTAACAATCGTAAGCCTAGTAAAGACACTAGTAGGGAGAATGGTGGATTGGATAAACATCTGGGACCAATATTCTTTGAGAATTTGGACTTTGACTAGGAATAATCGCCATAAGTCAAGTACATTAATCCAAGATAAGAATAGTCACGAGGATTGACATTTCCTGGTGTCAAATATTATGATAGTGGATTAGGAAATGATCATGTGAGTACATACCTGGTGAGCATCCTGGTGGGGTAAGTGCTTAGCGAGGCAGTGGTGTCCAAATTTATACGTCCCAACATTGTGCTCTGATCTAATGGAGAGATAAACTTGTTAGTCAAGGCCTTACTATTTTGACAATGTTGGCTATGAGGATGTAAATCATCATTGGTGGTTATCAATCTAGATCCCTTCTTATATGAATATTTCAACTTGAGAGTACTTTTTTGTCTCATTATGAGTACCTCCCTAGTTTAGAGGGAGGGTAATCGTCTTCATTATCGCCATCATCACCACCATCAATGTCATCATTTCATTATCGTCATAATCACCATTCATGTCTTCATCATCATCATCATCATGATTATGGATATTGTCATCATTTTTTCATAATTATAGGCATCATAAGAAATATCATCAACATAAAAAATGTTACGACTGTTCGAAAAGGGTTGTTAGGACACATGATATATGCAAGAAAACTAACAACTTTATTTTTTAGAGATGATTGATGATCATCGTCATTACTACCATTATCATCGTCATTATAATTGTCATCATCCCCATCATTATAACTAATATAATTTTTATCATAATTGCTGTCATCTTCATCATGAACATCATAATCATCATTCATTCCATTATTGTTCTTGATGATGACGAAGATGTAAATAATGATAGTGATGATCAGATGATGATGACTTGGAAGATGACGCCAAAGATAATTATTATGATTTTGAGTCTTGACCATGACAACATTTAAAAATTGGGAAGAATGGCCAAGGTCATTAGTATCATCATCATCATCATTGTCATTGTAACTCTCATCGTCTTTATCATCATTGTCATTATCATAACAATCACAATTCATGTCATCGTCATCATCTTCATTATCATCATCGTTATAATTATTGACATTGTCATCAGTTGTTCATAATTTTCAATGTCATAAGAAATATCATCAATGCAAAAAATATGATGTGTGTTGGAAAAAGGATGCAAAAGTGAACAAAAAAAATGGGGGTAAAAATAGATGTAAATTTGGATGAAGAGTGGACACAACATGAGTAGATGCAGAACAAGATAGAAAAATTGACACAAAAGTGGATGAAAAAATAGATGCAATAGTTGATGCAAACTTGAACACAAAATAGGATTCAAACATGGATGAAAAAGTGGAAGAAAACATGGGCACGATAGTAGGCATAAAACTTAGCATGAATTGTGGTGAAACAAATGTGGATACTACAATGAATGTAAAAAAAAAAGACACAAACTTGAATGCAAAAAGGAGGAAAAATTGGATGAAAAAAGGGATGTAAACATGGGTGCAATAGTGAACACAAAATTAGTTGCAAAATTGGACGAATCAAAAGTGGATGTAAAAGTAGATTCGAAATGGGATGCAAAAAACATAAACAATATTTGATGCAAACTTGGACACAAAAGAGGATACAAATGTGGATGCAATAGTGGAAGAAAATGTGGGTTGCAACGATAGGCATAAGATATGGCACAAATCATAGCACAAAAAAAGTGGATGTAATAATAGACAAAAAAAAGATGCAAACTTAGATGCAAGACAAGATGCTATAAGGGATGTAAAAGTGGATGCAAACACGGGTGCAACATGAGAAACAAAATTGGATGCAATGGAAGTACATGCAAAAGAAGATACAAAATGAGATGCAAAACCCAACACAAAAGTGGATGCAAAAATAGATGCAATGTTTTATGCAAAAGAGGATGCGAAGATGGATGCAAAATTGGAAGAAAATGTGGGTACAATAGTAAGTACAAAACATGGCACAAATTGTGTCACAACAAAAGTGGATGTAATGATAGATACAAAAAAAGAAGCAAATGAAGATGAAAAATAGGATGCAAAAAGGGATGTAAAAGTGGGTGTAAACATGGGTGCAACAATGGATGTAAAATATGATGCAAAAGTTGATGCAACAAAATTCTATGCAAAAGTAGATGCAATACAAGACACAAAACCTGATGCAAATCTTGACACAAAAGTGGATATAAAAAGGGATTAAAAATAGATGTAAAAGTCGATGAAAACCTAGATGTATATGAGGATGCAATCGTGGATGCAAATTTAGAAACAAAAAAGGGTGCAAAGGGAGGTGTCAAACTAGGTGCAAATTATGGCACAAGAAAAATGGATGCAATAGTGGACACAATAACAGATGAAAAAGAGGATGTAAATATGGATGAAAAACAAGATGTAAAATTTAATGCAACAAAAGTAGATGCAAAATTAGATGCAAAAACTAGACACAAACCTCGATGCAAAACTTGGAACAAAGGGGATGCAAAAAATATGCAAAAATGGATGCAAAAAATGATTTAAAAAATGATGCAAAAGAGGATGCAAGAGATGATGCAAAAGTTGATGCAAGTGTAGGCGCAAAAAGTGGATGCAATAGAGGATGCAAAAGATGGTGAAACAAAATTAGGTGCCAAACTTGATGCAAAACATGGTGCAAAGGATGGCACAAAACTTGGCATAAAACGTGGCGTAAAACTTGGTGTAAAATCTGGTGCAAAACCTATTACAATACCTGGTGCTAAACTTGATGTAAGACTTGGTGCAAAACTCAGTGAAAACTTTACATCAAGTTTTGCACCATATTTGATAAATGGACACAAATAGCACCAAAAATGGTCTCTAGACGCAAAAAAAGAAGAAAAAAGGGATGCTAATCATAGGGTTTTGTTGTAGTGCAAGAAGGACGCGCCTCGTGCAGGTAAGAGCATTGAAAGATTATGGGTTTCTTGTGTATTCCACTGCGTCCAGCTCCAGCAGGTCAATAGAGTACCAGAAAAGGCCAGTTTTGTCAGCAGACTGTATCAGAGGCCCATGTTAGATTGTAAATGTGGTTGGTGGCCATTTTTTACCCCTCCAAACATAACCTGGTAGATATAAAGTTTTAGTTTTTTCAGTCAGTAAAAAAATCAGATAGAGAGTGAGAGAGGAATGTGAGGAAGCACAACAGTGCATCTGTAGCACGCAATAGCACGTGAATGTAAAAGAAAGCCGTAGCAACGAAATAGGAAATAAAGCAGACACAGCAGTGTGAATGTTTTTTTTGTAAATCCCTCTGTGAGAGAGGAAGAACCATATTTTGTAACAACAGTTTTTTTTTAATGAATACAAGCTCTTTTATGTGTGAATGAAGATTCTGTCTTCTGCAAACAAGTTTTAATTTTTCCGCTGTGTAAAGATCCTGAAAAACAGAGCATTATTCTCTGTTCAGATTTTTATTTGAAATTACCAAAAATTTCCAACAGTGATATGGGTACAAAATGGTTTGAGATATTTATAAGGAATCCTTTATGTGGATGTATAATTTTACAGAAATAAATTTTTGTGGATTTTTATAATAAATATTTAGTGGATTCCATAAGTTTCATGGTACTTGAGAATTCTTGTGTTTATTTTGAAGAAGTTACAATTAGAGTGACACTCTTGAAATGTTTTTTCCTTTACCATTTGGGTGTTCTTGGAATTGTTTTGTAAACCCCTGTTTGTCAACATGAAATGATTGTAATAGGTAAAATGATTGGTCGTTATAAGTAAGTTATAAGTCATATGAACGTGGTTTTTGACAGTATTGTTAAGGTTTTTCCCATTGGACGGAGCTTTCCCCATTGGATGGAGATTTACTCTAACTCATCTTCCTTGTTTTGGTTGTGCAGAACTTCCCATTTTATGTACTTCTTCCTTCGGATACAATATCTGCTTCCAACACTTTAAACCATTGCAAGGAGATTCAAGCAGGCTTACTTGCCTTAGAGGTTCTTGGTGTGGACATAGTGGTTATGCAAGTATTTTGGGGCATTGTTGAGAGAGATGCTTCAACAAAATACGACCGACTAGTCTACATATTTGGCTTTGGTGAAAATGATCTAAGTAACAGACCTGAAAGTTCAGGCTTCAATATGATTTAATAATAGTAAATCTAGTCAAGAAAGCATTTCTATACCTCTTCCATCTTGGGTTCTTACAATGTGCAATAATGATCCAAACTATCTTCTTCACAGACAGATTTGGAAACATATACAAAGAATGTTTGTCTCTAACTATTGACAGTCTTCCTCTATTTGAAGGTCGTTCACCACCTCAAATTCTTTCTATATGTTTCAAAGATTTGCATCGACATTTTCCGCCTATATTGGGAATACAATTGTGGTAAGTGATCCATCTTGTTAAATACAACATAAGTAGTTAGGTTCTCATAAGCGCTCTTGTCATTTACTTAGTGACTTTGAAGGAGAAAGCACTGGAAGCAACGTCATTCGCTCTTTTTCTAGTAAATTATTTATTTTTGTTAAAATTGAACTTTGTTGCGGGTTTAAAATTGAACTTCTGTAATTTTTTGTATGTATATCACATTTTATAGAGTTCTCTTATTTTTATGAGATTCGATTATGATGGATGCATTGTGCTTATCAATATTTATAAGTCTGGCTAGTTATTTTTGTTAGAATTGAACTTTGTTACAGGTTTAAAATTGAACTTCTGTAATTTTTTGTACGTGTATGAGAAAAGAGAGTGAAAGAATTCCTTGTGAAAAGGCTGAAAATGTTACTTCTGAATTCATGAAAATTGAGATATAAGAATAGTCTCAAGTGAGTTTTTCAGATAAGGGTCGACATTCACAAATTTGGGTAGAAGATAGAGTGAAGGACATCAAAAATGCAAAAAAAAACATCATCAAATTTTTATTTTACAGGCAAAGGGGACGGCTGATTAATTGACGACTCCGAGGCTATGTTACCAGAAACGGGACGAGGGGCAACGTTTCTGGCAAAAACTGCTCTAGAAACAAGACGACACAATAAACATCGTCTTATACACCATTCTCATTCTCGTTGGCCAGAAACTGGTTTCTTGCGAAACGGGTCGTGAAACGAGTTGTTTCCTACAGCGTACAGTGCAAATCGTTTCTCCTTCATTCTCGATTTCCTTTCCCAACTGGAGTTAAATCCTATAGCGTACACTGCAAATTGTTTCTCTTTCATTCTCGATTTCCTTTCCCAACTGGAGTTAAATCTCCAGTTGCCTTTTCAAGCACTACAACTGCACATGCTAAGTCTTTTTCTCTGTTGAAAAAAATTGTGCATGCAAAATAAACTAATGTTTGTGATAGCTCTCAAGGTTAATCAAGGATTTAAGCTGCAGAGGAGATCAAATTATCATTCCCCAGACGCAGCAAAAGAATAGATCAAAACCGAGCCGAGCAGATTCACAACCCCAACAAGTTAGGTTCAGTGCCATCGTTTTCTTGTGAAGATATATCTCAGGTGCATCGTTCAACCAATTTGTGCAGTCATATTTTATCTTTCCGTGATTCGATCCTTGAGCTCTGACGTTTACATTTTGTTTCTGCTAGTTTTTATTTTGTAGCTTGAAAGCCCACATATCTTAATGTTTTCTTGCATCATAAATTTTATGTCTTTATTCATCATCTAGAAATTTCCAGTGGATTGTTTTAATATGCCCTTCACCTCTATATTTCTAGATATAATGTTATGAGAATCGTTCAAGTAACTAGAACTTACAGGAAATGAAATTTTGGAATTGTTGTTTTTCATATTTCTTTGTCCAGCACTATGGCCACTACGAGCCTGTGTTTTTTTTGAAGATCAAGTTTAAATTTTATAGGACAAGAATTATGTGATACCAAAATATATTATGAAACAAGAAAATTGAATTTGAGGGTTTATCTTATGAATTGGGATTCAAGAGTGGTGATATATCAAAACCCCAATGATTGTAGGGTCTTAAGGTCCAACTGTAGTAGTAGTGCATAAATCATAAAAGATAATAATCATGAAGCGGTGTGCAAAAGGAAGCCAAACAAAGTCCCCTTCTTTGATCTAATAAAACACACTAACATTTTGAAGGCCTAAGGGATTTAATGCAATATTTCCCTCTCTTGCATGACCTTTACATACTTGTGGTTGAATCTCTCGGCATACAAGGCCTTGGAAAATATGAGAGCTCTTTGAAAAACATGAAATGATTTTTTGAAAATGGAAGAACATAAAATATAGAAAATTGGTCAAATATTTCACCCTATGCATACCTTCCAACCTCATATATAATAAATTTTTAAAGGGCTAGGATCTGTGAGATTGATTCTATGAAAGTTTATAGAAGTGTTTAGCTAAATTTTTGGATCTACAAAATTATATATTTTTTAAAGTAAATTACTATTTATAAATGTTTCTTTACAATTTTACCAGTGAAAACATTGAATGTTTATGATTAATTCTTTGTTTTATATTGTTTACCTTTAACCTTTTATTTTCTCTCTCCTCGTTTCTTATATGCGAAACCTCCAAACTTCGTTTCTTGTACCGTTCTCGTTTCTCGTTTCGTTCCCGTTTCGCGTTTCTGGTAACATAGCTCCGAGGAATGAAGAAAAACGTACTAGAACGCACCCATTTTGTAAGGCATACATTAAAGGGCAAACGGTTTGTACCTTTGCCACCCGATCAACGATTCCGGCTTGCCGTTTCCTAATTATCCATCCCTCATCAGTTGTTTTTTCAATGACTATCATTTTTTCTGGCGGCTTCTTTCAAACAAACTCCGTAGCTCACGCTCCGTTGGCCAGGGTTGGAATTTGACGGAAAATTACCTCAGTTTGCTCTCAAAAACGGTAGAGAATTTTGCTTACCCACAAACATTTTTATTTTTTCTGGTCAAATACGAAAATTTTCCTTACTCGGCAACAATTTTTTGGTTAGAATAATCAAGATAGGCAGAAACGAATGTTTCATATTTCAAATTCCTACATGGTTGGGTATGTGTTCTATGTATGCATCCTACACAGAGTCTTTTGCTGATGTGCCCCATGGAATTCAATAAGATTGATGAATTTAAATTTCAAAATTTAAATAACGAAATGACTAGTTGCTACCATCTTTAACATATTAAGCACCACGGCTGAATTTAGATTTTTAGAATATCTTAGAATCACATAAGTGAGATGAGATGAAATTTCTGATTGTGAGATTTCGAAATATTTTCAAAATTCCTTATAAATGCTCATTGTGACCTTGATTCTTTTAAATATTCTTAAAATCTACAATAAGCATAAAGATATCCATCAGACTTATAAATATTAAGTACCATGCTTGAATTTAGATTTTTAGAATAGAGAATCACGATGAAATTTATTTTCAAAATTCCCTAGATGCTCATTCTGACCCTCAATTTTTTAAATATTTTTAAAATCTACAATAAACATAAAAATACCTATCAATCTTATAAATATTCCCAAAATCTAAAATGGACCCCAAAAAAACAAAACCCATTTCGCACGACTTGTAAATATTCCCAAAATCTATCATAGACATAAAGATACCCACTTCGCACAAATATATTTACAAAATCTACCATAGACATAAAGACAAAGATGGACATAAAGATACCCACTTCGCACAAGTATATTTACAAAATCTACCATAGACATAAAGATGGACATAAAGATACCCAGTTAGCACAAGTATTGAGCCCAACTGAGTCCACTAGTCTTTTGTGAAAGCTCTGACCATTTGCCTTTTGTTGAATTTGATCATGGGAAGACACGAGTTTACCTGCGTTAGTCTTGGCAAGTTAACGTCCCAGGGCTTTCCTTCAAATCAATAAGCCAACCCGTACAAGCTCAATCTTAAGAGGGCGGCACCAGCACGACCCTGTAAGGAAGGTGCTCCACAAGTACTGAGGGAGAAAATAGCTCACTAATTGTTCAAGTATGGAAAATGGAAGGCTGCATTACTACAAATGAAATGGGAGAAGTCACCTTCGAGTTTTGTGGGTGAACTCTAATCTTCATTTGCCTTCCCATTCAAAATCTTTCAGTACATTTGCAGATACATACCCTGTTTCAACGCTGAATGTGGTGGATATAATAAGCCTCTGGACTAATCCCACTCTGTTGAATGTCCTCCCAAAAGACAAAGGAATAATACTATGTTGGATTCCTATGTAAACACGGTTCCGTGAACCAGTTTGTGATAAAGCTAAAAGCTATCTGTAGGCAAGAGCCATTATCTATTTAGAGTCATTTTTTTTCTCCTATTGTGTTTGTTGCTAGAACATGGTGGCATAGCATGACGGATTATTATTGGCTAAATTTTGTTGCAGTGTTAATAATAACTTAGAATTTGGTTATAAATTAACATTTCTTGGCATTAGAAAATAATTTATTTGTTTTCTTTTATCATATTGTGTTTGTTGGTAGAACATGGTGGCATTAGGATTACGGGTTATTATCGGCTAAATCTTGTTGCAGTGTTAATAATAACTTAGAATTTGGATGTAATTAAACATTTTCCACTTTGGCGTGGGAAAGAATTTGATGTCATATTGTGTTTGTTGGTAGAACATGGTGGCATTAGGATTACGGGTTATTATCGGCTAAATCTTGTTGCAGTGTTAATAATAACTTAGAATTTGGTTGTAATTAAACATTTTCCACTTTGACATGGGAAAGAATTTGATGTCACCCTTTATGTTACAAGTCTCTACCGTCGCATAATGTTATATGAGAAAGAGGAGTTGTTGGCAAAGTCCAGCAGGGCAGAATAAGAAAAGATGGAAAGCACTCACCAGGTTCCATACCCTGGCATAATTTTATATGAGAAAGAGGAGTTGTTGGAAAAGCCTAATAGGGCATATAAGCAAGCATAATTTTATATGAGAAAGAGGAGTTGTTGGAAAAGCCAAGTAGGGCATATAAGCAAAGATGAGAAGCACTCAACAGAAGAGACCAGATGAGAAAAACAAAAAGAGTTGCTATTAGAATTGAAAATTGGGAAATTTTCACATCACTTAACCTAATTATCTTAACAATATGGTAAGACCTGTTTCACTATGTTCGCAACAAATTGACAAAATAATAAAATTTTCAATGTTATTCTATAATCTATTAATTTGATACCAGTTGTTATTCAATCCACTAAACTCGTCGTTTTTCTTTCCAGCAAATAATTATTCAATCCACTAAACTAACGGATATTCTTGATCTTCTTTCCGGCAAATAATTATGTGAACAAATTGTTTGATCGAAAATGATTCGACGAGTATCTCATAGGATGCGTGAGTAAATTGAAATGTGTGTTCATTAGATTTTGGCACAACTCACTCGACTGTTTACTTCTAAAATTTTTTAAAAAATAAACACAATTTCAATGGAAAAGTTTTACATACAAATAATGTAGTCTTTTGTTATATTGGACTTAGAAATGTGAAGCATTCTCCCAAACCTTGACATGATGCATTTATAGTCTTCTCTTATACTGAATTTGGAATGTGGAGGATTCTCTTAACCTCGACAAAATGCTCCATTGAAGAGCCGAGTCAACGGCAGATAAGTCTTTTCTAATAAGTGTGGATGTCGAAAACTGAAGTTTACTGTTTCCACATTTAGCAATATTGGCAACATAACATTTTCTTGTAAACATGAGAATATTTTGATCATTTTCATGTCTTCTATAACACATGCTATCCAAATGTAATGGTCAGAAAATAGTATTTAGTTGTCTTCCCTTTGAAGAGTCTACCCTGCTCCCGACCAATATCCCTTGAAAGAGTCTACCCTGGTCACGACCTGTGGTTAAAAATAGATTTAATTTACATTCTGATGATGAAATCGAGGAGATTGATATCTTTTCAGTTTAAAAGGACATTGAATTAATATCACATAAAATTCTTAAATATGGAAGGTTATGCCAAGTGAATTCCTCAAATAGGAGTGGGGATCAGAACAACATCTCAATCAAGGTCAAATATTACACTTAATGGCTATATTTCATCATGGTCAAATATTATAATTAACCAAAAAAATAATTTTATTGTAAAAAAATTGTTGTCAACAATGATTATCATTAATGTTAAGGTATGAAGTAGTAATATATTTATATATGTAGATTCAGTATATATAGTTGGTAGTATTGATTAATGTATATTTTATAAGAAAATTGCCCTGATGATGGACTCACCTAGCTAGTCCGAAACGTCGGTTTCATAAATTGCTCACAGGTTTTTTCCATTACCATAAAAAAAAAAAAAAAAAAAAAAATCTGCGAGCCTGTATGGAATCTCTCTTTAACACAGTAATTTGATAAATTTTATTGTTTTTAGGCTTTTGTTTAGCTAAGAACTATAGTGTGAGTTGATTTTGTATTTTTTGTTTTTTGTTTGGCAATTTTAACCAAGGTTTTAGAAAAAAGTGGAATATTTCTATTTTCCGTAAATTTAAAATTAATTTGCTAATTTCCTAGAAATCTTATTTCTAA